>JBBBDQ010000355.1:1582500-1834957 GCA_037127315.1 Ascarosepion bandense
CAACCTTATCACATCTGCATCTTTCTTCTTGATTTGGCGTGTATGCTAGCTTTGCCTGTGAGGGTGTCAAACAACTAGTGGTTTTTATGTGCAGACTATGATTGCCACTGCAGGGCTAAATTGAGGCCTGTGATTGCAGCACCCAATTCAGCAAAGTTGATATTTTTGGCGTAGTTTGTTGGCAAAGCCAGCATGTGTCCTTCAATGTTGCTCAATCATTTTTCAGCACCATTCTTGTCACTAGGGAGCTTGCATTGACACATATATTAATTTCAGATCTGTTCATGCACCAGTCATCCTGGGCAGGATTTTGTCAGAGTTTATCAAACACTGTCCACAATTTCCTTCACTATCTGTTTGAAGGAGATGCTGCCAACTTATCCCATTTCTTTGTGGCTGCATTAACCGCTCAATAAAAACAGTTGCCACATGCAGTTACCCACATACAGGGAGATGTTCCACCAGCTTCCTGCACAGTGAGAAGACATTCCTCCAAGTCACAACATCAGAGACATCTGGGAACATGCTTTCTAGTACTAATTGCAGAATGTCACAACTTCCTCTGATTTCCAGTACACAAATCACATCCTTCAAACGTTCTGGGTCTTTGCAAATCAGCTCATACTCAGCAAATTTTCCACTGACATATTTCATTGACATACACATCATCAACATATGCCAACTTCCTTCTCCCAAATGACTCCTACTGTGACCGCACTGTGTCAATAATGGACTTCATGACTAGAGGTGCTACATTGAGTGAATCCCAGCTGCATTAAGCAAAACCACTTACTCTTGATCAACACAGTTTGATATGGCTGCAATGTCTTATTGACATGTACTTAAAGATAGGGTTTTCACAAGTAAATTATAGCCATATTCACCCCTTGTTTATTGCCACTATTGCAGTTTGACCAAACAAATGTTTGCATTTGCAGTGAACACATCAACAAGTGTTTATTAAGCTCACAATAGCTCATTCAGTGCTGCACGACAACCATTAATGGCACTAAACCTTTTGATGGCCCCAGTCTTTCAAGTTATGGCATTAGTCAACTACTGGTAATCAAAGTCTGGAGTTTTTGTTCAAAGGTGCCCTTAACACCCTTCAAAATAAAAAACTGCATAACTGAGTGGGTGCCACACCAGCTGCCCACTTCTATTTTGCAGTCCAGATCTTTTGCTGGTTCCTGAATTCCACAGAAATGTCAGGTTGATCAATATGAACCAGCTCCAGTTTGTGTGATACTGATACAACCTAATGTAATTATTGCATCTATTCTAGAAAGTAAGTCAAAGCCTGTTGGTTTGTCATGCACCAAATGGACTTTAACCATGGCTGAATTGTCACTGTCTGTGCAGATATTAGTGGTCCTGACACCACAGCATGCCCACATTCTGTTACCAATAGTCTCTATATCTACATATTTTCTGGTCCCCATCCAGTATCGTTCTGTACTAAAGATTAAACAAGAGCAACCAGAAAAATCCCCATCAACCAATACATTAACAGGCAGTACCACATTTACATCTGGGCAGAGAATGAGACTGGTGCTGATGTCTGTTTCCTTGAGCCATTTCTTGAGTGTTTCAGTGATATATGATCCAATTTGCTACAGCGAAAGCAATGTACGGCTTTGTCTCCTTACCAACTGCCACTTTGTCCACCTCATCTACTCAAACAATATCCAGCCAAGTGATTAGAACCACCACATCTGTGACAGAAATCAAGTCCGTATCCAGTTGGTTAGGCTTTACAGCTGCCACATCATTCTTCTGTATGGCTCAATTCCACTCTAACAGAAGTGCATTAATTCCAGAGGAAGCACAAAACGGCCTCCTGATATGCCCAGGCAAGTCCACAATCAGATACTTCACTGGACAAGGTTGATAGCCTGCGAAGATCTGCCAAATAGACATCCACATATGTTTGAATTCAAGTGCCTTGGTCATCTGCTACAAATGGAACTGTGACAAAGGCAACATACATGGCAACCCTGAAACTGCCTATACCTTTTCTTTCTTCCTGCTGAGTTGTTGGAACACAGCAAACCATCAACTGGAGTGGCAGAATGCAAGCAACATTCTTTATGCCGTACAGATCACAGTTCAGCTCAGCCTTTCCAAATCATTCAAAAATAGTGAGACCCCACTCCAAACCATCAAATTTGGGGATTAGCCTCAGATCAAACTGGCCATCTGCCATAAGTGCTGAAATAGCTTATTGCAAACTACAGCAAGAGTGTATTGAAGTTGGAAGAAACACCTAAATAATAGCTCACCTAGCCACTAAGAGGATAATAGACAAAGAAAGGAAATAAGAGGTAAAAAATTGACAGTGCCTCAAAAGATACAGCAAATTTAGGAACAAAATCCCATGGGACAGACTTCACAAGACCCAGATTTTTGCTCACTGCAGACTACTGGTTTTCCTGTTGCTTTTATTGACAGACAGAAACACAGATCTAGATAAGTTGCAAAGAGGCCCATATCTGAACATGCTAAGCTGTCCCACTGATAACAAGGAAAATCTGGATGCAACTTGTTTTGACAGATATGCCCAAATGCAATCCAGGGCCTCTTTGGTGTCTGTACTGACATGCATCCACCATAAGATTTTATTGTGAACTATCTAATCTCTTTAAGGTATGGAATTGCTAGTCACTATGTGTGGGTATAGAAATCAATAGATTTCTATGCCCACACAGTTTAGATCTATAAATGCTCTATCTCTGATATTGAATAATCTTCTCTTATGAATATAGCAAATTTTTAACATCACCTCATAATCATAAGAGTAGCAGTGTGTGTGTGTGTTTGTGTATTAATAAATATACATATTATCCTGCATCTATAGCAGGACTCAGAGTTTCATGCACCATGCCATCATCAGGTGCATATTATAGCAAGTGCATATGGTACAAACTGTTAGTTAGTGATGACTTCATATAAGACAATATTCTGAATTCTTGCAATTTAATGGAAAATATCGTCCAAAAACATAAAAGTTTGTTTCTATTTATACATGGAATTTAAAAAAAAAAAAACAGCCTTTGTTTGTATTCTTTCTTATTCTTAATGTTTATTTCATTTATGCTAACAATAGAATTTTTCCAGAGCATGCTGTTGTACTTTCTTACATCGACATGAATATACACAAAACCAAACAAAGAAAGTGAACCACTATCAACTGACAGGCCAACTGCATGACATTCTTAAAAGCCAATAAAATCTGCATAACAATTTCCCTCTATTTTGTTTTCTGTAAACTGCAACTTACATATCAGGAGATATCCCAAAGAGAAAAAGAATGTTCATGAATTAAAAACAGCAGTGATAAATTGATCTGCCAATGCCAAGGAGGAGGAGGGTGTCTGTTTTATTGTTCACAGTGAAATATTTGGTTTATGGCTGTCAACATGACTCAAATACAAAATTTAAGCTAAGCCTGGTTTCTGAACAGACAAAATTATTTTGTGACAATTTATATTTACATTTACTTTGCTTATAAAAAGAAACAGAGAAATAGCAATAAACTAGTAGAATTTGAATAAACAATCAATTGGCAAAACCAACAGATTTACTGTTTTAACCATGATCACCAATGTCCTGATGGCTCTCCACGATTTCCTGTTCTTTGTAAATCTTAGTAAATTTTGTCTATTTGTTATCTCTCCTGTTTTGCTATTCATTTACAGATGCTTATTAGATAGGTTATGTGCTTCTCCCTCTATAACTTGTGCACTCAAAGTGTTCTGTGTGCATAAATTTTTCCTCATTATGTGTCCTAGAAGATTCAATTCTCTCTTTCTGATGTTAGGTATTATTGTCCTTTTTGTTTGCATTTTCTCTAAAACTGTCATTGTTCACATATTCAGTCAATGGTATTCTCAACATCTTTCTGTAGAACCACATTTCTATTGCCACAAGTTTCTCCTTCATCTGTGCAGAATTGGTCCAACATTCACTGCCATATAAGAGGGCTGATATTACATAACAATTCAGTATACTTTTCTTTGTTTCTAACATATTTTTTTGTTTCTTAATACTTTGCTTTTAGCTACTGCACATTAAAAAAAACTTACAAAATTTAGTATTTGTGTTGTTGAGTTTAAAATGAAATATTTAACAGCTTTGAATGAATTAGGTACATTTAATGAGTGAATTAGACTCATTTTATCATTGGAAATTTTAAACAAATTCTACTAGAGATTACTATGGGTAAACAAAAAATATGTTACTGTAAAATGATAATACTGAAATATAATGATTTTTTTAATTATTGTCAGACTTTTGTTTTAGCATTTTATGAAAATATATATATTTTGTTACTCCTTTTTTATCATGAATGATTTCTTTTTGCTATAAATTATTTTTTAATATGTCTGCTTTTATTACTTAATGAAAAGCTACTAGAAAGATTTTTTCCTTGTACATATGCAAAATAATATGCAAGCTAAGTAAGTACAAAAAAAGTCAAAGAAAATTCAAATGTTCCTTTCAGAAATGCTGAGTTCATGTATATAATCAATACTTTTTGCAATTTGTTATTTTCTGTTTCCAAAAGACAATATAAGACACAATGAGAATTTAAAACTTTTAGAAGGAAATAAGGGAGTCAACTTACCAAGCAGATGGGTTGAGTTTTTAGTTTTGTCCATTGAATCTGGAAGAACAAAAAAAAGGAACTGATCAGCTGATAAGAGACAATCATTCTTGTGTGTATGGTCAAAATAGAAGGACTGATCAATAAGTTCATAGCCTGAAAATTATTTTATCTGTAATTTACACCATTTAATGTTCACTCTCTGTAATTAATAGTCATCACTGAATTAAGCATATTCCCAATGAAAGAAATTATGTTGAAAAATTAACTTATTATATAAAAATGATTTTAATCATTAGGCTACGGAATTTGCCATAAAGCCCTATACATGTGAGATATGACCATATTTCAGTACTAAGTTTTATAATTAATATACATGTGTATCTCAATACACAAACAAACATGTTCACAGAACAGTTTGAGAGAGAAATTAGTAGTTATTCAAAAACTGAAAATTATCAAAAGTAGGTATGTTATTTAATTATCAAATGTTTTATAGTAACTGAAATGAGAAAAATTTGTTTATTTTTTTATCAATGCACTACATTAAATTTCAATATGTGAGTCAATTTTTCACAACTGATATTAACCAACCAATGCTGGTGAAATTTTTGGATATATTTATATTTACATGGTAAATATAACTTGTAAATTTTGGATTATAGTATGTTTTTTTAGAAATATTTACAATAACTTATTTGGTATTATGAGTTTTTATTATGCAAGCTGTCTATCACCAAACCATATAATAATTATCAATGTATATTTATTTATACATTTCTTGTCCTATCTGTGCAATTACAGGTTTTGTTTTTATTACAGTTCTCCCCCATTTTGGATTATGCTTATCTCTTATGTTTTTGAAAATCTGATTTAAATTAAATTAAAAAAAAATTTGTAATTGTTTTACAAGTTTCTGTAAAAATTACTCCCAGTAATAGTTAAAACACATATAGTAAAGTACAAAAGAAAGATATATAATGAAAACTTTTCTACAATAAATTACAAGGTTATGATAAAAAAGCCATCATTTTTGACACTACAGGTACACTAGTATTGTAAATAAATATATATAATGGTATAGTTACTAATATTTATTTTTAGTTTCAAATATATAAAGATTTTGATTGACTGTAAGAAAGATATAACCTCAAAATAACTTTAAAATATTTTTCTTTTAAGTGATAGGAGCCAAATGTTGGAGCTTATTCTCTGTTCAATTTTTCTGAATTCAAAAGATAAATTGAAAACTTTGGCAAGATAAGAACTAGAAAAAAAACTGGCTTTCAGGATGTCACAAAAAGCAATTTCTGAAAAATTAAAATTGTTAAAAGCATATTGATCAAGAAGTAATTATTTGCAGAAACTGGTGTTACAAATGCAAAGAGAGAGACAAAAAAAAAACAAGAAATATTGGTTAAAGGTGTGAAAGGAACTAAACTATTTTTAAGTAAACATCACAAAGAGAAACCTGTAAGTTGGGTAAAGAAATATAGGTAAACCAATTTCCCAACAGTAATTTTTAATGATGAATAAATATAGAGGCATATTGGATTGAACTTGGTTGGATGTTGACTTGGTTGGCTTCTTCATGAAAATAATTAAATATGATTTAGAAAACAGGAAAAATATTTTTGACTAGTATTTGAGACAGTAAAATACTAAGTTTCTTCAAAGTAAATCATATAAAGATAAATATACAATTATTGTAAGTTATTGAATAAAACATTTTTAGTGATACAGGTCACAATCAAGAAACTCAAGAGTATATTCATGCACAACAATTTTCCTTCACATAGTGCATAAATGTATATAGCCCATCGCTTTTGATGAAGTGAAGGGAACTTGTTTAGAGTTTTTGATTCAAAGCCAGAGAACTGGTATCTGGGAAAGATTTGGATGCTGGCTGATCACTGACAGAAGATAGTCAAGAATGATGGGCTTTATTTTGAAAAATAAATGTTAGTCTTGCTCCGTAAAATTTTGTTTATTTCTGCTTCATAAGGAAATCAGGATTTTCTGACCAATCTAATAAGTTATCAATATTTTTACTAAAATCTCAGACCACTAAATAAGTTACTGTAAATATTTCTAATCAGAATATACAAGCTGAAATTGATGTTTTTTTTATTATCCTGAAAATCATATCAATATTAGTTGATTAATTTACATTTCAAATTATTGTCCTTATCTTGATCATTATAGATGTTATTGCAGACTCAATGTTTCAGTCAAATATCCTTTGGCCATTGTTAATCTGATAAAAATAATTTAAAAAAATGAGTTCTCAGAACTTTTATAAACACTTAATATAAATTGACATATATACTTCATACACCATTTATTCACTTTATCTACCAAAATAGAAAAAAAAACATTACATTTATCAAAGCCAGAATGCTCCCAATCACTTTATTTACACAACACACAAGGTGGAGTTCAATCAGTAAATATAAACAAAATGTGATAGCTAAAAAATCATTAACTACAGAAGTTAATATAGACAGGCTGATAGATAATGCAAGATACTGAGATTATATATATATATATATATATATATAGGGAGAGAAAAAGTTATTGTAAATCTTATGAAAGCAAATGTCTGCTTTAGTCACAACTGAAAAGAATCTAATGTGAAAGGGACAAACTACATACAGCCTGTTAAGAAGAGATAAACTGCAAAGAACATCCAAGTCTAAAGAAACAAACTCCAAAAAATTCTGATGAAGAGGGACAAATATAGTAAAATGGACTTGGATTAAAATTTGATAGTTATTTGTGTTAATATGCAAATAATCAGACTGTGGTAAATAGAGAATTTGGGTTGTTGAACTTTATCTAAACAGAATGTTATGCAAGTTAAACTACAAAGAAAATCTAGATAATTTGAACAACTTGTTTCAATTTCACAAACTGTAAATGTAATAGAAATTTTTTTTTTATCATATTTACCGTTTTCTCGCTATGATATAAACAAGAAATAAAACTTTTGCTAGACTCAACAGATATTCAATATGAACATTCTGAATGTTATCATAGAGAAAAAGATATGAATAATAAAAAATTGTTTCTAAAGACAAAACCAAAAAGAGGAAAAAGAAAAACAAAAAATAAATAGAATGTGGGAAAAAAAAAAAACAATCTGAAGAAAAAAATGTTCAATAAACAAAAAGATAAAATAAAAAAAAAAAAAAGAGAGAAAAACGAAATGAAAGAGAATCAGTGAAAGAGTGAGTCAATTTCTGGAATAAATGAAGTGGAGTGGCAGAGAATGTGTAGTAAATATAAAATGATTCTACAACTGAAAAGAGAAAGAATGGACATGGAAAGAAAACAGACTAAAAATTCCTGAGTAGGAAATAAGCAGAAGATTCCAATGAGGTGTTTTTGCCTGTGGCAATTACTCGAGAACAAATGAGATTCAACACTGAATATTACTGTGGTGGTAGTGAACAGATTTACATATAACAACTGGAACAGCTACACCAATAAAAAGATATACACATGAAATCATTATCATCAAAGTTTGAGTGAATACTGCTGGTCATGAAACAAGTCCATTTCTAAAAAGACCTTTGCTGCCTTCTCATAATTCTTAGAAACAAGTATACAATAGCGGTTTGCCATTGCCAACTTTGAGTGCAGTTGTCACAAGCTTCATTTAGTGTGTACCAAAGCTTGAACTTTCTGTATTTAATAGCACATTTACATTTAATATTACAGTATTATGGAATTAGGTTAGATACAAGTATTGACAGTCTGGATAAACATTAACTTAACAGGTACTTCAACGGTGCATAGAAGATCTGGAAAAATTTCTTTTAGACGTATTTTAAAGAAAAAAATGGTGGTAATATGCTATCAAACAGTTATGAAGTTTAAATTATTTCCTAATAACATGCTGCTTTGCAATAAATAGGAAAAATCTTAATTGCCAACAGTTTTGGAAACCAAATGTTCAGGGAATAAAAAAAAAAGAACCAAAAAATATACCTGTGCAAATAACAATATAGAAAACACCTATTGTAGAATTACAGTTATTATTTTATTTTCACAGTCTATTACTAATGGGTTCTGCCCATTGTAAAATATCAATCTAACAATTGCATCAAATATGTATAGTCAAAAATAGAAATTCTAACAATTCATTGTTTACACAAAGGATTAATCTAGTCAATATAATTGCAAAGAGACCTTTTCTTTTTGCTACTTGTTTACACTACTGGACACATGCACACCCACATAATCTATCAAAACATTATCTTTCTATACAGATTTATACACCTGAGGAAGGCCAAAGAAAGGATCAGCAGAAATGTTCTGCTAACAACAAAATCAACAAAAAATTAGTTTAATATTCCAACTTATGGAATAATAATTACAATCTGATCCTTAACATTTCAAGAATATTTAACATTCAATTGTTTCTTACTGGAACTGTTATGGAAATTTGCAATGAGTTAAAATATATGAGTAGATAATAAATCTATGTAATAGAAATAGCCAAAACAAGAAAGATAGACCGAAAAAATGTAAATATTTTGCTCACCAACTAGTAAAAGATAGTAGCAGTAGATGTAACAAATATGAATTCATATAAGAAATTTGCAATTCCCATCAAAGACAAAACTTATTTCCATGAGGATATAAACTCAAGTTCCTTTTTATTATGAATGACAGCTTCACCTAATCTAGTGCTGTTACAATTTACTACAATAATTCAGTTTCATTGTTAAACTTTTGTAATCTGTACAAAAGTTTATTGCAGTTAATGAGTTTTTTTTTTCTTCAGAGCAGGAAAAGGGACTAACACTAACTTTGTTGTTTTCCTCACTAGGAACAACAGAAATAGCTTGATATAACAATAAGTTCTATACTAACAGTCTTTTCTTGCACTTCTCACTTGTGTAACTCTTCCAGTTTCTTGATTTCCAATCAACATTGATCTGAAAAAATTTAAATTCAAATGCAAATCTTTATCTCATGTCTTAATTTCTGTTTTTTCATTGTTCTTTCTCCTTAATAATGTTTTTCATTTTCCCACTTAGTAGCCCCTTAGATCTTAGTGGCTTTATTGTCTTGCTTGGGGTGAAATGATTAAAACAAGTATGTGGATAAAGAAGTATTGTCAGTTTGCTTTAATCTTTAGGACATCATTTCATTGGTCTATTCATCCAAAAGAACATCAAAACACAATGACTGTGAAACAATCAGTACAATTCTATGAAAGGAACAATAAGACAAAAGATAGAACTTCTGGTTACTTTTTTGCCTATGTGTGATAAATTAATGGCTGAAAAAAATATATTCTCTTGATTGAAAGATTTTTAAAAAAATTATTTTAAATTGTTGTGTGCAACATACAGTTGAAGAAGCAAGAGATGAAAGCTGCAGCATTTTAAAATAACCAAATTAACAATGACAATACCTCATTTAAGAAAGAGACTAAAAAGTTATTTTAAAATTCTGAGATTAAATATTTTTGCTATTATATGCATATTTTATTAATTTTACATTTCATCTTCTTGTTGCTTTTTATTTATGACAAATTCCTTAAATGCCATTAAATTAAATAAGAGGAATTTGTGCTATAGAAGCAACTTTGGATCAAACTTAAATTTACATCCCTTAAATTCGAAATACAATTGCAGAAGAATAAAGAATGAGAACTATGCCTTATCAAAATGATTTTGAGTTTTTGAGATAAAAGATGCAAGTCTTGTCCAAAGCGTCTTTATTATAAATTAGTGCAATTTAACAAATTTACAAAAGATAAAATACATAGGTTTACTTCAGTATTTGTCTCAGATGTTGCATATTTAATACAAATATTTTATTTAGAAATGATTTAAATGTTATTTTTATCCTAATGAGATAGAATATAATCTCTCAATTTGGAGCTATTTTTTTCACCAAGACAGTACAGTGGATAGCAATCACTTTCTTTCCATTACTCCATCACAGCACTTTTATACTTCTTCAGGTGTTGAAATTTTGTCCCGTACAATGTTTTGCAGTGGGTCAGTTGTGTTGAGATAATCCAGTTTATAATCTACATCGTTTTTAGTTTTTTCTTTTACATGCTATGGCCCTTCAGAATATAGGTAATCATGGATCTTCATAATTTTCTGTTCTTTGTAGCTCTTAGCAATATTTGTTTCATTTTTTGCTATCGTTTACACTTCCTGATCTAATATCCATTTCTACAAGCTTCTTAGGTAAGCTACTTTTTGTTTTGCTCTGTCACTCTTGCTTTCAATATACCTTGTGAGTGTCAAATTATCCAAGCCCTCTTTGTACATAACTAATACATAAATACATTTGAAAAAAATAAAAAAGTTAATATGAATAGGCTAATATAGTAAGTTCATAATTTTAGCTATGAACATATGTATATCATACATAGATGAGTTCAAACATGGATTCCTGCCTAATCTGGTGTTGGTCCTCCATATGAGACAATAACTGCCATTCTTGCTACATGTCATGGATTATAATTTCTTGTCATTAATGTACATAAATAAGTATAAAATTTTCATCACTGTAAAATTGAGTTCAATAAAGTTGGCTTGTTTCTAACTTCCAAATTTTATATAAGCCTTATTTTTATCTATGGGATGCACATCTTGTCAGTTAAACTTTTTATTGTAACACATGAAGCAAGATAAAACAGGTAAGCAGGAAGAATGAGTATTTATGGATTCTATTATTGGTAACGTCTATGGTAAGAAAATCAATCACTGAGAACCAATTGTCTAATAAAAAAAAAAAAGAAAAGTGAGAGAAAAAACAACTAACATTGAACATGTTGTTCTTTCCCGACTGCAATAAAGAAATTGTTTTGTTAAGTGCTAATGAATTTGCTAGGTGAAGCTATTGACTACAGTCTGTTCCAACTGATGTCATAACCTCATCACATTGAACCAATTATGATTGAAAATAAACAAGAAGCAACAGATTCATATAAATTGCAAAATGCTTAAATTTTGGAGACAAAAATTATTTGGTCATGTAAAAATATTGATTACTTTAATCACATGGAAATCTTAGCTTGCTTTCAAAAAAAAGAAAGAAAAGAGAAACAGTATGCTTTTCATTAGTATATCTAAATAGTTGAAAATTGTAACCATAAAAAGTAGAATTTAATCAAGAAATCCAAACACTGGACTTAAAACTAATCTTTAATTTAGACAAAACTAAGATAAAAAAAAAAGCTTTATACTAATATTAAAGAAAACAGAAAAACACATTAGAAACAGATGGCTCTAAGACAAACACACAGATATGACTATCAATAAATGATTCATGTAATACCATTTTTTCATGCTGAAATTTTCTTTATGTTAGCATAAAATACACACTGCAGTGAGCTGTACCTACTGCTAGTGATTGAAAGAGAAAATTGGTATTAGACTTTATTTCAAAAGTTGTTTTCTTATCAGATGGGCAGATATGTCTGAAATGTTTTTATGAAACCTTCCTTCAAAAGTGATCCTTTTGACGACCATCTAATTCAAAACAACACACTATGGGGAATGTAGAAAAGAAAATATAATGCTTGTAGTTATTTTGTAGGTTGAGAATAAACAAATTAAATTTGGTCTGTGGTGAGCTGGCTGTAAAACTTGACCTTACTCATTTGAAAACAGGCATTGTTCAGATAGTAAAAGTACAGGGTGTTCATAAAGTCCCAATACCATTACAAGTATTTATTGCTCAGAAGCTATATGACAGAATATTTCAGTTTTTTGTAAAATGTTGTACATCTCAAGTTTACATTCACAGCTTTCATCAACTACATTCCACATGTGCACTTCTAGTTTATCTCACAATGACAAGATGATATTCCATCTCCCTCCATATGCGCAAAAAAAAAGAATGTAATTAACACTTAAAAGCTTCATAAACAATGTAAATAAAACAATACATAAAAACCTAAATGTAAAAAAGACTTAAAGATGTGTACAACACTTTACAAAAAACTGTAATACTCTGTCATATAGGATCTGAGCAATAAATACTTGTAATGGTACTGGGACTATGGACACCCTGTATATCAGGCATGGCAAGTGTATATTTTTAAACACTTACAAAGTAACAATGAAGTAAAAGTCCCAAAAATAAAACAACTCACCTTTATTCCTACTCTGTTGCATATGGCCTTTGATAGTCTCAGCCATGTAGGAAGTTCCAAGATGTCCATCAGCACCGTCTCATCAAGTTCCAGGTTGGCTAATTCCCCCTCCCCTCGCAGAGCACTCAAGCTGATTTTATCAGGGGATAGGTTTTTGGTGAACCTGAAAAGAATAAATATAACAATTGGTCATTTGACGGATGTGTTTTTGGTATATAAGCATATTAAAAAGAAATGACACAGCAACTCTTAGCAAGTATACACTTCAGCCACGATCTTAACAATCAAAGGTCACAGAGTTATAAAACAAAAGTTTACTTGCTAAAAACTGATATGTTCTTCATTTTTACTACCATCTTAGAGTGCTCTGCCTTATTCAGCATTGTGAACTTTCATTTATTTTATTATGCTTTTTACATTTTTTGCATATAAAACTTTTGTTTTTATATGCCAATATCTCATGCATTGGGTGCTAATGTTAATAAAATAGTGCTCAGAGTTGTGCTACTAGCAAAGAAAAAAATATATGTCATCCACAGACAGTCCTGTTTCGCTGTATCACAGCTCATCAGTATGATTAGACATCTGATTGCTTCCAGCCAGGATTGAAACTCAACTGATTTGACATCAGTTGAAGATTCTATCACTAAAGCTATCAATGCACGGTGGAGGAAGGCAGATTTTAGTGTTAAATACACAATGTATACAAATGCCAGAAGCCAAGAGTGTTCAATCCATTGATGAAGAACAATGCATAAATAGTAGTGAGTATCTACTGTTTTTAAGGTCTACCATATATATATTATGCTCTACAATATTTACTGTATTGAGCACTTTTTAAAAAAATGCCAGAGAACTCAAAATCATAAAACCTTGGGCTCTCTTTACCTGGATTTATATATATATATATATATATATATATATATAATTACACTAACTTAGTTTCAACCTTTCAGTATCTTCAGGCATTCTATATTAACTGATCATTCAATGCATTTTCGAATGCATAACAGGAACTTTCAGAAGACATAGCTAGAAGTTTAAAATAAAAAAGCTGGTCAAGAATTGTAAACATTTTCATCTAGATTTGTATGATCCTAAAATATATTTTAGGATGTGTTTACATCCTAACATTATTTTGGACCTTTCATTTAGCAACTTTTCTCATTCTGGAAATGATACCATGATTAACTTCTTTTTTTGGCACAATCTGCAGACATCACTACCATTGCAAGGTCTGTCCTTTTTTTAATATGCTCCAGGTTAACTTTACCATTTTTATCCCTTTTAATTTCCACATGTGGTTGGTCAGCTTGGTAGAATTTTCAAGTTTTTCTAGCTTAAATGTAGACTTGTTATTATACCAACGCTTTTTAAAATTCCCTTCAGTACATCCTACATATATTTTTCTGTCCATTTGTATCTTGTAGTTCTGCTTTGCAAATAACACTTTCTGTTTTACAAACTGTCAAGTGGGCATTTTTGTCCCTGTAGTTACATTTTTCATTAACAATATTTTGCTGCATGTTATCTTTTTTTAATTCTTGGCATTTTGTTTCTTTGTAATTTTCTAAATAGCAAGTGCAGCTGTGACTTAATTTAACTGTATTTCTATTGAATATCTTGTATAATACTGAGTTTTTAGGAAAGTGTTTATTAATCAATTTAAAAAATATTTATCCTATTTTGGACTTTACTTCTAAATTAAAAGTTGGGTTAAACCAAGTAATGTTTTGTTTCCTCACATAATCAAACCATCCTGCTAACATAGTCAAACACATCCCTAAAGGAATATAACAAGTTATCTAAAAATTCCTTTCACAAAACAATTTTTGATGAAAGAAAAAAAAATTATGAAAGGGCTTTAAATGAAAATGATCATAAAATAAATTAGAATATAAACCTCAAATAAATAAGCAAATGAATAACAATGCAAGGAAATGAAACAGTATCATGGTTACCAAATATCTTTTGTGGTTGAGTAGTAAAACACATCAGATCAAATGGTAGCATCTCCCTGGTATGTGGGAGCATGTAGATTCAGATCCTGCCAGAAGATTGATATTTTCCAAAAGATTTTTGAACATCTAAGCTGGTGGATAAAATGAACTGCTTAATTATAAAAAACAAAAAACAAACTATCCACTCAAATATGAGTATGCATTAAAAATAATGTTCAAAACAAATTTAAATTATATGTGTGGGTGTGTGTGCACACACAAACATGTTGGTTGTGTAACCAACAATATTTCTATTAAATAAGTACATCAAAATTTTCTTTCACTGATGATTACATATAGTCACACAACAAATTTTGGTGGTAAGGAAATAATGAAACAAACTGCAATTGTATATTAGGATACACTGCATTTGCATTCAGTATAGAGAAAAAAGTGTTTTAATTTTTATTACAGACTTTACTGCTACTCACTCACTAGACATTTCCAACACTAGCAAACTAAATTCTCTTAATATTAGGGAGGTGAACTAATGATTAAACACCAAATTTTGTAATACTCCCACTAAAGTTTTCTATGCTAAAAACTTGTGTTACATATTGGGTGTGGGAAGAAGATTATCAATGTTTAGGAATTAAAGCAAACACTTAAAAAAAAAAAAAACCTTCCTCTCTCCCCCTATATATATATATATATATATATATATATATATATATATATATGTGTGTGTGTGTGTGTGTGATTATAATATTCAATTTTTTAATTTCTTTTGAGAACCTGATTGTATATGCCAACTTGTGTCATACCTATGATCATCTCCAGTTGTATCAGTGAAGATGAATTTAATCTCATCTTTTTCTCTCTTATATATTGGAAGAAAAAAAAGTTTTTGTTTAAGACCTGAATGTAAGACATTTTATTTCCTTAGAATAGGTTCAATTTTTAATTAAAAAAAAAAAAAAAGCATGTACATAGTCAAAAATGGGAAAAGAATTTATCTGCTCCTAGTAAAAGTTTGAAACCAAAGAAAAGGTGATTTTCTAAGCACAGCTTAGATGTAGCACAAGGCCAAGTTTATAAGTCACCCAGTGAGGATCAAACTCACTACTAAATTGTAATGATTCTAGCGAAATACAGGAAGGAACATTTATTCAATTAAAGAATTTTCAGTTTTCCATGTTAGACATGAAAATTTTTTTTTCAAAAGATTAAAAAAGCTGCCTATCTAAAAAAAAAAAAAAAAAAAAAAAAGATTTTTTTTTACTGACAAAACAAATGTATTTTTCCATGAATTCATATTACCCCATCCCCCACACACATGTACACACAAAATAAAAAAACAGTTAACAAAAACATTTTCTCAAATAAAATTGAAAACAAAAACAAAAAATGTGTTTCCTTGTAAGGAGACTCATTTGGTTTGCTTTTAATCAAAGAATTGACAAGAGGCTGATAATAAGCCTTTGAATGGATAGAATTAACAGAATAAAAGATTTTGGCAGCAAAGCTGTCGTCTTTTGTAAAATTGGATCTGGTTAAATATAACAACTGACAAGGCAGCACTATGATATTGACCTACCATCAAATCATATAAGCAATATCCAGAATTTTTGACAGACAAAAAAAAAAACTGTTTACTTAGTATAAACCTTCTCAGAGTCAGGATAAAATATATGACTTTTTTTTTTTAATCATTTTCAATAAAGCCACTAAGATGCAAGAGGTTACTAAGTGCTACAGAATATGAGAAAAAAAGCACTTAATGAGAGAAAATAATAAAGAATAAAATTAAGACAGAAAGATCGACATTACATTTAGATCTTTTAAAAATAAAAGCTGACTGGGAAACAAGAAGCCAAAAGAGTTCCACAAGTGAGAAGTGCAATAGAAGAAACTTAGCATAGAACTTACTGTTACATCTAGTCATTTCAACTGTGAATTTCTGAAACCTTGTCATCAATTTAGTACTGCTTTAAATTCTAGATACTACAGAACAAAGACCATGAAAGTATTTATAGAAAAGGAATAAGTAATTTACAGCAGTGGGGAAAGTAACTGTTGCAAAGAGTCAAGGTGAGGACCAATAACATTGCAGATTCTTTGGATTTTATCAAGAAGCTCTAAACATATAGCAGGAGCACCAGACCAGATGTGGTAGTAATATTCAAAGCATGGATGAATGGTAAACCTATAAATTTCTTAAAATAGAAAATTAAAGGGTCTATATTGACTATTTTTTATACCAAAGTAAACTACATGTATATGTCAAAGACACTTGTAGGAAGATTGTTTTCTACAACTTAAATGTTTTTTTTTTTAATCATTTATTATATTATAAATAAAGTTTATTTTTCAAAGCACTAATAGCTTATTGAGATCTTGGTAAATATACTATTACAGGCTTTAGACATTAAACATCAATTTTGTGCCTAAGAGAGAAAACAAAGATATGCTTGTCTGCTATGATGTACTTTAAGTACATCATAGCATTAAGCAAATTTAAACTCATGGATATTTGCCAATACATTTTTAATGATTTTTATTAGTGGCTTTAAAAATATTACTAATGCTGACAAAAGATTAACAAAAAAAGCTTTTTTGGTAAGAGATGAACTAAAGGGTCTTGCAATCAGAAGAAAAAATGTGTTTATCTATTTTAGATTCCACAAGCACAAAATTAATAGCTTGTTGAAAGTTGTTGCTTTCTGAAGCTTGTTTATTTGTGTTTTCCTAAAATCATAAACCTTAAGATCATCCGACTGTTGTTCTAACCATTGAGCAACTAGACTGTATAGTCTATGTAGAGCAAAGACACATTTATGCATGGCATATGTTTGCCTGCATATACTACTACTACAGCTTACCTTAATTGAAAGTGTTCTGGTGTTATTAATAATTGCTAAAAAACTTAGTTTTTATGTTAGTTTCATAATTAATTCAAACAATATAAAACCCATCAAGAATATTTTGTACTTGGCAGTTTTCAAAAGGGCTTTCATTATTTTAGTTCCATTACAATCTATCATTCAATAAATCATTTAAAATATTTTTTTCTTTAAATAAATAGGTCACTGATACTCTTCTGATGGTTTGCAAACTTAAGGTATACCTAGAAAATTGTATTCAACCTACATTCAATAATACACTAGGGATCATACTCAGTATAATTATCCATTAAATGCACACTTATCCAACTATGTATGTACTTTATAAATATTTAGAAATACTTATCTCATTATGGCCATGATGGTTCTTATCGGTAATTTAGTGTGGTTGTAATTACTTATCATGCATAAGATATCAGAATTGGTTATGACTGTCTATGAGATTTTGACTTCTATATCATGTTAGATGCAACCTAAGTTGTTGTAAACTGAATAGAATATTCATCTAGTCCAGTGATACTGAATATGAGGTACGTGACCTACATGAAAAAGAGATCAATTTTGCTAGGGGGCAATTTGGAATTTCAATACAAATATTGAAAAAAACATTCTATGATAGAGAATTGAATAGTGTTTGAACCTAACTAATTAATTCTGAATTAATTCTAACAATCTTCAGATATATTGAATTTTTTTTTTAGCTGTAGATTAAAAAAGAAAAAATGCCCTTAGGAAACACTGATCCAGTCTGTCAGTCTGAAGGATCTGACAAACAAATTCAAATATTAATCTGGATCTGTTTATGAACCAAGTATAAAATAAATGGAAATAAATATTAAGAAATGATGCTCTATGGCCATAAAGAGTTTCAATGTTTAGCTTCACATTTTAAACTTATAAAGAAATAACATAAGAAACTAAGTCATCTGTCAATTTGATCAATGATTTAAGCAATACTATTGTTTTGATGGAGCTCATAAGTTTTTTTTTTAAATACTATTTTCACATAATTTTATAAGTACACAGCATCATACTCTTATATGAAATTAAACAGAGCTAAAGCCAATTAAAATAGCTAAGCAACCAAGAAACAAATATTTCCAAAACCCAGCTAATCTGTATTGAAGAGTATATCAATCAGTTAAGTGCCATACGTGATACACGCTTGGGTGATCATGTCTCGAAAGAGACATGACTGACTGGGCAGAAGATTATCCTGCAGTAGGTTGCCATTGCTTTCTGCAGTAGACTGGTTGCCGACCAAGGCTATAGAACCCAATCTGTCCTGCTATTTAACCCATAACTGGAAGGAAGAGACGGATTAATACCTTTCCCAAGGGTATTTGCGCATAAGTGAATACAATGGATTCAACTGGAATTCAAACTCGGCTCCCCGGCTTCTCGTTTCGAGCCGATATCCACTGTACCACAACGCACATATAAGAAGCCTTAAAAATAAAAGAGATCAGCCCTAGAAAAGAAAAAAAAATCAAAATCACATTTAATGAATAACTATTTCCAATCAGACTATAAGCTTTGTATAAAATGTATGATCACTAAATCTATAATTAACTTAATAACAGATTCACAAAATCAGATCCAAATGATATTGAATAGAATTCAGAATTCCATGAACTATTTTCCAAATTAAAAAAATATCCAAAGGTATTTTTTCCTTATCAGAGCAGAAACTGGCTTTACAATAAACACAAGGCACTTGCAAATAATTTGTATTTATTGTTAGTTTCATTTAATGATATGCACAGCTCAGAACATTATTAGCGGATTCTAGTGGAAAATCAATAGACAAAGTAAAATTGAACAATTTTAATAAACCTGAATTTTATTATACAGGGTACAGAATAAATAATAAGACATTAATAGCAATGGTGTCTCTAGCTAGCTAATGTCTTACCATTACGTAGGTAGTATTTATTCCACACCATGTAGATTTAAACATTACATAATGACATTGGCAAATTTAGTTGTCATGATAACACAGAAAGTTGAGAACAGAGCAACTTGAAATTTCATTCAAAATATCATGCTGGTTAGGTTCATTGCCACAAGCTAACCTACAAAAAGGAAATCTAGAGATATATCCAAGGTTATGTAAGCATGTGAAGAAAACTAAAAAGATAACCAGAAAGTTTTCAAAGATATGCAGCTTTATAAAATATTCCGATTCCATTTCATAAAAAATGTGAGAGAAAAAGAAAATTATATTTATATCATAGCTAATGTTATCGGACAATGCCCTGTTGAAGAAGTACAGAATGAGAATTTTACAAGTTTGTCATAAGATTTAAAATAGTTAATGAATTAACAGTCTAAAGTTACAATTGCATCTTACAAAACAAGCTGGTTTAGTTGATGATTCAGTAAGAAACAAAAGAGAATCAGTTTTCAGTGTTAGTTTATTGATGGATTACATTTGAGCACAAAATAACAATGAATAAAATAACTTTATAAATACACAGCAAATGAACAAAAACAATGTATTTCCAAATATCTATGATGGTTATTGTGAAAGAATATTATAAAACAATATTTTTCTATATTTCTAAGATAATGTATTGCAATTATCCACACTACGTGCATTGCTGTCATCTTTGCTGCTATATTTACGTTTCGGCCATTGTACATGCCAACCTTCCTCAAACAATTGGAATTTCAAACTGAACTCTTCATTTCATTTACAGAGTCATGCTTTTTCTTGATGTCTCAGTATCAGTTATCTCCCTTAAACTCAACTCTCTAAATTTTTGTTCACCTCTGATGTAGCCATGTATTGAACTCACAACTCTGTGTCAAGTCACTAAATCCAACCAACACTTATCCACCTAGACTTATAAACCTAATGTCTCAGTAACTGTTTTTTAGTAGAGCTCATATTACAATCTTGATGTTTATAATTGGTTTTCTCTAGTACTCTATATTATTCCCATATTGTATTCATTTCTATGCCAAGCCAGCATAGATTTTTGTGACCCAGTACATGCACTGATTCCTTAAGTTTTTGTATTTTTCAGTGGTGTTCTCTATTTTTCTCAACTTCATCCCAGAGGGGGATGGTGATCATTCTTTTCTCTCCATATATAGTCAGCTATACCTGATTTTTCTATTTCCCCTTGTGTTACAACCTTGCAGTGTTCTTGCAGTCTTATCTTAAGGATGCAGCCTGTCTCTCCTTTATATTTCTTACTACAGCTGCATGTGATAGTGTACATATAATCCTTAATCATGTTCTCCTCTATGGGAGGTCTTACTCAGAACAGGTGTCTGAACCACAGATCTTTTGTATATTTTCTCATAATTCCTTCACATAGAAAACATCCTTGATCTTTCAAACCTGAGTGTTTTATTCTCTTGTGACCTTCTATCTCAGTTTGTTGATGATGCTATGGTAGTTGTTATATTGTAGAGTACTGTTAACACTGACCATTTCTTGTTCATGTATCTCTAGGCCACCACTTAAGACTTTTGCTCAATGTTGTAAGATGACCCCCTTCTTTATACTGAGAGATGAAAGTGGTACATATTGCCTTGGCAGTTAACAATTGGTATGAGCAGAATATCATCTTTGTGAATTTTGTGGAGATCATATATGTATGTAGCTTGCTGTAATGTTGAGACAACTGCCTGTATATCTTAGATGGGAAATGGTCCTTGTTTTTTACACTGAGTTGTGAGAGATGAAGTTGAGGTATTGTCCAGTGAATATTGGCTTGCAATATACAGATGACTTGAGGATCTCTTCCTGGTGTAGCCAGAGTATGAAGACATCATATCTCAAACAGAGTTGGCTTTAATGATGTGAATTCTAATGCCATCTCTTCAAAGTAGTCCATGTATGTTAGCCATTGCTGGTGGTAAGGTGAGCCCATTGCTAAGCCTTCATCCTGCTGATATATGTCTGATCCCATCTCAAGTGTTTTGTTTGTGTACAGAAAGTCAGCATCTCCATCAGGTTATCTATTGGTATACTGGTACATTCTCCTAGGAATGTGTCCTAGGCCAGTCTGCCCCTAACTACCAATAGTGCCTCCACTGTGAGTACCTTGATGAACAAACTCACCATGTCCAAGTTCACCATCTGGCTGAATAAGATGAGTGCATCTTTAATTCCACAAAGAGAGTGGAGTTTCAGACAAATGGTAACTTACTTATTAATAGGTCAATTATATCCACAAGGAAGTGTCTTGGAAAGTGGTACATAGAGCCTTGTCAGTTAACAATTGGTATGAGCAAAATACCATCTTTGTGAATTTTGTGGAGATCATATATGTATGTAGCTTGCTGTAATGTTGAGACAAATGCCTGTATATCTTAGATGGAAAATGGTCCTTGTTTTTATTAGGATCTGTAACAGTTGTAATCCTGTTTTCAATGTTGGATCTTTCTTTATTATAGCTACTTCTAATGAGGTCTTCCAGTTTTTCTATATATTCTGTTTTGTCCATCACTACAGCCACATTGTCTTTGTCAGTTGGTAGTAAGATGAGGTTGTCAATCCTCTGTAGGGTTTTGATCACCAGTCTATCAGTTTTGTGATGCTTGATTTGATGGCTTGGCTTTCTCCAGCATCTGTCTTATTTTGCATCTTAGCTCATCTAATCAAGCCTGAAGCATGTTCAAGGCTATTTCCTTCATTCAAACAATGGTGTCCAAATATGGTATCTGCCTGATGTTTGTTGCAAATTTGAGACCCTTGTTCAGTACTGATTCTTCAGCGGCACTCAGCTGATGTTGACTTGTTTATTACCTTCACTAATGGAATGATAGACCTTATGTGTCACCTTCTGATCTTTTAATCTGTTCAGTTTTCGTACTTGGACCTTGACTTCATCGAATTCTTGTCTGAAGGATTTATCTAAATCATGCTGAATCCTCTTTTGGTCTTCTTCATCAGTAATTCTGTTAAGGAAGGCCTCAAGCCTCTGAGAGATATCAGATTGTAATTTTTTTTTTTTTATATAATCGGGTCGCCCCAAGCAAGGCATTTTACTGCCACTGTTGTCCAGGGGATTACATAGGAGAATGTTGAGGAGTGAGAGGTTGCAGAGGGTGTTAAGAAGAAATTACTGATGAGAGTGGGGTGGACGAAGAAGAATGTTATGAAGAGTGAGAGGTTGCAGGGGGTGTCAGGAAGAGAGTAGGAGAGGGAAGAGAGTACTGATGAGAGTGGGGTGGATGTAGAAAAGCATGAGAGAGAGGATGTAAGTTCGGGAGACAGGAGATGACGATTGACTTTACATTTAAATTCTTAGAGATTGTAACTGTCAGGATTTCTCAGATAAGAGTGTGTCCCGCATTTTCTGTGACCAGACAGACTCTTCTTGAATTGACGGGAAGTCTTGGTGCCTAAAGGGATGAGTTGTAAGTCTCTGCATCAGTCTTAGGAATTTTACAAGGTCTGACATTCAAGATGGCTTCTTGCATACTTTCTGTACACAAACAAAACACTTGGGATGGAATCAGACATATCTTGGCAGGATGAGAGCTTAACAATGGGCTTGCCATTGCCACTAGTAATGATTAATATATGCATAGAATACTTTGCAGAGATGACATTAGAATCCACATCACTAAAGCCAACTGTATGCCTGAAATATGTAGACGACATCTTCATACTCTGGCCACACCAGGAAGAGATCCACCTGCTACCATGTGAACTCAATAAGAACATCCATACAGTTCCCAATAACGAAAAAGAACAAACTAGCATTCTTGAATGTACTAATATCTTGAACAGAGAATGGGTTCAAGACATTGATATATCACAAACCAATTTTCACTGGACAGTACCTCAACTCCCATCACCCATACACTGTAAAGAAAGGGATCGTCCACTGCTTACAATATCAAGCAAAATCATAAGTGGCAACCCAGAAATATATGAATAAGAAATGGACAGTATAAGCAGTACCCTACAACTTAACAAGTACCCTGTGTACATGACAGCAGTTTCAACAAACTGGGATAAAGAAAAATATGCATTCTCCAGCAGGATTCAAACCTAACTCCAACCCCACTAGATCCAACATGCTTTAACCATCTCACACAAAATGTAGTGATGATCAAGCAAAGGAGAATAGTGTCTTATAAAGGTAAATCTTTCTCAGACTCTTGAAACATTCATATCTGCTCAGTTTCATATCATTTGAGATTCTGAAAAAGACTTGCATTTATAACCTGTGTCTCGTTTTATAAGAGAGACCACTCTCTGATTTGAGTGTTTTAGACTGGTCAATGGGGGTTTCTCCAACAAAGGGAGATGCATGTCCAAATCCACTGAAGAGCACATTTTCTTAATTAAGTTTTCTGGAGTGGGTAGACATAATCCACACTGTTTAGAAAAATGGGTTGTCTATTTCAAACCACTAAAAAAATGTTAGATTAAAAACAAAGCAATCCTTTAGAAATTATACACACACAGACACACACACACACACTTTGACCAATGCTAAAGACCCCAAAAGTGGAACAAGTAGATGAAGAGAGATATTCAAGATCAACATGCTACAGAAGGCATCACTCAAAACTATAACAGTTTGTTGCAGTTTCATTACTGGATTCTGAACAGCTCATTTCAGATGTTCTGATGTGGAAGGTCATGAAAACAAGTGTGTGGGTCACTTCCTATCAAGTTGAAATCCACCTTCAACTAATTCATGTCATCGGTAATTTCTTCCACTCTGATTTTCTTTCACCTCCAACCAAATCTTGCAAAGCCAAACAGCAATATGGAATGAATGATGAAAATAGGTTTTGGTGAAACTGGAAGCTTCTATTTCCGAACACTCACATTGGAAGTGAATTAAGTTATCAACACCATCATCATAAAGGATGCAATCAGCAAAGAAGAAATTAAACACTTGGATATGAAATAAAGCCAATAACAATACACACTACAACTGACACTAAAATACCACCATTAGTATGGTTTCATTTTTTATCTACTGCCAGAAGTTACAATATCACTATATACTTAATCTTTAAAGTAAACATTTTAACATATTTATTTAATAAATATCATCCATGACATAAATGAGAGCAATGTGGAGTAATGGATAGCAGATCAGATTGAGGAATCAAAGAGCAAAATTAGAATTCTCCATCGAATTTATTACACTCACTTATGTACTAATACCCTTGGGCAAGGTATGAATATTTCTTCTACCCCAAGCTAGTGTCCCTACAACTCTGAAGAATCATGGGACTCATGATTGTGATCATGACATCGCAGGTTACATAAAAAGTTCAGTATATAATAAAAACTGTGATGTCATAGATCACAATTGTGAGCCCTGTGACTCCCCAGTTTGTTTGAGTTGCTATTCTTTCTCTTCATTATTTCCAGTTTCATTCAAATATTTACTAATCCTTTATACAAAGAAATTAAGCTTTGTTTCCTTTAAACATATATACCATTCTATAGCAAAAACAAAAAAAAATTTCAACTATTTATTATATATGTTAATAATATAATCAAAATGAAATTTGTTTTTGCTTGCAAGTCTTAATTGAAAAGGTCAAGTTGAATTGACAGGTTGTCATATATCCATGTTTATAATTCACAAGTTTTAATCAGTTTTATGAAAACAATTCTCAGTTCAACTTTTTGTATCTTCATTTTTCAATTGCTTATTATAAAAATTAGCATTTTTTCATTCTTATAAGACTGACACATGTTCTTTAACATTTTTTCTTGTATATAGATACATATAAAGATAGTAACAAAGAAAAGCTCTTGAAAATATGCTTGCAATATTATTGTTAGCAAAAATTACCTCTGTCCATTCCTAAAGATTCCTTCTGTTTCCTTCAGTTTGTGTTTTTTTTTTTTTTCATTTAAATTAAATAAAAATGAACATTTAGAAGATCATCATCAGTTGCATTTAACTGAAAGCTAAGAGAATATTAAAATTTATTGATCAGCAAATCTCATTCTGTACAAAGGAAATGTACAACAGGGGAATAATAAAAATGGGGGAAAAAATATTCTACAATCAAGATGGGAAATAATTTTAAAAAAATAAATAAATTCAAGAAAATACAGACAAAGAGAGTAGAGAGATTGAGAGACAAAAATAACAAATAGAATGGAAACAAGAACTAAACAAAAAGAGAAATTATTGGCAGATCAGAAGAAAGAGAAATAGAAGCATAAGTGTAGGAGAGAGAAAAGATATATACAGGGAGAAAAAAGAAAAAGAGCAGAAATAAAAGTAAATGAACAGAATAAAGAAAAATGGGGATTCAACAAGATAAAAAGAAACTAAAAAAGTAAAAGCTTGAGGAAAAAACATGCAATGGGAATGGAACTCATTATCAATATATTCTAAAAGCAATATAATGAACTTTGCACTATCAGGAATTTTACAGAAAAAAATGGTGCCAAACAATTTGTTTTGAACTAAACCAAAATGATCAAAAGATAACTAACAAGATGAATTTTTACCATTATTAGAATCATAGAAATATGTATTGAATCCCAAATTTTTGCAAATTTTGTTTTCAGAATTTTACAAATGTTTTAAAAATATCAGAAACCATTACTGGGACCTTTCTAGCTCATTGTGATGATATTTAGTAAATCTAGTCTGATATAAGACCACAAGAGTGGAGTACTTGATAAGGATTAAGCATTAGTCTGCAAAACCAGCTTTTTGGCCATTGCTCTGGAGTACTTGTTTTCAACCATGCTTTTCTTCATGCACCATTTTCAAATGTTATTGCCCACTTACAAGATTGTTGAACTTAACAATTGTAGAATTTAAGTTTGTCAAAAGATCAATATTCCAATGGTTTGAATCTGCTAACTTGTGATCCTTAATGTTCTTGCTGGAGGAGAAATTTCACTTCTCATTGACAACCACAACTCTAGAGTTTAGTATGTTGCAGAAGCAAAATAGTGAAACATCTAGTGAGAATCTACCTATTGTTCAAAAGAAAGTGTCAACTCATTAAGAATGATTCTCCTAAAACATACCAATGTTAAAATATTAGCAGTTTTCTTCTGTTATTCAATATGAGACAGAAAGAAAGGTGCGGTAGTGAAAAGATAGCTTTAGTGTAATTACTATTTTTAGTTGTTTTTCAAACTTCTCAAATTTTCTTTTACATATAAAAGATTACAAGAAATGTGCTTACAAATTTTAATAATTTTTCTCTCAAAAATTATTTTCAGTCATTAGTTAGAAAAATCTTTTATCTGATTGAAAATTTATATAATTTGTTTTGTTTTTACCTTAGATTACTTTATTTTATTGTACCCTTCAGTAACATAGATATTACCACAGCTGAGCTAAAGTTTCATTTTATATTTAAAAGACATTTTTCTGCTTTCCCTAAGAATGAAACAAAAATGTTCAATATTTGTCAAAACCAAAAGTTACAAATAAAGTAATAATGTCTTCAGCAATAAATTATTTTTGAGCTTGATTGCAGATATATAGAAAAAATATTTTTTTATTTTCTCTGATTATTTAAAAAGCAATCAACTCATTAGTAACTCATGTGAGACCAGACAAGAACTACAAATATTCTAGATACCTTGTAAATATTTTAAAAACTATTCAGAATGAATTAGTAAAAAATAAAAACACAGAGAACAAAATACAAGTAAATACAAAAGTATATCTCGGATATTATTATTGCAATTTATGTTTTATGGTAAGTCAAAAAGAACAAATTATCATGTCTACTGATTTATAATTGGCCAGTTTTATGCATTGTATTTAAATTTTCTATCTAAAATGGAAAACATTTTCTGTGATTCTTGTCTAGTCCTTTTCTGTAAAAGCAATAAAAAATAAAAAAGTTAAAATAGAAAACTCCAGCAATTAAACATTAATATCTGTCAAGGGGAAGGTTTCAGAGAAGGGTACAGTTCCTTTTCCATTTTATCTAGGCACTGATCTTCATTTGTCAAGCATTTAACAAAGAAAAAAATATTCTTGAAAATAAATTTGGTTCAAAATTTTGTTGATATTCCCAACATAATTATTAGATTTTCTAAGATTCATTCAAAATATTTTTTCATTTTCAATGTTGAACTTTATGAATTGATAACTAAACATAACATTTGTTTTATATACAAACAATTTAAAACCTTCATAACTCATGTTATTTCCTCTGTTAAATGTCTCTTCAATCTATTATAAGTATGTGTAAAGTATAATTTCAAATTTAATTGTGCTTTCTAACATAGGGTTAGATTTTTCTCAATGCTTACCAAAAACCTACCCTACCTGTACCTGTTTTGGCATTCACCTGGTTGGGTTGAGCAGGCTTCCTCCCAAGTGATGGAGAAAAATTTGTTAGGATTGATTTAAGGGCAGGGTCCCAAGTCCTACCCTGTATAGACCTCAGGCATTTTTTAATTATCCTGCAACAGGTTGCCAATACCTGTTGCGGCAGACTGGTTGCCAGCAAAGGCTATAGAACCCAATCTGTTCTGTTATTTAACACATAACTGGAGGGAAGAGAAGGATTAATACCTTTCCCAAGGGTATTAGTGTGTAAGTGAATGCAGGGTATTCAACTGGAATTCAAACTTGGCTCCCCAATTTTTCTTTCCGAGCTGATATCCACTGCACCACAACGCACATCTGTTTACAAAAAACATTACATTTAAAACAGAAATATTAACAGTATGGCTATTCAGTTTAAATTTTTAGTTGAATGACCATACAAAATTGACAGCAGACCTCAGACCTAATTTATCAATTTATAACAAAGGTTCATGAGATTACACTTATATAACTGAACATTAACTACTAACAAAAGGCTATACACAACTTTAGTTAAATTAGCAATAAGTTTTCATATTCAACTATAGCTGGCTAAAGGGTGCTTTGGCTCAAGATACTGGTTAATGAGCTGGTCTAGTCAACCATTACTACTGAGTAATGAGTTCAATCCTCAGTGAGCCATACTTGTGGTGTTGTGCCAAAGTAAGTTACACTTAGTAAACAACAACTATACAATAACTACCATTACCTTTACATTGCCATCCCATGACTTTTGACATGTCAGTGTATATCTTAAAAAATATAAAGTCATGAGATAATACAATGTCAAAGTCATTATAGTACAACCATACCTCTCATCACACTAAAGTTCAAACCTATATCAGTTGTGCTCTGATACCTAGTATGTCAATGAGAACACTAACTTGGCTGCTCAAAACAAGGCAAACATTGAATTATCAAAGTTTGAATGAAGTATGATAGTGAGTGCCAGGCAAGACATTCCATTCCAATTGTAGACTTGTGATGTCACTTATTAAACCCTGGAGGATTAGTCATGTGCAGTGTGATCTAATATGTCAGTTATTTTTGGCTGATGGTAGGGTTCAGTCATAGTGTAGCCACCATGGGGCCATGGACCCCAACTATCAACAAAGAACCAAGCAAGCTTGGTTCAATAATGGTGGAGAGTATATTTATATGGCATGGTTTAGATCTACTGGTCATATCATTGAATTGTTACTACTGCCTCACAATAATTTTCACCCACTCATGGACTCTGATGGACAATGAAGAGTTATTCCAGCAAGATAATACATTATCATATCCAAGTTGCCCAGAATCATTTTGAAGAGCATTCTCGAGATTTTTTATCAATAGTACAGCCAACACGAGCCGATCAAACATTTGTGAACATGCTGTAAAGGCCTTTTCGCATGCAAGATCTTGCACCTACAAATATCAGAAAGATGTAGATAGCTATCAAGATAACATAGTTCAACGTATCTCAAGAGACCTTTCAACCACTTGTGAAATTGATATAATTCACTGATTTGCATCATTATACATTTGTTCAATTACTTGTTATGAGCCACCAGTAATCTATTTTCTATTCTATAATTACTATCAAACTTTCTTGAGGATACTTAATTTCTGATTAATTAAAATTGTAGGTGTGGATAATACTACAAGATTTCAGTAGTTATGGTCTACCTTGGTCTTTACTATATTGATAGTCTCATTATTTTTATCAGAATTCTTCAGTCTGTTATAGATTATCTTGTTTGACCTTTTTCCACCAATTCAATATATATATGCCTGTTGGAATCATTAGTATTTGTATGTATGTAGATCCTAATCTAAATCTATCTAAACTTATTTATAAATGGAACTGTGTGTGTGTGTGTGTGTGTGTGTGTGTGTGTGTGTGTGTGTGTCCATTACCTACAGACTCCGAAATGGCTGAACTGATTTTCTTGAAAATTTACACAGTTGTACTTTAAGAGTTTGCAAGTGTTCTTAACTAGGTTTTGTGTCAAGGTACCCCCGATAAATATCGAAAATCAATAAGTGAAAAAATTGGGTTATAGAAGGAGTGGTCCAATTTTAATCAAATTTGATACACTCATAGACAAAGATATAAGAAACAATATTCAGAAGTTTCAAGGTTGCACTTCTTACAATAGTGCAGAAAATCAATAATATATATATATATATATATATATAAAAGCAAGATGTTTGTGTGCATGTCTGTTTATATGCCTGCATATATTTTTTTCAGCCCTTTTATTTTAGTTTTTGCTTCGGGTTTGGCTTTAAGTAGGTATAATTGTAGTTCTCAGTCTCAGCCATGATACCATTTACTCAGAGGACTTATTTAGCCTTCAAAATTCAGTTTATGACAAAAATACTTATTTGATATCGATACCAGGAAATCAAAATTTGACTTACATCCATTCATTTATCTTTTAGTCTACAGTTTCACTTTAACTTGAAACAACAATTGCTTTTTAGTCTTTCATGCCAACGTCCAAAGAGTCTGAGCTCCAGGACCATGGATTAGTTTTAAAGCTTTCATTACACCCGAGCAACGCCGGGCTATACTGCTAGTACATACATAAAAGGCAGAAGCAATTCAGTAGTGAATCTAAAATGTATAATTATATATAGTTTACAAAAGAATAAGCTACATGGTAATTTTTCTAATGTATGTATGAAACACTGACAATGAGATTTCTCAGCTGCAGAAGAACCTAATGATTTTTTTTTTTGCTCTGCTAAATATATAGGTCTCTATATGGTTCTGAATTCTATATAAGATCTTATGCAACTTTTTGTTAAGTTAGTATGTAAAAAAAAATAAAAATAAAAAAAATTATTAAAAGCCAAAGCATTTTTTTTTTTTTTTACTACACACTTGAACACCCAGTTTATTGCTTTATATGAAACTTTGGGATAGAAAAGAATCTTTTAATTTATAATAATATATTAAATGTTAGTACAACCATTGCTTGTTTCTTCTCTTTCCTATTTACAGTTAGTAGGCTGTCCTCTTTTCTATCTTTTTACAATGGTCAAATGAGACAATTCTTCTTTCTATCTGATAAATTAGGTCTTAAACAATATTTTTAAGAAAAGGAAAGTCTGTTTACCTATCTTTCACCAAATTCTTGGAGAATTAACAATATTTTTTTCAGTTAAAGAAACTGATGAATCTCTCCATCTTTAAAGTTGTTAATAACTTTCCCTTACTTTTTAGAGTCAAACAGAATTTTGAAATGTAAGGAAATTTGTATCTCAGTTTCTTTTCCCTTCTTTCTTTCTTACATTGTCTAGTGAGTCTATACATCCCCTGTATCTTTCTCTAATACTTAAAGTGGCTGGTGAAAACAAGTAAAAAGTACCCTCCTCATACTCCCCATCTGCCTTCATTTCTAGGGTATCATTTGCACAAATAGAATCTCATTTTCTCCACCTCTCTCTAACTTTTTTTATTCTTTTAGAAAACATGCATTTTGCCTTCTATATGTGCATAGCATGAGAAAAATCACAAAAAATCCTTGACCTTCAGCTTTACCTTGAGAAGTGGTCTATAGATTTTTCCTTCAATTCTCCATAAAACTTTCAAACACACATAAATTCAATGACAAGTAAATGCATTTGTCAAATACAAAATTTTAAAGAATGAAGAATTTATTTTTTAAATATTTATTCAATCATTGAACAATGATTAAATGCAAAACTACAAAATGAAATTATTTGCTTTGAGTTGGTAAATCTAAACTAGTCAAAGACAAATTAAAATATCTTCACAAATTTTAATTGCTTCTTTTTTTTTTTCATCAGCAACTATAGTTTAATGATAGCCTACTGGAATGTTGGCCTTGAATCATAAATATCCAAAAGCCTTATGCTGTTTTAGTTGAGGTGAATCAATAAAGCCACAAACTGATAATTATTAACTGAATTTTGATCTGAAATTTTCACTGCATAATATGGAGAAGCATTGGGTTAAGTGCATTAACAAAAGAGATTATGCTGGAAAATAAATATTTGTTGTGCAAAATAACTTTTTGTTATTAGAGCATAAACATATTGATTTGCCTATATAAATGGACTTGTGTACATTTTTAATCTTGAACCTAAATAAATGGCTTAATTAAAAATCATGAAACTACCCATGCAAAACATGCAATATAAGTTCCAATTCATAATTCCAAATAGACAAGCTATGGTTAATAAGAAGAGCTGAAGCTGCATTACATGATAAAACCACAATCCACTGGAGAACCCTCGGACCCCGCAAATTACCGACCTATCAGCCTTCTTCCGATCTTTGGCAAAGTGTTCGAAGCCATTATCAACGCCGAGGTGGTTCAGCATCTCACAGCACACAGGCTCTTCTCGGACAAGCAGTATGGTTTCCGCTTCACCAGGACTTCTGCTGATATGCTAACGACCATCACCAAGTACATACATCAGGCACGCGATAGGAATGGTGAAGCCCGAACCGTTGCCTTGGATATCTCTAAAGCATTCGACAGAGTTTGGCATGCTGGCCTTCTATACAAACTGCGGAGCTATGGTATAGCTGGACAATTGTTTGAACTAATCCAGTCATTCCTATCTAACTGCACATTGAAAGTGGTATTAAACAGACATGCCTCCCAGAACTACCATACGAACATGGGTGTCCCTCAAGGCTCTATCCTAGGTCCTACACTCTTTCTAATCTACATTAATGATCTCCCTGATACCATAAGATCCCAAGTAGGTATGTATGCCGATGACACCACAGTTTATTCTCCCCTCAATCAAAAATCTGGTGTGGGCGACAAAGCTAACCTTGCAGCTGAGCTTGGAAAGGACCTCCAATCCGTAGTGGACTGGGCTAAGAAATGGCTCGTAAATTTTAATGCTTCTAAAACGAAGCTACTATCAATTAATCATCATAGACAATCGCACCTACCTCCTATTAGCATGGACCAGGCTTGCCTCCCAGAGAGTAAAACACTACACCTCCTTGGTCTCACACTTTCAGCGGACCTCAAGTGGAATGACTATATCAAATCCATTGCTAAATCCGCTGCTATGAAGGTCGGTTCTCTGTGCAGGGCCCGGAGGTTTTTTCCGTCTGAATCTATCCTGCACATTTATAAATCTACCATCCGCCTGTACATTGAATACTGTTACCATATCTGGTCAGGTGCCCCTGCTATTCTCCTTGGGCTTCTAGACAAGGTACAGCGGAGGGTCTGTAATGTGATCAATACCGACTTAGCAGACCGCCTGCAGTCTCTCTCTCACTGGCGTGATGTGGCAATTAGGTAAAGCATGCTTTGGAAACCTGGATAGATGTGCCGCCATTTCTATTGATGAGCTCGATTTCAGTGTGACATTCAATGAAAGGCAAAAAGTATAGACTGCAACATGAAAATGGGCAAGTGGTTACTGGCCCAGCAAGCTGATGAATAACGTACAAGAGTACACTGTGCCAGACCATGCCCGGGATGCGTACAAGGACGAACTCTTGCTATGGCAGTGTAACGGATGGTTGCTGCCATATCTCAAGAAGGAACTTGGTCCACCCAAGGGTCTAACTCCCTTGATGGTAGTCGTGCAAGAACACAAGCAAAAGGTCCGGCCGGTACTCGACTACCGAGAATTGAATGGATTTGTAGAAGCATTCACTGCCAATGCTGAAGTGTGCACGTAAAAGCTCAGAGAATGGTGACAACAAGAAGTTGATGTGTTGCTTTTAGATCTGCAACATGCCCACTTACAAATCTACATTGACAAGGAGCTGTGGCCATTCCAAATGGTCATTTTTAAGGGCAAACGGTTCTGCCTTACACGATTGAGTTTTGGCCTAAATGTGGCAACACTCATCATGAAATCTGTTGTCGACGCTATAATGTTCCAAGATCGTGTAATCAAAAATGCCACATCGGCTTACGCTGATGACATTTTTATCAATGAGAGCCTGGTTTCTGCAGCGCACGTGCAACAGCACTTTTCAGAATATGGCCTAGTCTGTAAAGACCCAAAACAGCTAGGAGACGGAACTAGGGTCCTCGGTCTGCAGGTGTGGGGAGAGAACAGTACTCTCTGATGGAAGCGGGGTGGACAGATCCCAGAAATTCCCGGCGTGGTAACTCGTCAACGTGTATTTTCTATTTGTGGGAAACTCGTGGGCCACTTTCCTGTGTGTGGGTGGCTGAGGGTGGCAACTGCATTCATCAAGTGCCGAGCAAGTGCAGTGACTAAGAGATAGGACGATGAGATCAGAGATGCCAATCTATGCCACATGCTGAAAGAGGTGATGACCAGAGTGCATGAAATGGACCTTGTTGGGGGAGACTGGTGCATGGATGGCAATGAGATGAAGGTCTGGGTGGATGCAAGTTCTGTGGCCACAAGGGGGGCATTAGAGGTGAATGGAAGCATCGTTGAGGATGCTTGTTGATTGCGCCTGACTAATGATGCTTGGCATATCAATCTGGCTGAACTAGATGCAGCAGTCAAAGGCATCAACTTGGCCCTTCAATGGCAGGCCACTGTGTTGCATCTGGTCACCAATTCAGCATACGTACATTGGTGGATATCCAACATGGGAAGGCATGTGTGAACATGAAGGCGACTGATGAAATACTAGTGAGACGGCACTTGGGAACACTGTGGGCATTGGCGGAAGAACATGGATTAACCATGAATGTCATACTGGTGAAATCCTGTCAAAACTGTACTGATTGCCTCACCAGAGTGCCATGCAAGTGGTTGGATCTACACAAGGAGGGAAAAGAGCCAGTCCCGGAAAGTTGCGCTGCAATGGGAAGCCAACTGAATGAAAGTCAGGTAGCTGACGTCCACCAACAAAGTGGACATGTGGGTGTGAAACGAACATTATACTTCACCAGACTTATCGACCCACTAGTGTCGAAAGAAATCGTGCCTGCGAAGCCTGCCAGTCAATATCCAGTGCTAGTTCATTGGAAGAAAGGAAAATTGAGCGTGGAAAACAACTGGAGTAAATTAGCAATGGACATAACCCATTACAATGGCAAGCACTTTCTAACGCTCATTGATTGCAGTCCCTCCAGGTTTGCAATTTGGCGGACATTGCATCGGCAAGATGCACACAGTGTCATTCACCAGTTAAAGATGATTTTCTTTGAACGGGGCCCACCAACCGAAATATTAACTGACAACAACCCTGATTTCACTTGCAGACACTTCTAGGAGTTTGTGAACAGCCAGGGTGTGCAACTGAGTTTCCGGTGCACATATTCACCGGCTGATAATGGAATTGTAGAACACAGCCACAGAAGCATTAAGATCATTGTAACAAGGAAAGGTTGTTCCGCATTCGAGGCCGTTTATTGGTATAATATCATGCCAAAGGACGTCATCTCGCCTTCCACGACACCGGCTGATGCATTGCATAATTATCACGTCCAAGTAAAAGACATTGAAGCCAAACCCCCACCAGAATCACAGATGATTGGAGGGGGATATGAAGAAGGTGACATTGTCTGGGTCAAAACTTCGCACTGCAAATGCACAACCAAGTTCAGGACCGAGCAGGTAACTGAAATTGTCAGCCCGCAGACAGTGCGAATTGATGGGGTACCAGACCATGTCAAAGACCTGCAGCCATTTTCAAGATCATATATATTGTTGAGCGATGAAACTGACACAGAAAAGAGTGAGCAGTTTATTTACTTGGGTTCAGGTCAACCAAGTGATGGCTCCGATAATCTACTACCAGCAGATGCTGATGTGCATAATGAAACCGCAGATGACAGCCCATCTGAGGATGAACCTTGTGTCATTCCCCTTCGAAGGAGCACCTGTCAAGAGAGACCCACTCCCAAATGCACTTTTTGTGATGATGAGATCAGGGGGGAGTGTGGTGGAGACTTACCTCACTGAAGCAAGAGAAGACGGTTTGTCTGAACATGCATTTGTAGACGTCATGGAACTGCAAGGCAAGCTCATGAAAAGCAGTTTTTGGAATGACACAGTGCATGTGTCATTGGCGAAAGCGATGCTTTCACATACGAGAAATTACGGTTTCTTGCTCGAGACCAAAAACTCATAAAAAGAGCCAACTTCTGTTTCGGAGGCAGTTTGGTGTTGGCAATTCGTGACGGTTAGACTGGTGTTCGGGAGACTGTTTTGTTTACGGTGCCCAGGAAATGGAGTCCTGAGTAAAGCAGTGTTTTGGGTTCTTCATGGAGCAGCTGGAAGAATGGATCCAAGCGGTCATTAATTTGTCTACCAACTACACTCCGAGAAGAAACAAATACTACAGTTATAACCTTCCATTCCACTTAATTCATCTAAATGGATTACCTCTTTATTCTTATGTTTAATTTATTTTTTTAAATCTCATTATCTATATATATTACCAAATAAATTAACTATGTTTTATTGCCTAATGATGATGTTTTAACACCCAAACTTTATAGCTATTGAGTTGCAGTACACTATTATTATCATGTATTTATGCTCTACTTTTGTATTGAGGATTTTTTTAAAGTAAATATCTAACTGTGGAATGTACTTCCAGTAGTAACCATTACTTATATATAAGTAGAATCCTTGAAATTTGGTAAGGTAAATTCCAATAAAGATAGACTCCAAAGAGAACTCAATGTTAAATTTTATTGCCAAATTTAACAGAGTATTATAATTAGGAAACAAAAATTAGATATTTTTACAATTGATAATGCAGTATTTTATGGTACCAGACGCTTTTCAAAACCCAAGACGCTTTTCAAATATACATATATTTGAAACAAATGTCAAAATTTATATTTATGGTCACACAGTAAACTGATATTAAAAAAAAAAAAAAAAAAAAAAGAAAAGCAAATGATACAATAAGCATAGGGAGAGACTTAATATTTACAGGCAAGGTTTTTAGCTTTTCTTATCACCGACCAATAACTTTACTACTATGCATTTAGTTTTAATCTTTTCTGCCCTAAATATTTGTAGTTGTAAGGAAGAAAATTTAGCAATACCCTACACTGAATTTCTAAGCAAATTTCAACATTCAACTTTTATGGTGTGAATTGAAAATTAGAAAAAAAAGGATTATCAAAACAAATTGATGCAAGCATTACTAACAGAATAGGGATATTATATGTATGATGGAGTGTTGGAGGTGGTGGTAATAGAAATATTATTGTCATTACTTTTTAAATTGCTCTACTTATTTCTATACAAAAACAAAAAGCTATATACATTAATTATACATATCTCCTAACTATTATATAAATTGGGTCATTATATGTCAACTTAACCATCAGAAACACTAACACTCTTCAGAAAATTAATTTTTTGGTATTTTATTCTATACCACTAAAGTTGCCAATGTAGAAATTTTGTATGTTTTCAAAAGAGCTTTTTATTAAAAGGTTAAAGAATAAATCTTAAATTAATTTTCCTTTTATTCTTAAAAACAGGTGTTAAAGTAAAGACAATTTAAAGTAGGAACCTCTACTCATTTTCAATAACTAACTTCTAAATTGAATTTTTAAAAATAAAAAGTTTTCTTGAAACTTATTTTATTTTAATGGAAAGCTAAACAATTAAATTTACTATTTCCAATAAGCAAAATACTCTGGTAGATTTCAAAAAGAAATTATATTGATTGGAATTTAAAATTTTGAGATTATTTTTTATAATCTTTCAATTTTTGTCTATTTTTGAGTGATCGACACATTTGTAAATAAAAGTTAATTCTCGATTTTAAAAATCTTGCAAAAATAAAATATACACAGAATTGAACTTTCTAACCTTTCCACCATAATTGAAATGTGTTGACAGCTTGACAGATGCAAGATAAATGTATGGCAATCACAAGGGATATAATTGTACAATTTTTTTCCAATAAAGAGAAGAAACCCTGAAACACATGACCTTTTAATGTACATATTGAAATTAATATACAAAAAAACTTCAAATACACACAAAAAAAAAGTTAAAAATTATTTTAAAAATATGAAGGCAAAATGATTTATATCAAACTTTTGAATTTTCGATTAGTAAATAAAATCTTCCCTTAACAACAAATTCTGAAGCATTTTTAAAATATTTTTGAAACTTTATAAATTATTATAATTAAAAAGAAAAAATGAAAATTCTTTTAAAATTTCATTATTAATCGAAAAAATGTTTTTCTTTAGACTATAATGTCCTTAACATATTATTTATTAAAGCAATTAAAAGCTTATCAAGTTAAATAAATGTCATAGTTTTACTGCATTTATTATTTTACTATTTATTTTACTACTTATTTTCGGAAATAAAGGCAAAATATTTCAAAAATAAATGATTTACATTCCCCAATGAGTCCTGCATTTAACTAGTGAAAACAATTTCCAAAACAAAATTTAATTTCTTAAAATTTCATGAATTTACATGGAAGTGAGGTACAAAAAAATATTTTTATTAAGATTTTTTCAAAAATAATAATTTAAAAAATAATTTCATTTATTTGTAAGTCCTGAAAGTTTCATTTAAATCCAACAATTATTTGATTTTTGCAAGAATTTCCAAATTAATGTTTGTCACCAGAAAAAAAAGTGAGTTATGTAATATTACATTTTCCATTCTAAGCTCTTGTAAAGATTTGGTTACCCACTAACTAAAATCAAAACATGATTTTTTACCAAAATTTAGAACATGATAAAATTTTAAAAAATAATGAAAAAATACTTTGATCTTTTCTCTTAATAAAATTCTCTTTTCTATCAAACATTTTGATAGAAAAAGTTCATTTTTTTTAAAGTTTGGGGCCTTTTATATTCATACTATGCTGTTTTTTTTCAGCAATTTAGTAGAAGTACCTAATTTAAAGGACTACTCAAGAGTTTTAAATTTAAATTAAGACCCAGATCAATCCTCTACCTTCAATTGCTTTTTAATTTCTAATTTTTTTTAACATCAATTTAAAAACAGTCATGTTACACAAAAAGTAAAAAGGTCATGATTAGTTAAGGAGTTAACAAAGGTTAGACAGCACAAATATTTTTGGAAGTTTCACATCTGCTAATAAGGCAAGTTTGAACAAAATTGAAGGAGTTAACAAAGGTTAGACAGCACAAATATTTTTGGAAGTTTCACATCTGCTAATAAGGCAAGTTTGAACAAAATTGAAGGGAGTCTATATAAAAATGAGACTCGTGACATGTTAGTTTAGAATTACCATTGAAAAATGGATATTAATAAAACCAATCTTCCATATACCATGACCATTCAGGACAAGGGCAATCATGGCTCTCCACAACTTTGTGTCCTTTGTAAGCTTTTAGTAAATTTTGGCTTTTTGCTAACTCTCCTGATCCCTATTCAACCAACAAATTACACAAAATGATTAGGTAGAATATTTGCTGGATTCCTGTCTCTCTTGCCTTCAATATATCCGTGTATCAAATTCTTCAAGCCCTCTTTCCTTAAAAACTTATGAGTTAACAAATATGCAAGTTAAATTAAAAGTGAAAAATAATTTTATAAGCTTCATTATTATTATAATGCTTAGAATAAAGTTATTCTTATTCTTATATAAGTTATATAACATTAACTGTTAAGGATATATAGTTCTTACACCAATCAATGTTAATTGCTACTACAAAAAATAGTTTCATATAACAGAAGAGCAACTCTTTCATTATGAACAAAAAATTATATTAAAATGTTCCTATTGGTCTAATAATTATGCAAACCAAATTATAAGGTTATGCTGAAAAGGGTTTGATCATGAATAGCAAACAAACTTTCTCTCTTGAAAGAGAGATGTGTGACTGTAGACACAGAAAAAGTGAAAAGATAAAGAGTAAGAATAAATGACAAAAAATTATCTCAAGATAGAGAAAAGCAGTTAAAAAATATTTGAAACATTTTTAGAGAGATTCATTTACAGACACTTTTCCTGTAAGGACTTAATATCTTCAACGAGTCAAGTAAATATATCAAGGCTTGATTTGCAAAATTATTTAAGTTTTTTTTTTTTTTTTTTTTTTCACACTTGTTACTAGTCCTCCCACAGTAATTGCAGAATGCAATTGAATATGCATTATGCCTGCAGAGGAATATTTGAGAGTAGAGATCAGTGAAAATGCAGGTAAACAATTGGATAGATATGTACTGTCACTCCAAACTTAAGATTTTATAGTGTTATAGTTATTTCAAAACTTTTGCAAGTCAAATATAGAGTGCACCCTTTAAGTGAGTATCCACTTTTCTAAAATGACTATTTATAATGAAGAGCATATCAATAATTTTAAGTTAACAAATAACTCTGAATAACTTGTAAAAAACAAAAATGTTTCTTAGTTCTTGAAAAAACAAAATAAAGATTAATATTTGAATGAAGCAAGTAAACTGAAATATTTCAAGAATGCACTTTTTTAATTTATCTCTATAAACACTGATATTAATGATTTACATACAAACAATGTAAAAGTAAGGAATTTTCTTTTAGATAACAAGGCATATCTAAAAACAAAGAAATTTAGCTTACTAATCAAAGTGACTTGCACAAAATCCATATTGTTATTTCTTTATTATTAATCTTGTCTCTTTTGCCAGTAAGAGGAATAAAAAAAAAATTGGAGGGGACACAAAATAAGATTTTAAATTACTTTCTTAGTAGATAATACAGAAGTAGGGAATTGGGTTACAGAAGAATTTTACTGTCTTAAACACTTTTTAATATGGAGTTGGTGTGTACTGCTCATCATATTGTGGAAGAGGCAGGAGGGTGGATCTGATAGGGAAAGGAAAATCTGTTTAATGAGATAAAGGAAACTATCAACTCCGAATAAAGGCCATTGGAAATTTTATTTTCATTTTTAAACAAAATCATTCAAAATTTATCTTTAATAATTTTATATTTAACTATTATTAAAAAAGCCATGAGACAAAATGTACAATATATCCATAAATGACACAGTTATGAACATTATGCTGACTGCAATGTAGAATGTATTCTATTCAAATAGAAAATAAAATGCATTGTATTTTAGGTGGTCCAGATGTTGTTTTTAAGTGAAATAACATTCGGAAACATAATGAAAAACAGTGTTGAAAGGTGGATATGACTTCAAGCACTGATCACTTTTTAACAATAAACATTTTTATAACCATGCAAAAAAAAAAAAAAAAAAAAAAAAAAAAAAAAAAAAAAAAATTCAGAGTTCATTAACATTTATAATTTTATTATTTAAATTAATGACATAAAACAAATTATTTAATGAGCTATTAAAACGTTAATTATTTTTAATGTTGATTTTTTTTTTTTTTTATTAAAATGTACTTTACATAACTGGTTTTTATTTTTACACATTATTTGCATTTGCAAAATATTTTTCAACTGTGATTTTAATTTCAAATTCACATTTTTTTTCTAGTTTATATCTGGTTTACTCCTAATTTCTTATCTTTAAAAAAATGGTCAAGCTTTGACTTGTACCTCACTAAAGAGCGTATTATATTAAAAATTTATAGTTATTAAAAACTATCATACAGAATCATTTTCACACATACATATCAACACATACAAATAACATGCTAGCTCTGAAATAAACATTTGTCTAGGCTTATGAATATATTTTATAGTTTGTATACTTTTAGTGGCTTTCAACTTTATCAAAAACATACGCATTTTATTGCAGACATGGCATTCAAAACATCTGTGGGCTTAAACCTCTCTTGGGTAAAGCACAAAAATTATTAAATTCCATAAATATCTACCTAACACATATATTCATACATCTACAAATCTGAATATTTTAGATTATTGTACCAGTTTTATTTGAAAATAAGAAAATATTAACTGAATCTGTCCCCATTCCCAAAAGTCTGTATAGAGACATAAAATTACGTACAAATGTGAAACTTATTAAAAAAAAATGGCACTCTACAAGCAGCTTTGTTATTAAAACAATGGAAAATTTTAAATCAGTTACAAAAATGTTGTAAAGAAAAAAAAACTTTAAAAAAATATATAAACAATTTTACATACATTTTACAAGTAGTCATGTGAATAGGATTTATTTCTAAAAAGTTCCATCAAAGTTGTCCTTAAATATCAAATTTGTTTTTGTAAATAAAAAATGATTTTTTTATTTTAAATCAGTGGAAAAAAAAATTAGTATTATTGTCTGGTTCACACTTCTCCCAGGTCTTTCAAACAAAAATAGAGGTTTATCTTTAGTTTCCTGTTTAGGATTGGGTTTACAATTCCTTCTAAAGTTTTTTTCATTCTCTTTTGCCCCTAATAGCCCCTTGCATCTTAGTGCCATTATTGCCTTGCTTGGGGTGAACTGATTAGTAAAAAGTTCAAGTTTCAGAAGTATATCCACCTATACAATTAATGTGTCAATTAAGGATCATTTCATTAAATATACATTGTCATAATTTATCTACATTAAAAATAAATTCAACATCTTATGAAAACAGCTCTCTTATAAAAACAAATTAATGGCAAGTGTATTTAAAAAACAAAAAAAAAACCATGACAAGATTAGTAAGTTCTCCTTATAACAAAACACATACTGGTATATAAGAAAAATATGGTTTAAGATAAAATATTCTCCACCTGATGTTGCTTGAATACACAGCTAACTTCATCCAGTCATTATCTTGGCTTATACAGAATATACTTTAATGTAATGCATATTTCGTTTTTATATGTATAATTTCTTCAGAAATAAATAAAATAGGTCTAGCATCTTTAAAAAAAAATATGTTAATACATGAACACTCACTTCACATAAACAGACTGATGTACATATCACATAAGTATTATAAATTTTACATTTAATTGTACCTTACTTAATATTTTGTTTTTACATTTCAATCACAATGATAAAGAAGGAATGAGAAAAAAATTTTAAATGGCATGTAATCAAACCATGCACTAGAAAAAAAGTTTATTCTTCTTCATTAGATGAAAAAAAAAAAAATGAAGTAGAAACCTCAGAGAGTATTTTAAAAACTGCCTACAAAGTTTGGATTATTAGTTACAAATGAAATGTATTGTTATATTGACAATAGCACATAATGATAATTAATAAAATATTACAAAAGAACCATGTGGCCTTTTTAACAAGTGAAAATTACAAAAATATAGTTCAGTTCATGTTGCTTCAGGATGGTGAAGAACAGCCTTAATAAAGCAATTTCATGCACATTGGAGATTGCAATGAATAGGAAGATTGTTAATTATATGGTTAACACTATACAAAGTATTCCTATCTTTGAAAATCAGCATTCAAATTTTTTAAACTCACACTGACAACTGGAGCCAGAGATAAACCCTGCAAATATCTCAGACACCAAACAAATAATGAATTTTTTTTTTTTTTCCTCATCAGAAAAAACTCTACTGCTGTTGGAGAAAAAAAAAGATTATCTTTATGATGGTACATGAAAAATTGGCATTTCCAAAAGTCTTATTTTTCATTGCTTATGGCTGGAGAAAGTAGTCAGGGCTAAGGCAGAGTGACCCTACTCCAACCCTCCCTTTTCAAGCCATAACTGAACATAACAGCTATTTTTTAAAGGGACTCTAAAAATAGACAACAAAAGGCAAGGGGAACTATCTAATCTGAACAAAGATCAGTGAAACATAGCAGTTAAGTAATATCTGTATACAAACAAACTTATAAAACTTTTTTAAAGCAGATTCTACTCCTTTTAAAAATTGATATTTCTAGAAGATTTTGATGCAATTGCAATTTCTCAAATGTATAAACAGCTAAAGAGTCAACATGTCAATTTTATTTTTACCATTAACATTGTAGATAACTCAAACTTAAAACCCATTCAGATTCAAGAGTATTTTAAATTAATCTCAATTAAGAACATTCTTTTCAACTCTTAATTACAATGTATGAAATATAAATACTCATTCTCCTATGATTAGATGGCTACAAGAAAAAGCAATGAATTTACCCTTTGAAATAATTCATGTACTGATGAATAAACAAAGTTGCTTTTCAGGATTTATTTAGGATGTTACTTTCAAATTTATGTTTCACTTTGTTATACATTAAAAACACTAATAAAAACATCAAAATTTTTAAAAAGGTACACTGAATATATAAGGTCAGATAATTTGCTTTAGTTCTTAATAATTAATTTTTCAAATCTTGCTTCCTTTTACCTTGCACAATATGACTAGTTATTTACAAATTATATACAGAATAATTTTTGTGATGAAATACAAAACAGACAGCTACTATTTTAATAAATACTTTTTCTATATTAAATGAAATTCAAAGAAAGTTTTAAAATTATAATTCAAAGATATCAATGTCACTCTCCATATTAATGGTGGCTTCTGTGCTAACACCAACCTTCTTTTAACATGAAAAAAATTAAAAATAAAATAAAATAAAACACATTGTACATTTTTAATTTAACACTTATCTTATAATTAAATACAAAAATAATTTAACAATTTTAATTTAACACTTATCTTATAAATTAAATACAAAAATAATTTAACAATTTTGTTTTGAATAAATTTAACCTCTAAAACATTTAAAGGTTGTTTTCCTCCACGGTATAAAGAATATATCTTGTGATAAAATAGATTGTGCTAAACATTTTGAAACTATGACCATTCCATTTTTCTTATATGTCATGGCATAAGATATTATTAGGGTTAAAATAAGATTATAGTAGGTAAGCTTACAATATGTTCCAGTTTGGATGGAATGGTCATGGTTTAAAAGATCAGTCCTGATGTCGCACTAGAGATATAAACTATCAATATTGTGAGTATTTTGTGCTATGCAACTCAAGGTGTTATATCATGAAATCACTTTAAAAAAGAACTATAACAAAAACTGAAAACTGTCCCAATTTAAGATTTGGGAATTACAGAAAGGCCAAGAGTAAAGTTATAGTAATAATTAGAATCAGAATAGAGTTTCTAGCTTCATTAAACAAAACCAAATCAGATTCAGCCAAATATCATTTTTGTTTTTACTACAATATTTTCCTAATTCTGAGTCCCTAATTTCCTCTCTTCCAAATAATTTTTTAGATGTTAATTTTTGAGGAAAGAATATAAACTGATAAGAAAAAAAAATACAGAAAGTGTCACTTAAAAGAAATTAGTTAAATTCTTTGCTAATATCAACCAATCCCAAACAGTATAAGAATCTGTTACACATAAAATTCCTTACAGCATATATTGAGTTAGGCAAGTATCAAGTAACTATTAAACAGCTGAAAATTATACAGTTTCACATTTAAGTCAATGTCTGGAAATTTTTTTAATAATTTCACCCAAAGCAAAGCAATAAAGCCACTAAGATGCAAGTGTTAGAGAATATGAAAAAAAGAAGCCATTATGGCAAGAGAACAAACACTATTAAGAAAAGAGAAGAATAAAAGAATAAGAATTGAGGATAATGACATTGCATTTGGAGTTTTGATGATCAAAGTTGACTGAGGAGCAAGAAGCCAAACAAGAGTTCCACAAGCAAGAAGTGTAATAAAAGAAACTGTTAGTATAAAACTTACGGTTACATTTAGCCATTTCAATTGTAAAATGAGGAGACCTTGCTGCCAAGCTAGCACTGCACTTAATTTCATAAGATCTAGGTACAATAGAGGAAAGTTTATCAGAACAATTACCATGAAAGTATTTATAGAAAAGGTACACAGGGCTATGTTACAGTGGTCTGAAAGTGACTAGTAACTTTCAATATGTTACTACTTGCTGTGTACATTTAAAGAGTTAAAATTGGCTGCAAGAATCTATGTTAGTATGTTATAATAGAACAGGAAATAAGAGAGAGAAAGACAACAAGAAAAAAAACAAACAAAAAAAAACAAAGTTATGGACCACTGTTCACTTAAACTGGTCAGAGAATTTAATAAGAATAATAAGAAATCTTTGAATTTTATCAAGAAGCTCAAAGTAAATAGCAGGGGCACCAAACTGTATGTGGCAGTAATATTCTAAGTATGGATGAATGGTAGACTTATAGATATCTAAGATAGATTCCAGAGAGAAAAATTGTCTCGCATGATACAATGAACCCACTTTCTTAGCAGTTGACCTAGTAATGGATTCAATATAGTCTTTTCACTATGTGCCAGCTGAGAACATTAGCCTGAGAAGGCAAATGAGGCACTTTCCTGGAGGTTACCATCAGCCATGCTGATGGAAGGCAGAGAGGAATCTCTTAGATGATTAATAGAGAGAAGTTTAGTTTTTTTAGCTAAAGTTGACAAGCCATCTTTTTCCTCAGTTAATGATAGTATTGAGGTTATTTTGGCCACCAGCTACCATTTTGACCTTGTTGGATTGATCAGCCTTACAATTGAGGCAGGAGTAAATGGTTGTGTCATCAGCATAGATGCCAAGTTCAGAGCTGATATCATCAGAAAGATCATTAATGAAAATTAGAAACAGCACAGGACCAAGGATGAACCCATGAAAAACACACACATTAGTATGAAAGGATTGAGACAAGTGGCCATTCAATATAACTTTCATTTCACAATTTAATAGAAAAGAATGGATCAACTCAAAAAATGTGTCCAGAGACACCATAACTTTTAGCTTGTGGAGAAGACCTCTCAAATGCTTTGAAGATGTCAAATGCTACAGCCAATGCTCCAGTGTTTTTATCTAGAACATGATGGATTCTTTTCACAATTATTGTCAGTACATCAGCAGTTAACCCAGAGAAACAAAAGTCTGAAAAAAAGGCCCTGAAATTAGAAATGATGAACAAATTCAGCATCAGAGTTTTCCAAAAAGGGGGGTAAAAGGCCGATAGTTTGAAGAGACAGATGGCTTGCCAGAGTTTTTAAAAACTGGAACAACAGATGAAAACTTCCAGCAGGCATGAAAACAGGAGGCAGGCAGTGAGGCATTTATTATACAGTTTACAGAGTACAGGATCCAGTTCTGGAGCACAATTCTTAATGACACTTACATCATATCATATATCATCGGGTCCACATGCTTTGTGTGGATCTAGGTTAAAGATGATAACAGAAACCATAGAAAGAGTTATATGCATATTTTTTAAATTTTTCTTTTTTATAATCATTTCACCCCAAGCAAGGCAGGATCACCACTAGTGCACTGAGGGTTACAGTAAGAGAGAGAAAAAAAACAAAGAAACAAATACAGGGGATGTCAAAGAAAAAATAAGAGAAAGATGAGAATCAAGGAGATAGATGGCAACTGACATTGCATTTAAACTTTTGGAGATTGTAGCTATTAAAGAAGCAAGTATATGAAAGGGAGTTCCACAGAGGGAAGTGCAAGAAAAGAAACTGAGGGAGTAGAAGTGGAAGTTACATTTTACTATTTTGACAGTAAAAGTGTGAGGCCAGGACGCCAATCTACTAGCACAAGTAAATTTATGTGGTCAGAACACCAGAGAAAGAAGCTCATCAGAGCAGAAGCTATGAGAATATTTGTAGAAAAGACACATCCCATCAGTGAGAAAGTGACTGAAGTCAAGCTACTAACCCAAGATCAATTATGCTGCAAATCCTCCTTTGGATTTTGTCAAGAACCTCGAGATGAATAGCAACAGCACCCTATCAGATATAGCAACAGTATTCAATTATCAGATGAATGGTAGATTTATAAATGCACAAGGTGGATTATGATAAAAAGGATAGAAGTTAGACAAGGATATTCCAGATGAGTCAAGAATAGAGTTTGAGGAGAATTTACAGGCAAGGCATTCAGTTTTATAACACCTCAAATTGATTGAAGAGAGAGGGAATAAAGGCTTTCATTTATTTAATACCCTATTACAGGGCCACCAGTAATCACAAGAGCCAAAGTTGTTAAAGGATATACAGTACTTCATTCTCTCAACAAACAGGGACTTAGCTCCTTTGAGGATGCTTACATTTATAACAAATAACAAAGCAATAACAAATAAAAGCCTGTTATAACAAGAGCTGTCACACTAGTATAGCTGAAAATAAAGCATGCTGGTATGAACCATGGAGAGGACTGAGGTTTCACCTGGTATTTGCAAGAAGGGATGACTACATCCATGCCTCCTTTGACTGAAGAAATTTCCATGGCACAATTTTCAATTGGAAAGTTGAAGATGTTAGTCCATGGGACATCACAAAGAAAATCATGGAGTGAGTTCCAATCAGAATACTGGTAATAGAAAGAGATTTTATGGATAAGGGGTTCCTGTTTAATAGATGATTTGAACAAAATATCAATAGCTACCATAGAGTGATCCAAATTACCAAGAGGACAGTATTACAAAGCTCAGCAAGCACAAGGAAAGGAGGTAAGAAATAAATCAAGTACAGAAACCTGTTGCTTGGTTTTGCAAGGGAAATGAGTAGGGAAGTCTACAATTTGAGTAAGGGATAGGGCAATGGAAAAATTTAATGTCTGAATACCAGCAACATGAGCACCTTTTGAATGTTTCATCAACATGTCATGGTGAGCATTAAAGTCACCAAAGAAAAAGAAGTGCCTTTTTTGTACTGTCAGCTAATATAGGTCTAATATGCTTCGGTCCTGAGAAAAGGGGGAGCAATAAAGGGGAAAAGAGATAGCTCACAGAGTTTAGTAATGAAAGACAGAAGCAGATGAAAGAGTAGTCAACAGTCTCGAGCAACAATTCCCTGGCCATCAAAAAATTATCCCAGATGTAAACACCAAAGGCATGCACGTGAATGCTGGAATTTTTTGGCAAAAGGGAAGATTACCTAGAACCAAGGATTCATTGGTAGCAACAGAAGAATTCAAGTTGGTTTCACAAAAGGCAAATATATCAGGTGAAATTAAAATGATATCAGTTTAGAAACAAAGAATTTACAGTATCAATTTGACATCATCATCATTTTGAAGGCCCTGATTATTCAGTAAGTGCTACAGGGAACAGAAACAGTGTTAATTGAGAATAAAAAGTCAGGTGAGCAAGCCAAATGTGATAGAATTTCCCAACTGAGCTATAAGAGTTTAATGAATTATATAGCATTGGATCTGATATAGTTATGTAAAAAACAAAAATATTTAGCAGCAACAGACCTTTAAACAATGCTTTACATTTTCCACCACCACCAAAACATTTTTATAACTCAAGATTTGGCACGGCTATAACAATGACACCTCTATCCAGCTCTGTTTGCATAGTGTGATGATATGCAGACATCACTGTGATAATTGTGTCTATGTATATATGCATTTTAGAGAAGTCAAAGATGATTTCAGTTGCCATTTGTAAAAAATGTGGTGCCTACTTTTAAAGCTTTGCCAATTACAACCAAATGACTCCAGAATGTGAGTACACAATGTCTCAGCTGGTCATCTGTGAATTAGTTTCCACTATTGTACATTTTGTTCTGGCTCATCTCTAATGTTTATTGATTTCAAATCTTGTCTTACATCTGAAGCTTTCTCCACTAGATGAAAATTTTCTTTCACAAATAACCTGTTGAACCAGGACATGGATTCAGCTAAAGTGAGACCCAGTAGATATATACTCAACTGCTCACAAGAAATTAATTCTTTTTTTCTGTTATTGTAAATGCTTTGATGCATAACTGAAAATTGTAAAGGATGAGCATTTACATATACACACACCTGAAAAGGTTTTTGCCTGAAACTTCTTAAACTTTGAATATATACTTAAGGAGAGCTAAGATGTGACATGCTGACAGTGAAAAGCACAAGAGAAACTATTAATTCTGCTGATAGTAATGTTGATGTATTATAGGAAACAATAACTGTTTGAACAGATCACTGTCCCAAAAGAAAACATTTAAAAGAAAAATATGTAACAATAAAGATGGGGACAACAACCTGAATGATGTAAATTATGAAAATATATTTATTCTCTATATTTATCTGTCTTCAAATAAAGAGTGAAACAAAAAAAGCAATCAACTTATCCAAATTTCTTCTAACAGGTTTATTTTGAACAATTATCTCAAAAGAGAGCCTTTGTCTTCGTTGTCTTGTTCTCGTTCAGGTTAAATATCATTGTGTACCAATAACAAACATTAGATTATGATATGGTGCAGGAATAGTTAGCTTTTTACCTTTTTAAAGAATGTTAGTGCAAAGGGTACAAATATATAAGCAGGTGTAACTAAAAATCTTAGTATGGTTTAAAAACTGGAATTTCTAAGTTGCTTTAGAGTCATGTACCAAAGTCATATCCAAAGAAGCAACTGCACTGTTACTGATCCTGACATGGCATCTTGTCTTCAATCACTTTTCCACTGCCATAACATAGCTTCCCTTACATTTTTTATAAATATTTTCATGGTAATTATTCTGATGATCTTTCCTCTTTGGTACCCAGACTTCATAAATTTAAGTGGAGAACTAGATTGACAGGTAAGTCTTATTTTACTGCTGAAATCGCTAGATGTAACAATAAGTTCTATTCTAATAGTTTCATCACTTGCATTTATTGCTTGTAAAACTCTTCTAGCTTCTTACTTTCCTGTCATCTATGATCTTCAAATATTTAAAAGAAATGGTGGCATCTTCTACCTTCTTTAACCCTGTTCTTTTATTGTCCTTTCAACATAATTTTTTCATTTTCTTTCTCTCTCCATAACCCCTCACATCTTAGTGGCATTATTGCTTGGTTTGAGATAAAATAATTAAAATTATATAATTTCCTTTATGTAGTACTGTTATTTCTAGATAAGTAAAAGTTTGCCATTGCTTATCATAAATACTATAATTAGCAACAAAAGTATACCCAAAATGCTTCTTGTTTTTTTTTTTAAATTAATGTTATTCTAATAAGCCTTGTATATCACTTATCCAGTATCCTAAACAGTTTTTCAAAGTTTGTAATGTGTAAATATAGAAAAGAAATTTATTTGTTGAATTAATAATCCTAATTTTCCAATTGTTCACATTTGAACATTAATGAATGAAATAATATAAGCATAGTACATTATGTACAGATTTCCAATAGGACATCAAATAGATTTTGCTTATAGTTATTTACAGCCATCATTAATAATAATTATTCATTCAAAGGCATTCAAAGATATTTATAATTGAAAATGTATTTCATTACTCCAATTAAACTGGATTTAAATAATCAATTTTCAATTGGTTGACTGAAACAAGACTGTACATAAAACATAAGTACAGTGAATATTAGTGAGGTAATGCATACTTATATTTATTTGTATTTCATGTAAAAACTAGTGAAAATATACAGATACCAACTAATACCTATTTGTAGATTTTATATATATCAAGTTGGGATGGAATAAATGGCCATTTTGAACCAGAAATATGAAAAAATCTCATAACTCAGCTAAAAACAACTCCAAAAACAAGCACCATTAGAATCTGCATAATGTTACTAACAACCCAATAGTGAATGTATTTCATCATAACAAAAAAAAAAAAAACTACATTTTTAGAAGAGTCAACTTCTGAAAGAAATTTTCAGACTTATCTGTACCAGTATAGATCTTTTAGCACATAAGGCCCAGAAAAAGTGTTCTGGTAAATATGTTTGGAGGTAGAACTTTGATGCCTTTATGCATCCGTTTTTACAGAGTATTTTTTCTTTTAAGTATGAAGACTTGCATTATCATGCAGTAAGAGAGCCCTTTTTCTATCTACCATGGCTGACCCATATGTTTGCAGCTTGTGATGTATCAGTTTCAAATAACAATAGACTCTACCAAGATGGTTTGACCAGCTACACCAAATGATCAGGAGGATCTTTTGCGGGTACAAATTTAATTTTGGAATGGTTGAAGGGATAGTAAGTTTGTCAACTGAAAGAAAGCCACATACCAATTATACAAAAAAAAAACATTTTATCAACAGCAAGTATATGATCAAAAATAGATAATATTTTTAAATGAACAAGCAAAGTGCAACAAGCAACAAACAAATCTAGCTGCTGATCATGGAGTTTTCACTTTTGCATTTTCTTCACTTTGCCATTTTTTTTTGCCAGATGTCACACTAGTTTTGTTCTTAATGTTGAACATTCGTTTTTAGATGAGTCTCCCCAGCTACTCAATTCCTCATTGTCAAGTGACAACTTATGACCACAGCGAGGCATTTTCTATGTACCATGTACCTTTAGGACATAAGACATCATGGCTCTCATTAACTTCCTATGCTCTGTAGCTTTTAATTATATTTGTCTTTTTACAAAACCTCCTAATACCCATTCTGTCACCCATTTACACAACCTCTTTAGGTAAATTATTCATTGATTTTCTGTCCCTCTTGCCTTTAATATGTCCTGTAAGTATCGAATTCTCCAAGCCCTCTTTCATCATTATGTGCCCTAGAAGAAGCAAAATTTTGATAGTAACTACACACAATCCATTCTGAAACCAAATCCAGCTTTCAAGCAATGTTGATGTTGTAAGTAGCTTCAGTATTACAATAGAACATATTGACATGAAAATCTGTTTTACTCATCTTTGCATAACATAAACAGTACCTGAAAAGTGGAGAATTAGAACTTTAAAATGATATTTGTATATATAAAACAGGGAATGATACAAAAAAAAAGAAAAAAAAAAAAGAAAACAGTATTGTACAACACAGTCATTTATTTTTTTTCTTACCGAAGAGGAGAGGGGTGAGAGAATTAGTTGAAATTACAATATGCCAAAAATATATTTACCAAATGATCCAAGCACAAAACAAGGTAAATATATTTAAGTTTCATTAAAAACTATGTATTACAGCAGTATCTCATTTTTGTCAATGAAACAATATTTTAAAACTTATTTTTTAACTAACAAAAAAAATAATATTCACTAAATAACCAAAAATCATTAATATACAGGAACTTTTTTTAAAAAGCAGTGACAACTTATCTATTTAGTGATTGCAAATGATGCTTTAATCTATTTTATTTCAAATAAGTATTGATAGTTTGTGTCAATTGTAAATGGTAAAATTAGTCTTTGGTGTGAAATATTCAATTATATCCTTCACAAACACTTTGATCAATTGAGTTTCACTTGATGTTAAATCCATTAAGACAGTTCAAGATGTGTACTTAAAAATCTTGAGTCTCAAGTAATCATGGGTTTAGAAATAGAAGAGAGAAATCAAAGGTGCAGCCTGTTAGATAAGAGGTTAGATAGGTATTGCAAGAGTTATAGCTCTATTTTTTGATTACATACTGAACAAGGGTAAAGCTTTCTATCTAAATGTAAATACAACTGGATAGAGAAATTATATGGCAACTAGTAAGTATTATCCATATCAAAATAACTTTTAACACTGCCTTTGTACAATAATTTACAGATAGAATTTTAAAAATATAAAACTTGTTCATTCCTAATTTTCCTTAAGTGCACAATGGAAAATTTACTTATATGACCATTTAACAAATATCAAATATATTATCAGTTCTGATTTAATGTAAGTTTTATAAACATCTATAGAATAATGTAACAGACAAATGCAATTAGTCGACTACAGAAAATGTGTTTGGTTTTGTTGCAAATACAAGGTGAAACTGTTGAAAGGAAGATGATGTCAATCAAGTACTAATAACATGGGGGAAAACACTAGTCTGATTTTTCCCATGTCAAACACCCTAAATAATACTGCTAGATGATACAGTTTGGGATCTAATTAAAAGAGAATACATTACTAATTACAATTTTGCTTGTGGGATATCAATCATTGGCAAGACCATTGCAAGGCTCCATCTTCCCATTGAAGTGCAGATAGGTTCAAAGGGAAACACACCTAATTTCAAGGACTCTTAAACTAATTGATTTTAAATTAGATTTCCTTCACTTAAATTAGTTTGCAGTGTCAAGCCCAAATAGGAATACTTTTTGGATGGAAACACTGAATTAACAGCCTTTATTTGTTTCTTCAAGCACAGAAGCTAAAAAGGTTAAAATTCTATTGCTGACTTAAAGAAATTAAAAATGCAATTTAAAATAAAAATTAAAATGAAGACAAAATATAATAAAGCATTCTTAAAATTTTACATTCATCATTTACTTAAAATAAACAATGATTAGAACCTATTTTATGTTATAGATAAACACTCTTGACCAGTCAAATAAAACCTGTTAAGAGAAAAACCTTTCCTTTTTTTAATTATTAGCATATAAATGTATTAGGTACAGTTCTCCTGAATAATGCTTATTCACTACAAGTTTGATGCAACTTATGGCTGAAGTTACTGCATGTTTCATGTAAGTGCCAGAGGTTAGTATTTGAGCCTAGGCTGAAAAATATATCAGTTAATAATACATAATTTGATTTTCTATACTAACAGCAAGCCACTGTCCCACTTAAAAGACTGACAACTTTCTTTCATTTATTTTCATGAAGTTTAATAAGCATCCACACACAAACATATGCATATAAAATTTCATAGATTGTACAGATACTACACTATTCCTAGGCAGATGTGCTGAGGAGTAATAAATAGATTTCAGGCTCAGTACATATATAGTATACCCTGATCTTAAGATGAAGTGACAGTCTATAAATAAAAAATCCTATCATTTTTAAGAAAATTAAATCTAAACTTCAAATTTAGTAAATGAAGAATAACTTCATAAGAAAAAACTATTGCATTCAACTTTATATATAAACAAATTGGGGTTACTCTCTAAGAGGATTTAAGCTTAGAATAATTAAATCAAAGAAAAGTAAATAAGTCAATCAGCTTAGATTTCAATACACTTAGAGTTCAGGGGGGACATTTCTTTAGGACAATGGCTGGAATCCTGTCACCTCTGCTTGCCTTGTGGAGTCAAGCTTAGAAATTATGTTAGAGACCGATGAAGAGATTAAGTATACATCACTCAGTTGAGTCTCAGTTCTAGGTAGGAAGTCGGATATGGGTACTCCAAATGAGTCAAATGTAAAATTGAAGAATTTGCAAGCAAACCCCTCAACTTTGCCCACTGTGGCTGTGAGGACCTCAAATTTACTGAATAAAGGAGAAACTGAGAGTTTGGTGTTGTTTAACACACTTTTGCACTTTATTGCAATGATCTGGTCATTTTTAGATTTTTCTGATCCTTACTGCTTACTTCAATCAGTCAGACAAGTGCCATATGTAATACACACTTGGGTGATCGGGTCTCTTTCAATCCATGACTGACTAGGCAAAAGATTTTCCCACACTAGGTTGCTACTTCTTTTTGTGGTGAGACTGGTTGCCAAGCAAAACTATAGAATCCAATCTGTCCTGCTATTTAACCAATAGCTGGAGAAAGAAGAGATGGATTCATACCTTTCCTCAATTTGTCATTCCAAGCCAATGTACCACAATGCATATAACCTGAAAAAAAACTGTTTGGTTTTTCTCTTTAAAAAAACAAAAGAAAACACACATAGAACAAACAAAAAACACACCATAAAACAAAAAAAAAACAATAAAAACAAAATAAAACAAAAAAAGAACAATTAGTAAGGGGTATAATAATGTGTATAAATGTGCTCATTTTAAAAGTATAGGAGACCATACACAACATTATCAGAAAATAAGATTGATAACTATAGTCAATTTAAAGTCAATATTCTTAAAATTAGGTTACAGAGAATATTCAAAAAGATATTTTCTATTTCAGATCAAATTAATATTTTCTTGATGCTTTATGTAAAAACATTTTACAGTCAACACATTCATTAAACATTCATAGATTTTGAACAAACTTGCATTTAAAGGACCTAAAATTACAATTTTTTAATATAAATGTGCAAAAAGATGAATATTCTTTAAAAAAAAATGTAAAATGAAAATAATTCCTCTTCTAAGTTACTGAGTAGCAAAAGAGACCTTCCAGAAATTAAACAAAGTGTTAAAAAAGGAATATTTCATTAGAACTAAATAAAAAGTGCTGAACTGCTATGTTATATCTATTCTCCTGTATGACAGGGAGTACGAGCCAATTTCTTAACAGATAAAGACACTCAAAGTGACATAGATGGATGCTGAGAATATTATAGACAGAACACATGAGCAACAAGAAAGTTCTAAAGAAAATGGGAACTAGAAAGACACCCATACTCAGAACCAGAAAGAAACAGCTGAAATTTCTAGGACACATTATGAGTAACAATGGCATGGAAAATTTCATACTCGCAGTATGTATTGACAGAAAGAAGGAAACAGCTTACCTCATGAGTTTTTGTAAATAGATGGCAGAACAAGGACAAGGAGGGACGATAATGAATCAAATATTGCTTATAGCTACAAAGAACAGGAAGTTGAGTGGGGGACATGGCACATAAATAATAAAAAATTGAAGTAAGATGAAAAGCAATGAAAAATAAAATTACATAGATAAGAACTATAAATTATATATTACAAATGGATGTAAATAACATTAACTGCTTAAATAGGCTGTCATTTTCTTATAAACATTCCCTCACTCGTTTGATGTGTAACCTTTGGATATTTCTAAGTATGATAATATGTTCCCTAGTTCTAGCAAATTCCTGTATGAGAGCCTCTTTTAAATTGCTTATAGTTTCAGATTGGTAAAGAGGTGCTACTGATTTGAGATGGTGCCATAAAAAATAAAATCCAAAGAGGTGTGGCCATTTAATAAATTAAGTGCTTTGTCTATGTGACCTGACCATTGGGACACCCTGTATATTATCAGAACTAAAATAAGTTTAATTTGATATGTGAAAACTATAAAACCTAATAAAAAGTAGGCACAGATGAACAAGCAGACCATAGTTTTTAGATTCTTGTTAACTGTAAACAGATTAGTTTCACAGACTATTCAATAAGAGAGCAAATTCAATTCCCACTGAATACCCTATGCCAGACTAAGCAGTGTTTGTCCTCTAAACTCTCAGAGTCATAGAAGCACCACACTGCAGCCATAGCAGCAATGGTATATCGAAGACAAGATAGTTTGATGAAGCCTAACCCTCTTCAGACTGGTTTTGAATGCAGGGTTTTCCTTCTCCTAGACTGGTTACTACCATAAGAAAAAACAGTCTGCTCTACTATTTAACCCATAGATGAAGGAAGATAGATTCATGTCTTTTCCAAGGGCATTTATGCAAATTGAAAAAAACAGAATATAGTGGGAATTGAACTTGACATGCCTAATTCCCTTTCCACTAAGATATCCTTTATACCATCTGCATCTTAAGTACTAGTAGCATAAATATTACTATTGCTTAAGAGATGCTTATTGTTCTTTCTTTAAAGCAGTTGATTTAGTTTGATCATAACTGTGGATATTCAATAAATGAACAAGTTTTTGTCATGCATCATTTATTTTATTATCTACTTTAATAAAATTTTTAAGAATGCAATGACTGTAACCATACTAAAATCCTCAATACTTTTTCAATTTAAAATTACACATGGATTAGATTCACATATTTGAGAATTATCTTCATTTCCTAAGTTTTAAAAATTGGTTGATACTCACAGCTCAAGATTTAAAAATAGACTTTTTAAACTTACCACAATTTTATTTCACTTTTAAATTCCAGTAATAGTTCCTCAAAGTTATACTCACCTTAAAAGAGAGAGAGAGAGAGAGATATTTAATTATCAATTCAGAAAATATTGTTAAGTATCAATAGGAATAAAGATTTTGTACTGTATTAAATGGTATCTCTTTTATACAGACATATGAGAAAAATTGGATGAGATCTGATGGAATGGAAATCATAAGACATTTTAGGAAAAATGTTACACGATTCTTAAGTAATCTGGTATTAATTTTATTTGAACAAACCAAAGTTTACATTACCAAAATGTGTTTTACATTAAGCATCTAAACACTTTAAAAAAAATTATTTGTATCATTATAGAAATTAGTTTTTAGTTAATTTCACTCAGTTTCATTTCATTATCCCAAGTTGTTTTAAGATTAATTCAGTACAAAATGTAGGAACACATGTATTGCATTAACACTTTCTTTCTACAATTTTGGCCAAGTTTTATTTCAGTAAAAAGCAAATATAATTTACCCAAAGATGCATTGAGAGTGTGAAATTAATATCCAACTAACTAATTTCAAAATGCCTCTATTTATTACAAACATAATGTGGGTTAATTAAAAAATCTGAGTGAAATTAGTTAACATCTAATTTCAATAATTATTAAGTAAAATTTTAAAAAATTAACCATTTAAACACTTAAATAGATTTTGGTAAAATAGTGTAGATTTTGTTTTCTTCTGATGATGATACTGGATTACTAGCAAAACAGGTCAAGCTAATTTTTTCGAAACTTTTTTATATATTTTAACATAAGTTTATAAAAAAATAAAAATAAAAAAAGTACATCACTTAGTGACCTCCATACTTTATTATTCCTTACACAGTTAGCTTCGAGAAAATTTTAGAGCATTCTCAAATTTAAAAACTTAATATTTTTCTTCCACTTTACTTCTCTGTATGAATACAAGTTATAAAATAAAATTTCCACATTTATCTCAGTAAAGTTCCTCAGGGAACAAAGTGTGTTAGTAAAAGAAAGTTCTTTATATTCTGTATCAAATCAACAAGGGTCTGACTATCACCAAGACAGTTTTTTTTTTTGTTTTTTTTTCAAATTTTGTAAATCTAAAGAGCTTCTTGATAGAAATTGATTGGTACCTATTTCACATCTCTATGTTAAAGTTTCCAAGATATGACTCTTTGACCCTTGCTAAAAAAGGGTGACTTTTGGAAAAACTGAATCTTATCTGACCTTTAATTTCTAAAAATTGTATCTTTAATTTTTTTCAATTTGATAAAATTTGTCTGCCTTATTGCAAGATATGTACAAAATTTTGTGGCCTGAGTTACAAGAGTTGAGCCAAATCTTAAATGGTGGATCTTGGTATTTGCTATTAAATGCTAACATTTTCATAACTCCCAATATGGTCAAGTTGTATAGTTGTTCTTTAGAGTTGTATACCTTTTGAATGCTGGTTAATATATTCACATAAGAACTATGACAATAAAATCGACAAAATTTGTGTTATTTGTGGTTAAATGTTGAGCAATTTAGTGGGAAAATAAACATTGTTTATATTTCTATTATACAACAGATTGTTATATGAAAAAGTGGCATAAAGAAAATAATTATTTTAAAAAGTGTCAAATTAATGTTAAGATAACAAAATAATATGGGAATACGTAACAAACGATGCTAATGGTTAACAATTTTTGTTGACATGGTACACTAAATAAATGTACTAAACAATCAATTTTTTTTTTATATATATGATTAACAATTAAAAAAAATACAGAGAAACCAAAACAGTTATGGTAAGTAATTTTTAATTTCATATCCAGTTTTTGTCAGTAGGTGAAAGTTATTTACTGAAAAAAAAAAAAAAAAAAAGATATCTCTTGAGACATAGTTTTGGTCCTAATTCATACTACACTCTACTGGTATAAACAATCATGTAAACTTTGTTACTAGAATATAACCATGAAAAAATACTTGAATATTTTAAGTGGGTACCTCAACTTATTTGCATAAGTTGAGGTACCTACTTAAAATATTCAAGTATTTTTTAAAAACAGCATAGCATGATGAAAAAAAGGCTCCAAACTTTAAAAACAAAGATTTATTGTCAAAAGATTTGTTATTACCAAAACAAAAGACCAAAGTACTTTTTCATATTTTTTTTTTTTTTTTACTCCATCAGCATGAACCAGAGTGGACTATGGTAATTTTAGCGCCTTTGTTTCTGGTAAAAACCAGATTAATTTGAAAATTCTTGCAAAATTCAAATAATTGTCAGTTTTTAATGAAACCCTCAGGACTTATTCACAAATGAATGAATTTATTTATGAAATTATTAATAACTTTATAAAATCTTGGCAAAATATTTTTTTTTTTTTTTTTACATCTGTTACTAACTTAATTTCATTAAATTCCTAGAAATTACATTCTATCTGTAAACTTTGTTTTATTAGTTAAATGCTGGGCTCTTTGGAGAGAAAAAATTAACTATTTTTTTTTTTCTCAAACAGTTGCTCCTTTCCTGAAAATCTGCTCTGAATAGTAATATAAAACAAAAAAAAAATGCAATAAAACTGACATCATTTAATTGGATAAGCTTTTAATTGCTTTTATAAACAATTTAAGGACATTGAAGAAAAAACATTTTTGTGATGAATAATGAATTTTTACAAGAATTCTTCTAAACTGTCTGGATTAGATTACTAAGTAATTAAGTGAAGACCATATCTACTAACTGAAAATTGAAAATCACCTCAGATTTTTCAAAAAATTTTTTTCACGTGTATAAAACATGCTCATTTTGAATGTATAGAAAACCATAGACAACATTATCAGAAAATAAGATCGATGACTATAATAAATTTAAATTCAATATTTCTAAAATTAAAATACAGAAAATATTTGCAACATTTTTTAAATTACTGCATACTTAAAAATTATATAAAAAAACTGTTCATCCATCATTTTCTTAAATTATGTTTTAACAGATAAAGTCTCCATAGAACAGCAATAAACATGTAAATAGCTTATCAGTGCTTGACAAGTGCTTGTCAGGTGTTGAAGGATATATAAATGACTATGTAGTAGTTTATTTTAAAATCCATTTTTTTAACTTAAAATAATACTGGTTTCAAATCAAATTAATTATAATTTAAATCAGCTAATATTCCTCAAATACAGTTTATTTTTGGAAGATTTTTTTTAATAAAGAAAAATTACAATGCAATGAAAGACAACTGAAAAGGGTGCTAATGAACTAATTTAGAAAAAAAATAAACAATGGATTCCAATCAATATAATTTGTTTGAAAAATACAGTAGAGTATTTTGCTTACTGAAAACAGAAAATTTAATCTTCTAGCTTTTAATTAAAGCTAAAATGAAAGCTTCAAGAATGCTTTTCATTTATAAAAAATTAATTTTTTATTATTTATTACTTAGATACCACAAAAGGGTGGAGGCACTTAATTTTAAGCCTCTTTTGAGCTTTCATTAGTAATTTTGAATGATTTAAATTTGCGTAAATTTTCTTATAAAAGAAAAACTATTCGGTTTAATCTCAAATATTACATTTTTTATTATGCAAGTAGATTTTTATATGAAAAAGTGGCATAATGAAAATAATTATTTTTAAAGTGTCAATATTCAGATATGAAAATATGCAACAAATGATGTTAATGGTTAACAAATTTTTGTTGACATGGTACACCAAATAAATGTACAAAACAATAAAATTTTCAATTTTTTTTCATATTCAAAAAAATTAAGTTTTAATCCAAAAAAGTGATACATTGAAATGATTTTAAAAGAGATTATCAAGGAAACTTATTTTTCTGCCTGTTGGAATACATGTTCAAATAGAAATTAAAAATTTGGATAAGCAAACCAGTTTTTCACTCAAATTTTTTGTGATGAGCAAACTTGATTGCATCTTTATTTAAGTTTATTTCAAGAAATTCTCATTCATAAAATATTTGAAGCTTTTTTTTTCATTTCAATTTGTGAAAGTTTATAAGTCCTTTCAGTGTCAGTTATTGGATCAACTAAACTAAGAATATCAGAATATCATCCCAAGTTAACAATGTTTTTACTACTATCTCTTCCTGAGACACAGGAATAAAACTATATACTTTTTGAGTTCCTGGAATTGATGAGGCATTTTTAATCTATTTTCTAAGATTTCTGCTTCATTTGAACATTCAACTGTTGAGGAAAACAAAATATGCCTTAAATGTTTTTTTTCTTCCATAATCAACTGCCTTAGTGCCATTATTTGTTCATTATAGGGTCGCTGCAGGCTTGCTTTTGCTGCTGATCTCTTAATAGTGCCACCTAACCCATCACATGGTCTTTTCCCATGACATATAGCATAAAAGTACCATTCTGCATCAATACCAAAGTCAGCCTTAGGGTCACACAAATTGATAACATTTTTATAATGGTAAGTGACACCATCAGAAAAATAGATCAGCTCTTTTTATTTTAAAATTAAGATTTCTTTTCAGTCCTAGAAATTTTCTTTGAAACAAATGAACAGCTACTGTGTCAATCTGATATAATTACAATATTAATATGCTCCAGCTATTTATCATTTCTGTAATAACAGATAAATGGATGTAATATGGCTTGAGAATTATTCTAGTACAAGCCTTGTTCAGCATCCTACAAAATAAATAATTCTCAGCAAAATCAGCAATAACTATGACTTCACCATCCATCAAAAAAATTGTTTATTAGAACAAAATTTTGATTTTATTTTGATAATGAAATCATACTTTTCCAAGGTTTGAGAGCCTGCACAAAAGTTTGAATAAATTCTTCTGTAGATTGTGATACAGTTTGCAGCGTGGTTCTATCAGTTGATAGCCACTGTTTGTAGATAAAAATCACCAATTTTTACTTAAAATTTATATTTATATATATATATAACAAATACAAATTGCTAGCAATCATCCAAGTAGCAATTAGAGGTTACTTTATTGCATGTAACAGCAGTTATGCATTGGTGGTATTCTGTTAAATGATATTGTTCATCTTGAGTCAGTGTACCAAGATGAGACCCCATATGTGATACATTGTGCAAAACACAGTGTATTCCAGCACCACCAGCTAAGATTCTTTTGATCTGAGCTCAGCAAATTTTGAAAAACTAATTCTGTTTGAATACTTTGATTTAAATAATTTGTATGCCTCTTTCAGGTTACAGAGCACAATGTACTTTTGTTCCTGAACTCTACCATTCTTTAAGATTGTCTTAGTGTCTTTTTTTCTAGACATCACTTCGCTAACTTTTTCACTCTTATAAAAAAAAAGAAGCACAACTTCAATTGTCTTTTGTGTATTAGGGAGAGTTGATATTCGTTCATTTACAAGAGTTTTGGATTGTCTTGCCATGTATGCTGTCGTACCAAATTCCTTTTGAATTCTTTGGGCACTCTAGCTTTTTGGAAGTATAGTCAAAATTTATATTTTTGGGGACCACTTTTCACAAGTTGCAAACTTTTCTTTTCTGTAATAATTTCACTTTCATCAGATCTTTTGTGCTCTTTTACAATGGTAAATTCTTGAGAAATTTTTGTTGAAATCAGTTTAATTTTCTTTGATACCACTCCTTTAATTCTTAGATTTTTTCCTCATAACTAACTTGTTTTGCAAGTTTTTAATGCTTGATTGTTGATTTGCCAATCATTGACAATGACTCATTAAGATGTTACAATTCATTTTCAGTATCTACAAAAATGCTAGAAGGTCTTCAGCCAATGCTGAAGTAGTTTCAGAAAAATCAGATAATGCTGTTAATTTTAACCGACAACAGGTGCAAATCATTTTTTGCCATGGGTCAATTTAACTTGCTTGATTTTATCAGTTAATTCTTTTGACATCTCTTAATCCTTTTTAAAAAAATTTTTAATGGATTTTAAAAGGGTTGCACTATGTTTTATCCAATAAAAGTATTGCTCAGTCAAAATGGATGTATCAACAACAAGTAAAAAATTAATGTCCCAGAAAAAAAAAAACAAAAAACAAAACATTTTACTCTGAAACTTATATTTTCATAGTAATTTTATGACAAGACATATCTCTATAACTGACATGCTCTTTTTATGAAATCACATTCTATGAGCACATACAAGACAGTATTGAAAATATTGTAAAAATTATAATTTTAAATAAATTTATTTAAATTTGGGATTGCAAACTCAGCAAAATTTAATAATTTACAAAAAAATAAAAATCAGACATTGAAAACAAATGAAACAGCATAAAAAAAAGTTAGAGCATATAAGTTTTTAAAATATTAACTTGTTAAATTGTAAAAAGTCTCATATTTTATCTCTTTGGGAGGAAAACTGAACATTAACCCTTTATTAGTAGAATTTTTCCAATTATTTATTCTGTAATTTTTCAACATTTTTATACACAACTAGATTAAACCAAATAAATTTTCTTATAAAAAAAAAATCTCTAAATTTAATAATCATTCAAAATTACTAACGAAAGCTCAGAAGAGACTTAAAATATTCAAGTATTTTTATGGCTATATTCTAGCAACAAAAGTTTACAAGTGATATGAATTAAGCTCAAAATTATAAAATGTCTATCTCACTGTTTTGTAATAAATCACTTTTACCTACTGAGGATTTATTAGTAATAAATATATATCATCACACCAACATAAATAAAATAAAAAAGTAAAAACTGGATATGAAATTAAAAATTACTTACAACTGTTTTGGTTTTCAAGTATTGTTGAAGAATCCTAACTACTATAAAAAGCCACATCTTTGCAGTGTGGAGAGTAAATGATTTGTTCCAGAGAACCAACCATATACATACCAATTAAGGTCATGCTGAGGTTAGTTAATAACCTTAATGACTGACTTGATAACATTTTCTTATTACTCTTATGACTAGCACATATTTTGACTTACTAAAAAGTTAAAATGAAATAAAGTAATCACGGTGTAGATATTAGACAAAATCATGCAGTTGTAGGAATGAAGTAAGGAGATAGTTGAAAAAATACTGTAAGACGGATAAGAGCCAGTGATATTGCAAGTAGCTCTTGTTGATAAAAACATGATAAAAGTTCTCTTATTTGTGCATATAAATGTTAAATTTATTTGCAGAACGGAAAAAACATCAATTTTGTAGGAAGTGAAATTATTAAATGTGAAAGAGAAAGTGTATTAAGAAATTAAATGAATCCAGAGTTTGTAGTTGTAGGTAGCAAATGTGTATGTATGCAACAGGGTAGTAATAAAGTTTGTCTCTTTTTATGGCCGGCAAGAAAGTGAAAAGGAAGGTAAAGCAATAAAGGAAAATTGTACTTATCTATGATAACTTTTAGTAGTCAGTTGAAGTATCTTATTGTTGTTGTTTTCTTTTTGTTGACAGTGAGAATGGTGAGGACGAAGAAGAGATAAAGGAGAATAGCACGCAAGAAGAAAAGGGAGAATGAATGTGTGTAGAGAAGACGTTATGTCTGGTTCAGCGGATTCAAATTTCTTTGGGCACATCTTGGCGGGTGTCATATCTGATGTTTGCTCCCATCTGACTGATTTTATTTTCTTTATTTTATAGCCAAAGACTTTTTTTCACATTGGCTTGTTAACTTCTCTCAGTTTAGTAAATTGCTCCCTTTCACTGGTTAGAAAATTAATTAACATTGGATTGTGAAATTTGGCTTCCTATGGGGTTGATCCTTTTTCCTATTGGTCAAAATTAGATTTCACACTGGATTGCAAAATTTGTAAACAGTGGAGAGAAGAGAGTTACTTTTAATTTTGTATTCACTAAAGGAACAATGAATTTACTTGTAACTGTTAATCATATATATATATATATATATATATATATATATATAAAAACAAAAAATTGATTGTACATTTATTTAGTACACTATGTCAACAAAAATTTGTTAACCATTAACATCATTTGTTGTATATTCTCATATTATTTTAGGTTATTTTAACATTAATTCAGGACACTTTGTAAAATAATTATTTTCATTATGCCACTTTTTCATATAAAATCTATTTGTTGTATAATAAGAATGTAAGCAAAACCAAAGATAAGGTTGTTTTAATTTAACCCAACTCAGTAAAACTCTTGTAATTCAGGACAGAGACAAAAGTCCACCACAAAATTTTGTACATATATTGCAATAAGACAAAGAAATTGACAACAAATTTGTCTAAAAAGTAAAGATACATTTTTGAGAAATTAAAAGTCAAAGGTTAAGGTCAAATTATCTTATTTCACCTTTAAACAAATAAATAGATCACCTTTTAGATTTATTCAAGTACTTTAAAATAGTATAAAATTTAGCTTGTGGGTGAAAAAACAACTGAAATATTGATACTTAAACTTTGTTACTACTTTCCAAAATTCACCTTTTTGGCAAGGTGAAAAGAGTCATATTTTGGGGAATCCTTTGACCTAAAGATGTAAAATAGGTACTAATCAATTTCTATCATGAAGCTCTAAAATTTTGAAAAAATCTGTGTGATGATGGTCAGACCCTTGATTTGACATGGAATGACTCTCATACAGGGTGCCCCACAAAAAAAAAAAAAAAAAAACAGGAAATTTTTGATTTACTATATGATGAAAATAATTAACTATATATTTTAATATGAATGAACTAAAAAAAAAATTAACTTTATTTATTATCAAATTTTCTGTTTTTTTTTCTTTGTTTTTTGTAGGGCATGTTGCATATATAAATATAAATGAGATAACAATATTTATGTTTATATATCAGGAACAATATTGGGGAAAATGTATGACAAAGTGGAAAAAATGTCTTTAGGACTTCAGATTTGTTATGTTGGTGTGACTACACATGGGTATGCATGAAAAATGCTGGGAATTTTTATTTTCTAATTTTTACTTTTTATCTAGCTAATTTCATTTAGATTCTTTTTCTTTCTATCACTTTTGATAAAAAGTATCAGCTCCATCACATTGGTTCAGGTTAAATTAATTTCATTCTTATGCATAATCAGTATTCTTCCAGAAATACTAAAAAGTCATACAGATTTGAATAACTAGCAGTTTATAAAATCTCTCATAAGATACCAAAACTTATTAAAGGAGTGTCAAAACTGATTCACTCTAATCATTACATATATAATGATGCAATTAATTCTGGCAGAAGAGTAAAAAAAAAAATTTTTTTAAAAATTAAAAAAAAATTAAACAATCATGGTTTATTTTCATGTCAACTGCATATAAATCCAGTTTTGACTCCTTTTATTACTGTCCATGGACTTTGTAACTACTCCATCCTTTGTAGATTTATTAGAGTAGAAAGTAACTAATGCAAACTACATTTCTAATGATTGGGGAAAAAATGATTAAAGACAGTAAATTTTCCAGTTTTGAATTATTATTTTATTTGAACAAATTTCAGTATATTGCATAGTGAAAAATCAAGAAAAATATAAAAAGGAATGTCGATATTCAGAATATGACAATTATACATTACTCATTTTTCTTTAAAAAGCAAAAAAAAAAAAAAAACTCAAAATTTTATAATCTTTAATCTTGGATAATCCTTATGGTAGTAGCAAGGAATGTTTACAGTTAGTGCTGATCTCACTTGCTGTTTGGCTTATTTCCTTTCTAATCTTGTTAATGACTGCTTTTTATCATATCTGTGACTGAAATTTAATAATGGTTTTATTTATTTCTCCAAGTAAAATTGTAAGGTAACTACACTTAATCAAGGTTTACAATGTAACAGCTTTTTATTGTTAAAAAAACTAAACAAAAAAGACTGTCTGGATGATTAATAATTTATTGGAGAGTAATTTGCCGAAAATCTCTTGCCTCTCTAAATCATAATTGTATACCAAAAATAAAGTATTTTTGCAAGATATCTGGCCATAGGACAGAGTTGCAAGCAGAAATTGAGTCATATTTCCTAAAAACATTAATCTTGGTTTGATTATTCTATTGCACTAACTTGTTTATCTCAAAGAAAATAAAAAACAATACATATCTTCTAAGCAGGCAAAATATCAGTGAACTCTAGCAAGAACCTATATTCAAACCAACTGAATTGCAGATGTTACATGTTCCAGCTCAATTGTCTAATAACCTGGCAATTAAGATATGTTTTGCATGCTCAGATCAGCTATATAGGCAGTCATACTCGTAATGACCATTTCAATGCAATGCAAACATGCCAGTTCAATAGAATCACAACATTTATAATTATTAAGCAATGATTGTATTTCGTAAGCTATGCTTATTTCCCACTGACAAAAGCATAAAGAAAAGAGCAATTAAATTTCATCAGCAAGAACATTCCATTTGTTGTTTAATGAATAGATGCACCATTAACAATTGGAATCATCAGGTATTTTAAGTGTTGATTGTGCATCAAAGTGTTTAAAATATTTTTTGAAAATAGTATGCTCTCTCTCAATATATATATATATATATATATAAAATTCTGGATTTATAACCATTTAATTATGTGTTGAGTTTTCCTCTAAATACCTCTCTCTCCATATATATATATATATATATATATAAAAACACATACATACATACATACATACATACATACACACAGTCTCTTTTTTTATATCTATTTACATATAAGATACTGCTTCCAAAAAAACAGTGGAAACTAAATCATAGAATTTGTAATCATTTTTCATATATGCATAGATACAACATAAATATAGTTCATATATATTGATTTACATCATTCTAAAACATTATTTACCTTTGCCTCATTGTGTATTATTCCTGAGTAGACTAGCTTTACAATTGCCACTCTGCAGCAGGTGCTATCAGAGTAGATATTTACGAAGATAGTAATCTATAGACATGTTTTGTACCTTATCCTACCTCTTCACTTTATTATTCTCTATCTCCCTAAGCACTTTGTTCACACCTCATCATAAGCACCAAGCAAGCTTTTGTTAGGTGTACATCCTCAATCCAAAAGTAGCTTATCGTTGAAGTTTTTACCTTTAGTAATATATGGGTAAGCATTCCTGAATCTCACATGGGAGACCAGTACAATCAATTTTATTTCTTTACTTTCTCTGACTACATATAAGAAATTATAAGTAGATATAAGACAAGAGTAATCATCACTAACTCACTCACCAAGCTCCAGATACATGTTGCAACTTGCCAGACCAGAAGCACCACATATCGAGTTCTGTTAGTATAAGTAGTGACATTTTATCCATCACTGGCTTGCTAGGCCTGTTACATAGTCACTTACAGTACCCAATATTCCCAAATGGCCTCCCATCTAAATACTGAACAGGCTTGACACTGCTTAACTTTGATGATTGAATAAGAACCAGTGTTTTCAGCATGATTTCACCATAAGCAATCATTACAAACTGCCACATGGATTTGCTCCAACATGCAAGTGGAATTAGACATCCCATAACCCTATTCTGGCAGTAATGCTTGCATTAATTCCTGACCAGTTCAATGGGTATAATAAAAAAACAAAAAACAATGGATATAAATAAAAAAAAGAAAGTGAATAAAAAGTCTTTTGCAGTTGACCAGTCTAAAAGCACATTTGGCAATACAGTGATTTTTTTTCCCCCTACATAAAGGGAATGCAGGTTCAAAATCTGCAAAAGGGCAATTTTTCTTTATTGAATTTAAACTTCTTGAAAACACAGGCTAGTAGACAAAATATATACCATTAAAAAAAATAAATTAAAAAAATTAAAAAAACATGTCTGCTCAAATATTTTTAACCACTAAGTATAACATATATGGTAATATTAAATAAATATACACAAGGTTCAAATAAAATCACGGTTATTAACATTACTATATAATCATTAGAATGAAATTTTAAGGTATTTAATAAATCATATTTATGATAATAGTTTACATACACATCTAATCTAAACTTATTTATAAATGGAACTTTGTCTGTGTGTGTGTTCGTTAAACGGCCAAACCGATTTTCTTGAAAATTTACACAGTTGTACTATAAGCATCTGCAAGTGTTCTTAGCTAGGTTTTGTGTCGAGATACCCCTAATAAATATCGAAAATTGATAATCGAAAAATTCGGGTTATAGAAGGAGTGGTCCGATTTTAATCAAATTTGATACACTCATAGACAAAGACATAAGAAACAATATTCAGAAGTTTCAAGGTTGCAGTTCTTACAATAGTGCAGAAAATAGATAATATATATATATATATATATATATATATATATAAATAAAAGGCAAGATGTTTGTGTGTGTGTGTGTGTGTGTGTGTGTGTGTGTGTCTGTTTATCTGCCTGTATGTCTGTTTTTTTTTTCAGCCCTTTTATTTTAGTTTTTGCTTTGGGTTTGGCTCTAAGTAGGTATAATTGTAGTTCTTAGTCTCAGCCATGATACCATTTACTCAGAGGATTTATTTAGCTATCAAAATTCAGCTTACAACGAAAAAAAACTGATTTGATATCGATACCAGGAAATCAAAATTTGACTTACATCCATTCATTCATTTTTTCTTTCAGTCTACGGTTTCGCTTTAACTGGAAACAACTATTACTTTTTAGTCTTTTGTGCCAACGTCCAGAGTCTGATCTCCAGGACCATGGATTAGTTTTAAAGCTTTCATTACACCCAAGCAATGCCGGGCTATACTGCTAGTATTAATATAAATTGAAGTCTTTCCATTACATACTGTCAGATGCTTAACTGAAAAACCCAAGCAACTCTGATAGTCAAAGAACTACAATATCTTCAAGAAATTATCTAGCATAATTATTAATTCATGAGCTGAAAAATTTTACTATTACATGATAGATGCTTAACATAGAATGTTGATATCACAGTCACCAGTTCAGTAATATAACCTGAGTTACAGCCAGTACAGAAATGCAGTAATGACAATTCTTCAAAAATAATCAACTGTAATTTGCAACCACTATTGTTTTCAAAACTTACCCAGAAAGAAAATGGTCAAGAATAAATCAGAATTCCAGCAAAGAACATAAAAAACCTTTGCTTTCAATTCTTTGTTATTCAGAAATCATATTCTCGTTTCTCTTAAATCCAAAACAACTTCAAAATAAATAAAAAATATTATTATTCATATTAGTATATTCTCACTTTTGCTGTTTTATCATACTGTTTTGACCACTTTTTTCTCTAACCTTCCAAGTACTATATGAAATTATGAGACAAACCACTCTCATTACAAATTTTCTTGTCAGAATCCATCATGCACATTTCTAAATCTACCATATCGGGTCTGGTGCTCCTGCACCAAGATTCTTGACAAATTTCAAAGAGTCTGTAATATAATTAATCTTGACTTGGCATCTCAACTTCAGTCAATTTCTCACCAACATCATGTGGCTTCTCTCTGTCTTTTCTACAAATATTTTCATGGCAACTGTTCTGATGAGCTTTATTCTTTAGGAACTTGACTGCATAAATTTAAGCATGCTCCTAGATTGACAACTAGGTCTCATCATTTTACTGTTGAACTAGCAAGATACAACTGCTATTTCTTTTGTTTCTTTTCTCATACTTCTAACCTGTTGAACTCTTGATTTCTTGCTTCCCTGCCACCTACAATCTTTAAAAATTTAAATGCAACATCAATATTAAAAAAAAAAAAATAGCCACCTACTGTCTTCCTAGATCCAGTTCCTTTATCTTTTTCCACTCTTCTCACTAAAATCTTCTCATTCTATTTAACTCCCTGTAACCCCTTGTGTACTAGTGGCATTATTGTCTTGCACAGGGGTGAAATAAATAAAACAAATGAAACCTATTTAAACAAATATTGTCATCCTTGTTGTTTTATCAAAACGTTCCAACCAATGCATTCTTCAGCAATTTATTATGTGTGTGAATCCCTTAGTAGATTTTTTCTTTTTTAAAGAATTCTTGATAATATAAAAATATTCCTTCAGATAGAGGCAATCTAGTGTATTTATTTCATATATACAAAAAAATGAAAGCTTTATACAGGGGCCCTTTTTGTGCATTTTCACAAATTTTTATTAAGAGTTAATTTTCTTCTAAGCCTATATCAAGATTTTATTATTTCTAGTGGGACATTATACAATTAAGAGACTTATTAAATATAAACTCTGCAGTATTGAAACTATAACCAAAAATATGAATATATAGTAATTGAAAATTCTATAGAAAAGTTATTGGGAAAAAAAAATTGCTATGGCAAACTTCATTTTTACTACTGCCTGATTTCTTGAAGGTCTTGACACTGGAATTTTTTCTACTCTGAAAATATACAGTATTTCAATTCTGTTGGATTGTCATTTTTCTTTCTATCACTCAACTGGATTTTCACCTATGTCATGAAGGAACACAGCACTTAAAAATCCAATTGGATTTGAATCAAGTAACATACCAATCAAATATGTGTATCTTTTGCTTCTTCAGAAACTGTTGCCTTCTTAGAGAAATGTTTTCAACTATTATTATGTTAATACATAGCTCTTCTTCTTAAGCATCCGAGTGAAAACATGCTTCTTTCAATATTTTGATCTAATCATCAGCATTCATGATTCTGTCAATGAAATGCCCACCAGTGCTACTAGAGCTCATACAACCTAAACCATGATAATTCCACCATGCCTAACTTGAGATTAAATTGTGCACATGCACAGCTAATTTTTTTAGATCTACCAATAACCTGATACATCTGCAATTTCTATTCAAAATAGAAATTGCAGATAAAATGCATAATCAACTTGGTCACTACCTTATACATCCAACTTTTCTACTTTTCTTTCAATTCTGCACAATTTTTGCAACCAAATTTTTACTTAGCATCAGTCTGTAGCTATTTTTTATTATTATTCTGTTTGTGACCTCTCTAGGGAACAGATGTCCTCAAAGTCATTAGACCTTGTTAAGGAGAAAAGATCTTTTTCATTGCTAATGAAAATTGGCTTCCATCTCTGCTACATATACTCAGCATCACAGAGAGACAAAGTTATTAACAGTATTGTGCTGGTGTAAGCAGACTCCCAGAGTATGAATCTTCTCTATTGATGCTGTCTTTGATGGCTGGGTAATATACATAAAATGATTGAGGACCATATACCAAAAGACATCATGTACTGTAAGCTGGCCATAGGACACTGTTCAGTAGGCTGCCCTGTACTACATTTCAAAGACATTTGCAAGAAAGAAACTCACAGACAAACCCTAGTAGCCAGAAACATCTAGCAGATAAAATCAGTGGCTGACATAATGCTGTTCAAGGAGAAGTCATGAGAAAAAGTGAAACCAAAAGTTGAAAATCAGGAGGGAACTCAGGAAGCAGAGAGAGCTATCTCAGTTTTATTCCACATTTTGATTTCATCTGCCATGCAGCAGAAGTGGGTGCCATGCAAAGATCAAGCTGTTAATCTACTCCAGATGCTTCTCACAAAAAGACTGAATTTTGACCAAACAGCACACTACTATGACCTCTAGATAAACAAATGCCTGCCTACCTACTTAGCTTCTGTTCTGTTTAAAATCAAGAGAGCTCTTTTTCATACAGAACCATTTTTTAAATAGACATCTATACACTGAAAATTGTGTCTTTAAAAATCTTTTAACACAGCAGGTCCTATTTATATTCAATTTTACTTTAATCCACACCAGGAAAAAATATCAAGTTTGGTTTGAAAATATACTTCCCAGATAGAATTCTTTTGCAGGAGTGTACTTTGGTTTTTACTGCAAACATCAGGATATTCCTTTGACTACCTCTTTTTAGTGCAGTACAAAAGGTGCTTCTCTCCTTTGATAGGACTTCTTTTTCATCCTACTGAATTGCTAACAACCCACTCCACTCACAAAAACCTTGAGTTGGGTAGCCAGTTTAGTTGCAGAAACTCCAACAGTAGCATTCATACTTACCTGTATATAGAAGAAATCTCAACAAACCAACAGCCAGCTCACTAGAGGTGATGTCTCAAACCACCATGGAGAAGACAACAAAACCACTCCACTATTAATCCCAAGAAATATCATGGCAATTATCAAATGAAATATGAAAGCTAACAGCATGAAAGGGGTTGAGTTTAAGGAAATTAGCTCCTTGCCTCGGAGTCGGATTGATACTCAATCAAGATCAATACATGAAGAAATGCATTCTGGGATACTGTCAGTTACCTGAAAGAATTCTAGGTAAATTGAAATGGAAGCCTTTCAACATATTTATAATTGTGTATGCACAGATAACACAAAGTACAAAAGAAGAAATCAAATCTTTCTATTCCATGCTAGACAACACTAAGGCTCAGTGTATATCACAAGAAATTATAATTATCATGGAAGACCTGAATGCCAAAGAAGACAAGGAGAGGAATGGTGAAATAGCAGGCAAATTCATCAGACTAGGAACTCAGAATAAGCGCAGAGAAAAATATGTTCAATGGTACATGGCAAATGTCCAGCTAATAGCCAAGACCCAGTTCCAAGAACATCCAAGAAGATTATGGACATTGAGAAGTACAGGAGGAAAAATATATGGACAGTGTGAACAAACATACGAGGGACAAGATGAAAATGGAAACTTGAAACAGGACACTTTAGAAACTTTAGTGACATCAACAAATGAGATCAGCAATAAAAAAAAAAAAAAAAAAAAAAAAAACAAACAAACAAACGTATAACAAATGAGATGCTCAACAGGATGCAAAGGAGACAGAAAACAATGCCAATACATGGAATGGAATGCAGAAAACTACAAAGAAATAAGGAACAAATGCAGACAGGCTAAATAAGAATGACTCAGCAAAATGTGCAGAAACAGAAAGAATGAGTATCATGAATAAAGAAGATATGCAAGAAAAAAAAAAGTATGAGAACTAATAGGACAAAAGGCTGCATAAAACCACAGAACAGTGATATTGGAGAAAGAAAAAATACTTCAGAGATGGAACGAATATACTGAAGAACTCTTCTATGATGAAAAAGAACAACCAGCAATACACAGAAATACTGATAGACCAGAAATATTAAAAACTAAAGTGGAAGCTCCACTAGCCCAACTGAACAGAAACAAAGCAGCAGAGCTGTAACTGTAATAGAGGTGCTGACAGCTTTAGATGATTTTAGTATAGACAAGATTACAAAAATAAATAGAATTAAAATCTACAACAGCGGTGATATACTGAAAGACCTAAACAGATTTATTTCAATAACACTACCTAAGAAACCAAGTGCAAATGAATGTGAACTCCACATGACAACCAGTTTAATGAGCCATGTAACAAAACTCATCTGAATTCTGATTAATAGTGCACTGCAAAATCAAACCAAAAATAAGACAAGAACAGTGCATGTTCAAAGACACCAGAACAAGGAACGCAACATTTATGCTCAAAATGTTATCTTAAAAAGCAATACAAATGCAGAAGGACATGTGCCTGTGTTTTAAAGATTATGTGAAGGCCTTCAATAAAGCACAGCACAAAGATCTGTAAGAGCTGCTTAACAATGCTGACATATTCAAAAAGCATACTGAAATAATCAAGAATCTATACTGGCAGCAAACCACAAAATGAGTTCAGCAGATATACAATAATAGAAAGAAGGTTTAAGACAAGGTGTAAGACAGATTTATTCAATCAATACAGTGAGGTAATTCTGAGAGAATTAAAAGTCCTTAAGAATATAAGATATGCAAAAGACAGTGCTGATAGCAGACACAGAAAGGAAACTACAGAAAGTAGCTAAGGAAAACAAAAAGAAAGGACTAAGCCTAAACTACAAGAAAACAAAATGCATGGTTATCAACAAAATGCAGGTCGGGGATACTAAAATCAAGCAAGTACAGAAAATGAAATATCTGAGAATCATTCTAACAGAGGATGGAAAGCGTAACTCTGAGATCCAAAAACGTATTGGGATGGCCAAAGACATATTCCAAAAACTAAACAGAGTATTAAGAGACAAAAAAAATTTTGTTTGGAACAAAGAAGTGTACTAAACTTATCTGATATTTGTCCTGCATGGCAGTGAATGATGGGCAATCTCCTCAAGAATGTAGAAGAGACTTGAGACAAGAAATATGGTTCTACAAAAAGATGCTGAGGATACTATGGGCCAAACATTTGGGCAACAATGAAGTTTTGAAGAGAATGGAAACAAAAAGGAAACTTATATTTAACATCAGGAAGGAGCAGTTAAAATTTCTGGGGCACATGAGAAAGGAGGGCTTGGAAAATCTGATACACACAGGACAGATAGATGAAAGAGACAGAGGAAAGTAGTGCACAACATACTTGATTGGCTTGAGCAAATGAATGGTAGATTAGGATTTGGAAGAAATAACAAAAAGATAAAACTTATTAAAGTGGCAAGAAGATTTGGAGAGCCATGATTGCCTATGTCTTGAAGGGACAATGCACATGAAAGAAGAAGAACAGAGATGCTATCTAAAACAGATCCCCAGTTCTCAGAGTACACTGCTACTTGTTTTATTTTATTGCTTACTCAAAGAAGTGTAGACCAGTCAACCAAAATCATCCAACCAGACATGAGATCAAAGTAGATGTTAACCTTCTTAGTACAGGTGCAAAATACTGACAATATCAGTTTTGGATGATAGAAGGCTCTGGTTTTTCTTTTACCCTACTGAGCACAGATCTTTAATAAAATTGTCTTAATTTTGTTGCATTCAAAGTAAGTCACTAAATACAAAACTATACTGTATGATAGATGAGACCTTAAACTGTTTTACATTATTTATTAAAAAAAAAATAAAAATAAAAATACATTAATTTTTGTCTTCTGTAATTCTGAAATTGCAAAATATCACATTTTGTATGATATTTGACAATACCCTATATATTTTTGCATGCATGATTTTTTTTAAAGCTGGTTTTATGTATGCTCAGAAAATGTACAATACACACTTATAAAAAAAATTTTTTTTTAAATAAATTATAGCTAGAGTAAATACCAGCAGGTATAACAAAAGTTTTCCCTAGAAAAACAATTGGCAACAATATTATCGCAGTCACTTCAAAGAAAAAAAGAAACTATATGCAATTATTTCATGCCTACTTCACAGTATAGTATCGTCAGGATAATGATAATGCTCTTTTAAACCACCATTGAGAGGAAAATCAACATGTCCTAAAATCCTGAAAATCTTTAACTACATTTTTAATGCCATGACCAGTTGATAATTGGTACTTGGATAACTATCATCAATTTATATAAATTTGTTACTTGCCAATGTTATGAGCTAGAAGAAAGTAGTTTATGCCTGTAACTTTAACATGGATTTTACAAGAATACAAATGAACTGAATGCATAATAAAGATGTGTTCTGAGTGTTGAACTCTTACCAACCATAATTAGTTAAAAGATCCATTTTTATTAAACTAGCCAAATATTTGTTTTCTAAACCAAGAAAAGTTGTCAGAAATTCTTTTACTCCTCTTAAACCTTTGTATAATTATCAGCAAGACACCTATTTTATAAAGTTCCTTTTACCATTATCCTGAGTCCCCTTGAATTTCTTACTCTGGACATAGCTACATAGAGCTGACCATAAGAGAAACATTTGATTACTTTTCAAATTATTAATAACAATAAAATTTATTATTTTTTTCCACTTGTTTAAATAATTTGATACAATTTTAAAATCTATTTAAACAGATTATGTGACTTATTTAGGTAATTCCAAAATTTTTTCAGCTCTATTTGACTAATTTGTAGTAATGTAAAATATCACACAATATTTGTTATTATGAACGCTGTAGGTTTTCTAACTTACAACTGAATTTTGACAAGGCAGATATATAAATTCTTTCTACACAAACGAGATGAATAAAAAAAATTTACTTACAGAAACCTTGCTTATAAACATAATTTTTTTAAAAATTTGAATTAAAAAATATATAACTGGAAAAAATATGCTTTTAAAAACTTATGCAAAATAAACTTTACCACTGATGTTGTAAATGCCATTTGTTATATAAAAAAACTAATATTAAATCCTTTATATGTTAACAGTCTGGGCTAGGCCGTTTGGTTCTACTGTTGTATAGTGATAATGATGGGGGGTGGGCACAAAAACATAATCTAGCTTTACACAAATTTATAAGAAAGGAGTTCTAGTACTCATCATGAAACCAGCTACTACTTTGTAGGTAGAATTCAAAGCAGGGTGAGATTAAATATTCAAGAAAAACTTTTAAATCCTTTTTTTTTTTTTGAAAGATTGTTATTAAAATTTTAATGTGTTTATTTAACAAATGTAAATATATAGAAAACAGATTTCAAATACAATGTTTCTTTTGGATGATCCTGTACAATAGATAATTAGTAATCTTTAAACTTTGTGTCCATGAAAAAAGTATTTCAAAAGAACTATTTTTCCTTTGACACCACTATTATTTTAACCGCCTTCATTCCTCAACAATGTTTGCTGTTTTAAAAGTGATGATTGTAATAAAACCTAAATGTATGATGAAAGTGAATTTATATATATTTTTAGTTGAGAATTTACAATAAAAATATTAAACACTATAAAAATGTTTTACAAAAAAACAATAGACAGTGCTCAAAGTGAAGTTAGTTAAAATAATAGCAGTGCCAAGGAAAAACTTTCTTTTGACACCAGTTTTTTGCAGGCATGAAGGTTAAAGATTAGAGAGAGAAACATTTAATTCAAAGAAATTTGCATAAATCATTTGGTCTATAAATGTAAAATATGCTAGGAGAAAAATGGTAAAAGGTTAGGCTATCTACTATATATTTCAATCAATATAAATAATTACACAGTTTAAATAATGAACAAATCTAAGATACACGTTCTCTTTGCATAAAAATATGGAAACATTATTTTGCAATAACATCATCATTACAAGAATTTACAAATTTTTTTTTTATTTTCAGCATCTTTGTCTTAATTATTGCTTTATTTTATTTCTAAAATCTATGGGTTTATGAACTCCAACTTTAATTTTGTGTTGGCACATTTTCATCAAAGAATCAGCAATTAATCAAAATCTTGCAATCAAAACTTTCAAATATGGATGACTATGCTGTCTGAATACAATTATTTCTATGACATGGGTAATAATTTGCGATGAACATTTTTATTCTGCAACTGGAGTGAAAATAAATGAATAAAATCAATTAGACAAACAAATAGGTAATCAATAACGCTCTGAAATCACAAATGAAGCCATAAATTGGTCATTCCAGAATCAGAAATGTAACTTAAACCACTCGTAATAAATCTCTTTTTGAAAATCATGCTCTCTGCTTATCAATCAATGACTGAATGCATTCCCAGTTCAGTACTAACTGTAATATGAAACTGTGCTAAAATAACTGCACACGTTCCGATTACTTCTTAACTACAACAACAAAGAGTTACTGTGTCACTGAGGTAAAGTAATACTGGATGGCTGAAGATCACAGATTGAAGAAAATGTCTTTTGAAGACAGAGATATTAAAGAAAGTATTTTTCATAATCATGTAGAACAAAACAAAATAGCCATCAACACCATTTTTAATTGTAACTACTAAACTACCAAAGAAAACTGGTTGCACATATACAGTGTGCGATGGATTATCATCTAAATTATGCAAAAATTAAAATAACACCAACAACTCATTTTAACAGATATATTTATCAAAAATACACAAAAATATCTTGAAATGCTAAAGAGTAAATTTATTCACTGAACTTGCCACTGGCTTCAAACACAGCCTTCAGACAACTTTGAAATCTCCTACAAATCTTCTGGACAGTCTCCTTGTTTAAGTTGGTAAATGCTGCCATAATCCTTGCCATCAGTTCATCTTTGATATTACAAGGAGTTATTTTGGGCTCTTGTTCAACTGCAGCTCACACATAATAATCAAGGGAGCTGGAGTCTGGCAAGTTAGGTGGCCAGATGTAAGGAGTTATGTGGTCACAAAAATTGTCTGACAGCCATGACTGGATTCTCCTGCTTGTACAGCATGGTGCAGAGTGCTGTTGCCAGATAGAGGGTCTTTCAGCAGCCACCCTCTTGATCCAAGGCAGCACTACCTCCTCAAGGCACTTAATGTAGACCTCAGTGTTGAGTCAAAGGTCTTGTGGGAATTCATCTTCTACTCACTAGTGATTGAGATATAACATTGCCATCACTAGTGGTCATTCCAAACACCATGATGTTAACTGGATATATCATTCAACTCTTTCCAAATCTTTTCCACTGTCCTCAGATTGATACCCAAACACTCTGAATGCCAAGCAGTTCAACATGCCATTTCTAAATTTCTGGTAGAGTAAATTGCATCATCGTGCTCTTTTTCTTACAGCCAGTGCCCAACTGACCCTATCATACTATGCAGTCAATGAAATAATAAACAAATAATATGCATACACAAAATTAAAAATATAAAATGGCGACAATCTACACATCGCATCCTGTAGGAAGTTTTCTATTTCCCTACAAGATTTTATGCTGAACACATGAATCAAATCAATTGATCACTAACCACTATTTACACATTGAAGTCCCACCTTGTGTCCCATAATACCTGACTTCTTTTTCTTCTGCTATTGATAACCATAAGTGAAGAATATTATTATCTTGAATTTATTACTTGATGAAGCATTGTTAATTATTAATTTTTTTGTCTAATAATGCTACTAGGTGGTGCTGAAAAGTTCTCGATTTAACCCACAAATAACCAAACTTCAGAATGTTTTTTATTCACTTTTTGATCAGATCAAGAACTTTTCAGCACACTATTACATAAGTGAAATTTTATTTCCAAAATTTAAAGAGTGGGAAGTTATATACATTTTGCTGTTTTTCATAAAATTTTATTAATAAATATAGCAAGCACAACTTCTCTGCTGTCTTTAACAAAATATGCTTGAATGAACATTCACTGTCAATATAAACAACAAATTTAAATTTTAAAATGCCATAAACCTGGTTTTAATTTTTTAAAGTCAGTAATAATATTAGTGTTTGAATCAGGCCTTTAATGAGAAAATGTAAAAATCATAAGATGCTTATATCATATTTTCTAAAGTTTCTTTTTTTTTTTTAATTACCAACAAAAACACAGAAATTGAATCCACAAAAGAATTTAATACATTGATACCAATTATTTTTATTAAATTGAATTCATTAGCTGAAGTCATAAGTATAATCTGCTTATTTTTTTAAATCATTGGTTTGAAAATCTCTATTTGGTAATGATCATTTTGAAGTGATTTAAAATATGCTGACCATAATAGGCACTTATATAGATGTAAATAGCAGGTGTTTGGAACAAATGAGCAAAAAGAGAAAAATCAGCAATTTTTTCCATTTGTCATTTTTACTTCACAAAGAGGTTATGAAAAGGAAATTAAAGAAAAAAAGTAATAATTAAAATGAATTGTCACATAGTAAGAACAAACCTAGTTTCTCAGTAAGACAATTGCTTTGTTTTATTAAATGATGATGCATAAAAAATAAAAACCAAACAGCACTCCACCCACATCTATTGAACAGGTTAAGAGGCTCATCCCTTGTTCCCTGTTTAGGATGTGGTTTCCGGCTTTCTCTTTTCCAATCTTCTCACTATTACGTAGCCCCCTGCACATCAGTGGCGTTACTGCCTTGCTCGGGGTGATACGATTAAAAAAACCAAAAAAGCTATGATGATGATTATCATTTATAAGATCAATGGTGTGAAGCCAAGCATAATATACTTTCATTGTAGTTATTTAGAGATATATTCACATTAAGATCTTTGTTAAAAACTCATGTTTAAATACATACATATACTAACAGAAAATATATATTACATTAATATATTCATGTATTCAGATGGTATTTATATAGGCATAAATTAATAGTTCACATGAAAATGTAAAATAATAAAAAAAAAGAAAAATTAATTATTTAAACAATCAATAAATAAAAAAATTAGATATTTAAACAAGAAATCGATAAAAAAAAAAAAATCAGATTACATCTATATATTTTCTAACTTTAGAAAATCTTAGAATATTCCCAAAACTTAAATCCTCTCTGACACCAGATATAACATGGGCATATCTGTTGGCACTTAGAGTCAAAAGATAAAGAAAAGAAAGAAAGAATAATAATAAGGAGAAAAGATTATAAAAAGAAATAACCACATCTGACAAATACACAAAGAAAAATCAACCTAACATCATTAAATTATTTTTTTTAACTTATAATAAAAATAAGGAAAAGAAGAAAATTGACTGACATTAACTGATATCTATATAACTTTATTATTTCTATCATTTGTACCTGAGCTAATGCTCTGCTATGGGCCAAATTCACTTTTACAACCTCTTACACATGTGACAAACTTGCTTGTCCCTTTGTACAATTATGTGACATTTGAGTCCAACAGACTTACAAATCTTGTCACAAAATTCACACAAGTAACCTTCAGTAATGTGGCATAATCAACAGTTTAAACAAGGCTAGTATACTCCTATTTACTAACAAGCATAACAAAAATCAGAAGAATCACTTGAATTTAAGTGTTTGAAAGATGTGGAAGAATAATAGAAAGTAAAGAAAATAAAAGCCAATTCATTAATGAATCACTAGGAGAAAATGAGTGGTGGAGAAGTTATTTACATCTGTTTAGTTTTTATTTAGACAGGGATATAATCACATTTCATCAGAATCACTGTTTATCAGTTTACAACTACTAAGTTAAAACAATACTTAAGTGATCAGTTTAGCTTAACCATATAAATGTATAGCCAGTTTTTCTTTAATAAAATTGGACTACCTTAGTACAACTCATAATAGATTGAAATAACCTTTGTCAAAATCATGTATAAATTAAACAGAACACACCTATCAAGAAAGATATGCACTTCAAAATACAATCTGTTATGGTAAAACAATAAGCATTTTTTCAATAATCTGGCAGAACAAGTTGGACAGTTATTCTTGTTTATTTAAAAAAAAATCTACTAAAAGAAGATGTAACCAAAAGGAGAATCAAACCCTTTCAAAAATAAACAGCCAATTGCTGCAAAATGTTCTTTCTAGGCACAGCCATTGAATAAAAAATTGACCTTGATTTATAAAGAAAAAAATAAATGTTCAAATTTTGTGCAAGTAGAAAATTATTTCTGACTTATCCCAAATGGTTTCCTTGGAGGAAATGTTTTCACTTATAACACCTGTCAAAAGTTTCATTTACAATAGAAACAGGTAAAATATAATAATGGATAAATATTAAAACAGATGAAAGGTAACTACAAAATATGTCTTTGATTTGATCTATTGAGTTGAAACTTTTTTAATAATTTGCTTATATTATCAGAGATATTAAATATCACTGTTTTGTTTGCCATGAGTAATACATTACTTTGCATGCATATTTGCAATTGTTTCATTGCAATGGCAATAAAATCTGACATGTTTGTCAACACTGTAAGCCAAAAACACTTTACAAGATAAATTGCAATAACGAAAGCTGCAGCAACTTGACCAAACTTAATTCTTTTAATTCAAATTAATAAATTCTTGCTCAAATCAGTTAAGGGCCTATGGTTACAAATGGCTTTTCTCTTTTTCATATATAACCTGTTTAAGGAAAAAGCAACTTCAGTACAACTGATATCAATACTGAAAATCATGAAGAATCATTTAAAAGAAAATAATAAAAATTACATTCTGTATTTTTTTTCTCTTATAAATTCACATGCAGATTTTCACATGTTTTCGAATGATGAACCTTTGGTACAAGCAAGAATTTCTAATTTTTCCTCAAGCTGAAAAACAAATAAACCTAGTAGTTTTTTAAAAGTTCAATTTTTAACATAAAATACACATTTAAAAAAAAAAAAAAAAAAAAAACACATTTAAAATTAATATTTAAATCTATTTCACTGAAATTACTAAATTGTTGTTGGTTGGTTTCATGACTTAAGCGATCAAATTGCCATACTGTGTCCGTCCTTGATGGCATCTCTTGAACATATGGGGATTATGTGGCAGTATCTGTCTTCTCTCCAAGTACCGTAAGAATAGTAATACAGTGTTACATGTTATCAGTAGCAGGAAAGAATTTTGATCTGACTGCACTATTCTTTAACTATTACAGCATGCTAATGTTATGTGCTTACAAGGCAGATTGCAAAAAGAATTAGATTCATGCCTTTTTCAAGGACATTAGTATTCTGTGAACAAATACAGCCTCAGAATTTTAACTCTGGATTATTTATTCTATTTCCAACACAAATAATTTAAGTCACTGACATTTACTGAATAATAAGTAGAAGAATTTTTAAATACAAAAAATATACAAAACCATACAACTGCCTTTATTTTAGCTTATCATAAAAAAATGTAGCTAAAAACATATGTAAAAATAATTATTCTTATTTTACTCTATTACTGATAATTACAACTGATAGTTGGATTAGAATGTAAAACACAGATTGTCAAGTCAAGAGACACTAGTTACAGAGGGGGAGATATTTTTTCTCTTTGATACAGTAATTAATAAAATACAAGTTCAAGCTATGGTTCATTCTAGGTATGAAAAACTACATCCAGCAGCAAGGCCTCTGTTTGAGAGGTTTTGATGAGCATGGATTACATTTTTTGTAAAAGAAATTACTAATGCTCCCAAGAAAATTAAATTTTGGCATTAAATGACCCAATAGGTTGATAGGTCATATGCTCAGAGCTGTTTTTTTAACATTTCTTATATTTGTAGAGATTTATTTAAAATTTCATGCCTATCAGTCAATTTAGTAACATCAGAAAGAAAGTAATTTGATAAAATATATGAAAGATAATCAACAGTTGATGACCTAAAACAAATTTTACCCAATATGTTAAAAGTTCTAAGTTTTTCTGAAAAATGTCAATTTAAACCAAAACCAATATATTTTAGTGTTTATTATTCCATACTTGTATATTGTTCAAAATGTTATCTCCATTTTTGTTGTTTTCAGCACAATGTTTGAATTGATATGTTATTCAACTTTTTTCAAACATATTGCATTTCATTAGGATTTACTTTTGACATTAAAGTTGAAAAAAATAAATAAATAAATAAAAGTGGGAGGTAAAAGGAGAAATATTAGGTTTCTAAAGAATGCAGCATTGAAATGTTGCACTAAAAACAAAAATCATCATCATAAATTCAAAAAGTACCTTGAGTTTATTAATCATATTTGATGGCAGGTAAGACATTCCATTCCATTAGTAATTAGTATCATGGAGTCTGGTTAGGTACCGATTGTTTAACCACAGTCCATAAACTGTCTCTTGACACAATCCAAAAACAAATCGGCAACATTATCTGTTCTAATCTAACTTAACCACTCCATATCCACCACCCTTTTCTATAAATATTTTTTATAGCAATTGCTCTGATGAGCTTTCCTCTTCAATACCTTAACTTCAGATTTAATCATGATGCTAGATTGGCAACTAGGTCTTGTTGAAATTGATAGATGCAACCAAAAGTTCTATACTAATAGTTTATCTTGCACTTCTTACTTGTGGAACTCTTTTCTGACTTCTTTCTTGCTTTCCTGTCAACTACAATCTTCAAAACTTTAAATGCAATTTTAATCATTATGTTCTGTCTTCTTGAATCCTATTTTTTATCTCTCTCAGTAACCCCTTGTATCTTAGTGGTTTTTATTGCCTTGATTGGGGTGAAATGATTAAAAAGAAAAAAATACCTCAACATTACATATAAAATTTCAGAAATAGTTTTAAGCCAGTATTTAGAAAAGAAAAAGTGATACTGTAGGTCATCAAATATGGCAATGCTGATTACTCACAAATGTTTTTTTTTTATATCAGCTTTTAATATTCCACTTATATTATGCCAAGTATTTCCACTTTAAAAACACATAAAAATCTATGAAAATAAACCCAATACAATTTCAATAAATGCAAGCTTAATTTTTTTTTATGGTTTAACTCTTTGTAGAGTATTTAATATCAAAACATATTTTGGATTGTAAGAATAATTATTTATTTGAAAGTGAATATTGCATTAACAATTTTTTGGAGAATAACAATTACAACATGTAGATGAATGTAACAAACCTGACTGGAAATGAAATTTGTTTTTTCTGATTCCTAATTCCAAGCCATTGTCTATTATCACCACCTGCATATCATGTGAGAGGGTGAGAAGCAAGGAGAGAGATAAATATACACAGATGGGTTAAGTAAAACTTTCATTGATGTGGGACAAGATTTGATGCAATGTTCCTCTCATTGTGTGGGTAGTGCAAATTAATAGGCAGGTATAAATAAAAAATAAGTGGAGAGGTAAGGGATAGAAAAACCATGTTGTCACAAAGGACATGGAGAGCTGTGCTACATCTACTAATACGCACAAAGAAATGCAAAATATAAGTGCGGTTGACATCGTTAGTTGAGAGTGGTCCTATTCTTGCATTATCTGTGAACACTAGAAATTTTCATGTGCTACTGATATTCATCCAGAATTCTCATATTACAGGCATTCTCTTGTTACCATTACTAAATAACTATAGCAGTTGCCATCTTGGAGATGAAGCCTCTACTTTCTGACTCCAACAATTTCAAATTTAAATACTAATACTGTCCGAGTCCCATGTCTGCCAAAGCTATACTACCTCTTTATTACATCTAGTGTACAGCTGTCTAATTGTTTGACACCAGTTTATATCTCGTTTTCATTTAATATGTTAGGCTTTTACGAAAACTTTCAAACTTGCATCCACTGCCAAGTTTTAAAAGGCTTTGAGCTAAATACAAAAGATCAAGTATTGAAAACAAAACAAAAAAAAAAAAAAAGACACCCACAACTGACTTGACTGACTGACTGTAAAATAATGCCAATATAAAGGCTCTGATAACAATTTACTCAGGTTAATTTTGAGTCTACTCCAAGGAATATGATCACATGTGGAAAGCTTACATCAGCAGTTCCAATTGACAATTCAACACACAAATTCTATCCAATTGCTTTTATCTAGATTGAAAGTCTAGAAAGCAAAAGTAGTTTTTTTCTGGAATAAGTAAATCATCCAAGTCACACATTTTTTATTCTAATTCTTTTGAGGTGATAGTGATGTCTGAATTGTAATCTGAACACTTCATAACAATATTCTCACTGAATTTTGCAAATGAAGAATGTCCCAAAATAAAACTATGAAAAATGAAACAAAAAATTATATAATTTAATTTTATTTTTACTTCATTTTTGAAAATCTAGTACAAAAGTTAACTGTTCAAAGCTTTTTCTATTCCTAAATGAGCCAAGGTTTAAAAAAGAGGGCATATGAAGAAATAATTTCCAAACATCAAAATTTTACCATCAAAATGTTTGTTATTATCAAGAGAAAACAAATGAATTTTTTTTTACGTAATTTCGGTCTTTTATCCTTTTTAAAACCTTGGAAATTGTTGAAAATGTTTGTTTGTGTGGCATTGATGTGGTACCTAAATTTTTTATGGGAAATTTAAGCATTTTTACAATGAAAAACACATTGCTTTGAAAATTCTTGCAAAAATTAAATAATTGCTGGATTTTAATGACATTTTCAGAAATGAATGAAATTATCTCTTAGCTTTTTTTTTTTTTTAGAAAATCTTTGTAAAAATATTTTTTCTAACATCTCATACCCCCACCACTCATTAAAAATTTTGAGAGATTCTTTTATAGCTTAATGTTTATAATTGTTATAAGGACAAGGAGAATAGGAAAATTCAAATCAAATTTTTTGTTCAAACAGGACCTCCAGTTGCACAAAATCTACCCTTAATCAAAAAATAAAAATGCAATAAAACTAAAGCATTATTTAATTAGAGTTTTGAATTGTTTTTATGAGTAAAATACATCATGGACACCATAGTCTTAAGAAAAAAATATTTTTTGATGAATAATGGATTATTTATATGTACTGTTTTAATTCTTTTCTTTTTAATTAGAATAATTTATAAACTTTTAAATCTTTTAAAATTCTAGATTAATTTGTGGTGAGCAAGTGATCTTAGCAATAATAAACAGAAATGCTTGCTACAATTCAATTACTCCCAGCATTTTAAAAAGAATTTTACATTTTTTTAGATGGTGTATAAATGTATTGATTTTTGTACATCTATATACAACAGTATCAAAAAATGAGAGGTACCTATAATAAATTTAAAATTTATTGGTAATTTTCTGACATTTTCTCATGTGTTTTCTTAAGTAAGGCTTATAAAGCCAAAGTACCTAAAATCCAATAATATATTAAATTGCTTAAAATATTTTCTCAAATTTTTAAGATTACTGGCTAGTTTAATATAAAATGGCATTTGCAATGTATTGGTCAAGCATTTTTTTCAATTCTGTTCTTATTTCTATTCAAGTCCGCAAAACACTTAACATATCAGAAAATCATCCTGCGGTGTTTAAAAAAAACAAAAAAAAAAAAAAAAAAAAAAAAAAAAAAAAAAAAAAAAAAAAAAAAAAGAAAAGAAAAGGAGGAAAAAATATTCCAATCAGTTTAGATTCAGTTTGAAATACACCAAAGTATTTTACTTATTGGGAATATTGAATTTAATCTATTAGCTTGAAATTAAAACTAAAATTAAAGAAAAGGAGGAAAAAATATTCCAATCAGTTTAGATTCAGTTTGAAATACACCAAAGTATTTTACTTATTGGGAATATTGAATTTAATCTATTAGCTTGAAATTAAAACTAAAATTAAAGCTTCAATAAATATTTTTCCATTTTTTAAAATGCATTTTAACCTAAATATATTCTTTTTTTTTTGTGGTATGATACCTAGTTAATAGTGATTAAAACAAAGAACTAACTTCCAATCACCTCTCTCACCCCTAACCTATCAACAAGATAGTCAATATCAGTTTAATTAAATTGTAAGTTCTTTCTGAGACAGAATTAAAATGAAATTAATGAACAGGTAAGTTAACCTCATGTGACACAGTCTATTACAGATTCATTGTTAAAACTGTTGATTGTCCCTATTGATAGAACAAACATTTTATTTAAGGTCAGTAGCTGTTGAGGAAGTGGAAACAGGCAAGGAGAAGTTTCTATGAAAAAAATAAATAAATAAATAAAATTTTTAATTTCAACATTCGAATATCTTCAGCATGTCCTATTGGTGCATAACTATAATCAACACTTGCATCTTTATATCTTCTCCTCCCCTACCTACACATATATAAAAGGATTGAGACGCTGTTAAAAAAGAGTTAATCAATCAACCAATCCACACATATAATTCAATTAACAAAAATATTATTTCAGTCTGACTGATAAGTCCTTTTAGAGAACAAATTACATTAAAATAAAATTCTCAGCATCCCCCTTTCCTTTGTGCAGATGAAATAGTATCAACATAAACATTCATCAACATTTAGTTCAATGAAGTCCTAAAGAGCAAAATATATCAAACAAAATCTTTTCCAATTTGTCAGCATTTTCCTTAAAATTTGTTCATAATATATAAAAATTTATATATAATTTATTTTTTATCTATATATGAGAAAGAAAAAAGAGAGAAAGAAAGAAAGAGAGAAAGAAAGAGAGAAAGAAAGAGAGAAAGAAAGAGAGAAAGAAAGAGAGAAAGAAAGAGAGAAAGAGAAAAAAATGGAAGAGAGAAAGAGAGAGAAAGAGAAAAAAAATGGAAGAGAGAAAGAGAAAAAAAAGGAAGAGAGAAAGAGAAAAAAAAGGAAGAGAGAAAGAGAAAAAAAATGGAAGAGAGAAAGAGAAAAAAAATGGAAGAGAGAAAGAGAAAAAAAATGGAAGAGAGAAAGAGAAAAAAAATGGAAGAGAGAAAGAGAAAAAAAATGGAAGAGAGAAAGAGAAAAAAAATGGAAGAGAGAAAGAGAAAAAAAATGGAAGAGAGAAAGAGAAAAAAATGGAAGAGAGAAAGAGAAAAAAAATGGAAGAGAGAAAGAGAAAAAAAATGGAAGAGAGAAAGAGAAAAAAAATGGAAGAGAGAAAGAGAAAAAAAATGGAAGAGAGAAAGAGAAAAAAATGGAAGAGAGAAAGAGAAAAAAAATGGAAGAGAGAAAGAGAAAAAAAATGGAAGAGAGAAAGAGAAAAAAAATGGAAGAGAGAAAGAGAAAAAAAATGGAAGAGAGAAAGAGAAAAAAATGGAAGAGAGAAAGAGAAAAAAAATGGAAGAGAGAAAGAGAAAAAAAATGGAAGAGAGAAAGAGAAAAAAAATGGAAGAGAGAAAGAGAAAAAAAATGGAAGAGAGAGAAAGACAGTAGAATTAACGGTTCAATGGGAACAGAGGGCAAAGGCATACAAGCAAAAGAAAAAATGCTACAATACGACTGCATGGAAAAGGGGTGGACATTGAGTTTGGGGGCTGTGGATTTCTGGAACAGCCAATTGTTTCCTTTTTTTTGAGGGTGGGCATCACTGGCCGGAACTTGAAGTGTGTTTCACATCATCTCCAGACCCCAGCTCAACAGCTCAAGATCCAAAAATAAAGTTGATTGAAGCCAGGCTTGCAATACAGTGCTACTTCTGACATGAAATACATCTCTTTACCGTCCATTCTATGTCATTGATAAGGGTAAGATGAATACTTCTACATGAAAACAATACCCTGTCTGGTAGCAAAAGTGCTGGTAGCACCAGAGGTGGCAGTATCACCTTAGCCACTGAAACTGCTTTCACACATTGTATGTATAAAAAAATAGAGAGATGTAGAAGATATATAGAAAAGCAAGATATAGAAGAGTAACACACTGTACCTCCTTGGCCTCACTTTTTCAACCAACCTGAAGTAGAACAAATATAATGGATCTATAGATGCATCTACTGCTAGGAAGGTTGGTTCTCTGTATCAGGCCAGAAAGTTTTTCTTGTCAGAATCCATCTTATACGTTTATAAATCTACTATTCATCCATGCATTTAGTTGCCATATCTGGTAGGGTGCTCCTGCCATTCATCTCAAGGTTCTTGACAAAATCCAAAGAAGGATGTGCAATGTAATTAGTCCTGACTTGGCATATCAACATCAGTCACTTTCTCACCGACATGACATGGCTTCCCTCTGCCTTTTTTACAAGTATTTTCATGGCAACTGCTCTGATGAACTTTTTTTCCCTGGTGCCTTGTTCATGTGAATTTAAGTGTGCTACTAGATTAACATCCAGGCCCAACTCTTTTACCATTGAAATAGTTAAATGTAACCACCACTTCTACTCCAACAGTTTCTTTTCTCACACTTCTCATCTATGGAACCCCCTTTCACTTACTTGCTTCCCTGATAACTACAACCTTCAAAAATTTAAATGCAACTTCAATTGTCATTTTCTACCTTCTTGAATCCTGTTCATCTTTTATGAAAAAGAGATGAAAGGGGAAGAAAGAGAGAAAAGAGAGAGAGAGAGAAGAGATATAGAGGAGCATTAATGGTTTCATGGGAAGAGAGGGAATAGGCACACAAGCAAAAGAAAAACTGATACAATATGACTGTGTGGAAAAGGAGTGGACATGTCATGCAAGATGAGAGAGGAGAGATTATGAAAATACATTACTTGGCATGCAACCTTTAAATTACAAAGTTCACCATAAAATTTCCATTATTCTTACAACTATTTAATTATTCATTTCTTGATTGTTTAGTCATTTTCATTAATAAAATCAGAAAAAATTCACAACTGTGTCTCCTCAGCAACAGATGAGGCACACAATCCCTAAGCGAACTCAAAACATCTGCGTGTTGTCAGTTAATTACAAACAGACACGTTTAACAAACAGAAGGTGCCTGAAGAGAAAAAGAACGAGCTAAGTAATGTAAATGAGGGTACATATACATATGAACAAAGCACAAAAGCAACACAGTTTGAAACAGACAATGAAATTACACATTACAAAGATCACCTTCAAGGTCAAATGAGAACAAAATGTAATTATACTACTGAATATAATATTTTTAGAGATGTACACTTTTTCCTTTTAACTATTTCACCCCAAGCAAGACAATAAAGCTACTAAGATACAAGGGATTACTGAGTATGAAGGAATATATGAAAAAGAAAAGCAAAAACAATAAAAGAACAGAAATTACGACAGAAGATAAAAAAACATTGCATTTAAATTTTTGAAGAGCAAACTTGACTGAAAAGCAAAAAACCAAAAGAGAGTGCCACAAGCAATAAGTGCTAGAAAAAAACAGTTAGCATAGAATTTCTGCTTCCATCTCATCATTTATACTGTAAAATAATGAGACCTTATTGCTAATCTAGTCAGTCAGTTAAGTGCCATACGTGATACACACTTGGGCGATCATGTCTCGAAAGTGATATGACTGACTGAGCAGGAGATTATCCCGCAGTAGTTTGCCATTGCTTTCTGCAGTAGACTGGTTGCCGACCAAGGCTATAGAACCCAATCTGTCCTGTTATTTAACCCATAACTGGAAGGAAGAGACGGATTAATACCTTTCCCAAGGGTATTTGCGCATAAGTGAATGCAATGAATTCATCTGGAATTCGAATCTAGTACTGCACTTAAATTCATAAAGTTTAGGTACCATAGAAGAAAGTTCATCAGAACAATTACTATGAAACTATTTATATAAAAGGCACAGGGAATCTACAATATGGCAGTGGGAAATAACTGAAGCCAAGATGACAGGTCAAGACTAATAAAATCCAAAGAAAAAAATGCAATGTTATCAAGAATTTTTAAATATATAGCAGGAGCACCAGACTAGATATGGTAGCAATATTCAAAGCACTTATGATTTATAAATATGTAAGGTAAATTATAGTGAGAAAAATTGTCTAGCAGCAGACTTAGCAACTGATTCAATATAATTTTTCCCTTTTATGTCACTAGAAAATGTTAACCCAAGAAGGCACAAGGTGTTACTCTCCTGACAGCATCATCAATGTTGATGGAATGCAAAAAGGGATCTCATAGAAAAATTAATAGAGAGCAATTTCATTTTAGAGGCATTAAAATTAACAAGCCATTCCTTGCTTCAATTAACAGCAGATTATAGATCATTTTTTAGATCAGCTGCCAATTTAACTTTATTGAACTGATCAAATTTATTAAGACAGGAATAAATATTTAAAATGTCATTGTTGTCTTTTTATTTTAAGTGAAAGAATTCAATTTAGAGTGAAGACTTGGCTTGATTGCTTTAATACAGTTTATCATCCCTTTACAGGTTATTTAAAACCAGAAGATAATAGCTTAGTGATACAAAATTAATTTTCAAGTGGTGGAGAGAAGAGGTGAATTCATACCTTTCTCAAGGGCATTTGCACATAAGTGAATATAATGAGCCAACAGGAATTAGAACTAAGCTCTTCAATTAACAATTCCAAGCCATTATCCATTACACCACCTGCAGATCTAAGCTTTCAGCACCTGGTATTCCCAAGCAGTCACCCACTTAGGTATGGACCAGGCATGCCATTACTTAACTTCAGTAATCATACAGGAACCAATATTTTAACATGATGTGGCCATAAGAGGAGGCTTGGAGCTTCATTTATATTTTCAGTATTCTGTTCTTATCTAATATTGTTAACCAACTGTTTCTATAACCTGTGTAGGTAGGATTTAGTAAACAAATTTATCAAAATTTAATTACTCAGAAGCAGGCTATGAAACTACTTCATTCACCCTCATTAATCAAGCCCTTAACTATTTGGAGGGTTGTCATCAAGGTGATAACAACCCTGGTTTTTAAATCAAAGGGATCCTTCTCTTAGACTGACAACCAAAGCTAACAAGTTTTGTCTATCTAGATTAAAAGCATTATCACTTTATTGTTTTAATTAGTATCCAGAATGGATGCAACATGCATCTAAGGATGGCCAGAGAGATGGATGGTTAAAATTTAATGATTGAAACTAAAGTGTTTAAACTAGTTCAAATATTAAAACTAAATAGATTTTTTTAAAACATAAAACAGATTAACTCATCTGTTGGCATAATTTACTTGATTTATCAAATTGAGTTTTTAAATATAATGACTAGCATATTCATCATTAATTTTCAAATAATAATACTAATTGACTGTAGGAGTTTAAACATTTTATTAGTGTATTTCCAATCACTCTCAGATAAAAAAAAAAGATATGACATCCAACAAAGAAAGGAACACAGACCATGTAATGTTAGGAAACTCAACAGGGGTAACAATGTTACTGCAGCCTTAGTACTCTTTCAGCCTGTATTGAACTATTGATTTCAGATATTTCCCTTCGACATATGTTTGAATAGAATATAAATAGAGATCACAAAAATGGGATGAAAGAGAAATTAGATTTGAGTTTTCAGATTAGCAACGGAACAAAAGTAAAAGAAATCTCAATACATTTTTAAAGCAATAATATTTAAAGCTGCTATGAAACTTCAGTGATAAACATCATGTATTATAATTTTATAAATTTAATGTTCTGCATGCATGGCATCTGACATGGTTTACATAAGAGAAATATTGTTTACACATTTACTCAGTAAAAGTATGCAATGATACATTTTTAATGTGATCCTCAAAATTATTGACACTGTTCAAAAAAAAAATAAAAAATAAAAAGAAAAATTGTGAATAGAATTTTAACATCATAAATAAACAAAAAAAAATAATCAATATTTTGGTAAATTTATGCTAAATGCATTGCAACCAACAAAATATTTTGAAAATTATTTAAGTAAAATTCAAAATCATCATAATTGATTATTTGAGTTTTATTTTTTAAAATTAAAATATTGAATGCAATGCATTTGGAATAAATTCATGAAAATATTAGACTTTTTTTGCCATGTTAAAACTCAATTATACTCACAAAATAATTATAATTAAGTTTTAACATGGCAAAAAAAATATACCCACAAAAGGATGTGCATTGTGGTGCAGTGGATATCTACTTGGAACAACAAATCAGGGAGCTGAGTTCAAATTCCAGTTGAATTCCTTGTATTCACTTATGCACAAATACCCTTGGGAAAGGTATTAATCTGTCTCTTCCCTCCAGTTATGGGTTAAATAATAGGATAGATTGGGTTCTATAGCCTTGATTGGCAACCAGTCTACTGCAGAAAGCAATAGCAACCTACTGTGCGATAATCTTCTGCCCAGTCAGTCATGTCTCGAAAGAGACATGATCACCCAAGTGTGTATCACATATGGCCTTTAACTGACTGATATCCACAAAAACAAATTCTTATTGAACCTACCAATATTTTTGACAATCACTGTATGTAAATGTAAATTATAAAAATACATTTATGTTATTATTACTACATCTAATCAACTTCAGTACCTTTCATGATGAAATAGCATATATCTATAATGTATGTGGCAATTAATATTTTACTTATTTTAAAAATGACAATAAGTGTAATAATCTTGGCAGATAACTTCTTTAGCAGAATAAGATACTTATAAAAAAATTGTTTGCTCAGTTGTTCATTCATTCTCTTCTTTCTTAATGTTAGTAATATTATTTTTGTTTTAATTATTGTTGGAGCAAAGCAAGAGATGTCTTTGTGTCTTTCCCAAGAAGGACTTAATATGAAGTGAATATAAACAACCACAACCATTATTTAAACTATTTTCTAATTTAGTTATCCCTGCTGATAACCACTAAAGTCTACCAATAGAAGTAATATTTAGTACATTTAATTGTGTTTAGCTCAGAATAACAATAATGGGTTACCCACTGAGAATCTAATTCAACCGCAATGAATCTGTGAAACTAGATTTCTAAATATGACAAGTATCCAAGTGATATACAAGATAAATATTATCTTGGAAAAATCCATCATTAACTTAAAAAAAAATAAAATGATAACAGACAATCATTTTATAACAATTTAATTGTACTTTTTTTTGCCACAACTTTTCAGGGTGTGGGCAACCATGGCCCTCCACAACTTATTTTGTTGCTCTAAGCAAGTTGCTCTTTGACTCTTTACCATTCCTATTTACCCTTGCTTTTGTCATCTATTTGCATAAATTTATTAAATTAGTTACTTTCCTCCCTGCTTTTCTTGCCCTCAATGTCCTGAGAGTGTTAAATTCTCCACACCCACTTCTCATTACACGTCCCAGAAATTTCACCTATCTTAAAACTTGTTTATTCAGTATATTCAGTCAATGGGATTATTAACATACATCAGTAGAACAACATCTTTCTAATTTTAGGTTCCTTCATCTGTGATGAGTGTAGTATGGTATGCAAATTCAGATGTAGTATGGTGTGAAAATTCAGATGACAAAGTTATACAATGGGCAGAAACGGATATGTTATCCCACAAAACACTTAGTATAGAAACCCAACAAGACCCAATATTAAGCAAAATACAAGAGCACATAAAAAAGAATGTGTAGAGTAACTGAACTATAGCAGAAAGACATTTCAAGGAAGCAAGACATCGGTTAACGGTAGAGAAAAGCATTATATGTAATGCAGACACAATAGGGCCTCCCCGAATTTTAAGGAAGGAAATAATGATATACATTACTGCATCACAACGACACAAAGAAGGTTGAAACTGCAAGTTTAGTGGCTGGGATATGCTAAAAATACTGAAAAACATAAGATGCCCAAAATGTATGAAAATTAAAATATTTACACAAACCAAATTACATACATTGCCTAAAGAGGTGGGAGCCATGGACCATGCCCACATTAGATATATTAGTCTATTTTTAATCCTAGTAGATTCATTCTCAGGTTGGCTGGAAGTAATAAAAGGTGAAAGATAGAGAAGCTGTCGCCATGAAACAAATATTGAGAATAATAATTGCAAGAAATGGTGTATGCAAGACCATTGTCACTAACAATGCACCCAAATTCTGCGATAAAAATTTAGTGTTGATTAGAAAAAAATAGCATGTATACCATATAAAATGTCACCGTATCACCCACAATTGAATGGCAAAGCAGAAAGGATGGTCCAAACAGTAAAAATGGGACTAAAGGCATTTTCACCTTTTAATGTGAATAGAGAGGCATATCTCCCTAATTTACTTTTAAGTTATCGAACAGTTTCTCATGTGGATAGAAAGCAAAGCTTATCATCTTTAATGGGCAGGCAAATTAGAGCCCCAATAACCATATTTGCCACAGAAAAGAAAGTTTGGTAACAAAAAAAACAAAAAACACAAAGAGCAAGTTTCGTCTTACAAAAAGGACAGAGCACAGCTGTACTAGAAAAAAAGTGGGGGTGACCAATATTAGCTCACCCTGATTAATTTAGAACCAGGTTTGAGCTTGAAGATGCAAAAATGTAAAACAAGGAACAAGAGCAGACAGAGGATAGGAAAACCAAAACAGAAAACATGGCGGAAAGTGGAAATGACTTAACATACCTAGAAGAAGAAGATGAATTTAAACAGAGATCTACATTAAAGAGGACACAAGAAAAACAAAAGAGCGATGCAGACCATCGAGAATATTAAGAAGTGATAGAGTAACTAAGGGCATCAAACCTCTTGGGTTCAGAGAGGTATAGCATGGTATGCAAATGAGATACATGCATAAATAGAGCCTAACTCAGGCACCAGGGGTAGGAGAAATCACAGCTTCCTACAAGAATCACAACAATGAGATTGTCCAACATTCTTCAGTTGCATTTAATGACAAAATGTTATTGCAAATTTCAAAATAATATTAATCTTATTACTTGCCAAATTATTTGAGGTAACATACACACCATTGTTATTTTAAGCAAAGAAAAAAAAGATATATTAAAATTACTGAATGAAGTACACCTGAGGAAGAGTAGAGGGTCTACCTAACAAAATATAAGTTATCAAAACATCAAGGTAGAATATTTATTTGAACAATTTGTTGAATATTACACTAGCTCAAACATTCAGCAACTTTTTTTTATTGAAGATAAAAATGAAATCTCAATTTTTGCCAGGGATCTTTTGCAAAAGAATTAGAATAATTTGCATAAAATTATTGTTTGAAGTAGATATTCAGTTTTCTAATTTATTCCGAGACGAGTTTTTTCTTAAGTCAATAAACAAATATGACCTAACAACTGAGATTAATTTTATGACTAATTGCAATATGTAGTCCAATTTTGATGAAGAATGGGGTATAAATATCAACAATACTTGTTTATACAACTTAATATTTATTTAACTATAACAGAGGAAATAAATTAAAAATTATATTGTCAGACAACTTGTATTAACTTCATATTTACTTTGCCATTAATGAATTTGTCTAAGCAATTATCTTACACAAGATCTAATAAATTGAGTATTTTCATCTTTGATTAACATGTTCTCTGGTTTTTCTCGGCTATTTAGTATATATCTGGTTATTTCTGAAATACTTAAGAACACAATGACAAGACAAAAACAGCAAGTATAAAAAGACTATGTTGTTATTATTCAAGTAATAACCATAATAGCACATCTCAGAATATTTATGTTAAAATTGTAAAAATGTACCTTCTTAGATACACACTAGGATTTATATGATACCATTTAGGGTATGCTCAATAAATAAATGAAAATTTTTTAAAAATACTATCGGAAAGGTTCTTGTTCTTTCCTCAGTAAACTACAATTATCATTATTATTGATGATGTAACACTAACACTTCTATGCATCCTTCAAAGTTACAATGCAGTATGGAAAGCTATAAGGAGTATAGGCAAGATGGATTTTAATCATTATAAGTATATCTAAAAGTAATCTGGTGGTACATGAGAAAAATAAAATTTAATTGCAAAATAAGTGAACTGGTAGTCACTGAGTTTAACTGTTAATCAGTGATGCTGTATTGGTTACATAAATTATAACATAATAAATAATAAATCCCAGACATAACTAATAAAACAACAACTTTTAGGCAAAATTCAACTTTATTCATCAACAGTCTCCTTCTAGGGTGTTACACTGATTCCAACACTTCTCTAACAAGTCAATGCCTTTTTTTATAGAACAATTTGTCTTTGGCCTCAAAATACGCCTCAGTTTCCGATATCACTTCTTCATTGGAGCCAAATCTCTTTCCCTGGAGCATTCTTTTGAGGTCTGCAAACAGCCAGTAGTCACTGGAAGCCAGATCGAGAGAATACAGTGGATGCAGAAGCAATTTGAAATGCAATTCATGTAGTTTTGCCATCGTTGTGATCGACTTGTGACACAGTAACATAGTCTTGGTGTGAGATCATTTGTTTTTTCTTCATTTGTGGCCATTTTTGGTGATTTCTTCCTTCAAATGCACCAATAATGCTATATAATATTCACTATTAATGGTTCTTCCTTTCTCAAGGTAATTAATGAACAAAATACTTTGTGCATCCTAAAATATGGATACCAAAAACTTGCCTGCTGATGTTTGCGTCTTTGGTCACTTTGGATGGCTTTCACCTGCTGTCTACTCAGTTGATTGCCAATTTGATTCCAGAATGACGTGGTGGATCCATGTTTCATCCATTGTCATATATTTAAAAAAAAAGTCCTTGTTGCATTGAAACAGTTACAAACAACACCCTGAATCGTCGACACGTTGCTGTTTTTGATCAATTGTGAGCAAATGTGGCACCCACTTTGAACACTGCTTTCTCATTGATAAATGTTCATGCAAAATGGTGAACACACTGCCTTCTGATATGTTCAACTCCTCTGCTATCTCACACATTTTCAATTTATGATCAGCCAAATGAGTTTTGAATTTTTTTGGTGTTTTCCAGGACAACTGCCAATTTTGGGCAACCTTAGTGTTCAGCACCATTTGTGTCTGTATAACCAAATTTCAAGTCAGCATACAACCTCTTAACTGTTGTTTCCAATGGAGCAGAGTTCAAATAATACTTATCAAGCTATTGCTTTACTTAAACAGTAGTTTTTCCTATCAGAAATCAATGCTTATCAACATACAAAATTCAAATTTTTCCATTGCTTTAAAAATTTGCAACAGTAGCTTCACTTAAATAACTGTAATTTGTAAACTAATAATTCAATTGGGTCCAAATTTTGTCACATGCCATTTGAAGTTTAGTACTTCATAAAAATTATCTATATGTCAGGCCCCAGAATTATTGAGTGATGTTTTACACATTAAAATTAACAGTGTTCAAATTCCTTCCTTTTTTCAATTCTAAATAATTTTGTTTTTCAAGTTTTAAAAGACTTTTTAATCAGCTTGAAATAAAGACCTTGTAGGAATTTATTTAAAATGAATTGTTTTTAGCTAAATTACAATGTCAATTTTACAGAACAATAACAAATATTCAATAAGGTGAAAAAACTTTAGAAAAACTTATGTTCTCATGATAGTTTTCATTATATGTATTTTAGGTGGGAGGAATGACTAATAGTTACAATAATGACAACCGTTGCAAGCTATTCAAGTTGCTCATTGTATTTCACATAATCAGGAAATAAAGGGTGGAAACATGTCCCAGCCATAATAACATGACTGATAATCAATATCTGTGTTAAAACAAGTTCTCAATGATAACTTTTAGTCTTGATAAATCTAATCAACATAGTCTGTTATAAATACTTTAGTATAGACATATTCAAAATATGTATATACATACAAACACACAATTAACAATACATTGTAGCCCTCTCCATTTGTAAAATGCATACAAATTGTTAATAGAATTAATTGTTAAGTTATTAAGGAGTAGATGTCAGAATCAAGTTTAGAAAGAAATCCTTTGAAATTTTATAGGAAGCCATATAAGAGATGGTACTGGAAAGTTTTCATCCTACCCAGTTCCTAAAATAAATATCACAACAATTAAAAGGAATACTAATTTGAGGAAGGGAGTAGGGCAGAAAACTTTTCAGCACCTCTTGTATATAACATAAATCTGTCATAATCTAATGAAGAAGCATGGGAATGGAGAAGCATTTATTTTACAAAAGAAATTTTTCATCATCATGTCTTACCTTGTCAATGCACTTAACCTATTAAGTCTCTATAGACTAAATATGATACAGTGAAAATTCCAGATCAAGAGTCTGGTAATAATTATGTCTAGTTGAAAACTTAAAGAGACACATGCATGTGTGTGTGTATATATTTGAAATATGTTTAGTGGTACAAAACTTAATTATCGCTACAGACAAAAATATTTTTTGTTACCACCCATAATGATGGTACTTACTTTAAAAAATAAAATTGAAAAATGGGCTGGCCAACTGGTCTTGCACCTCACTCAATAGAGCCAAATCAAGGTGAGTAAAGAAATTAGCGTTTTAAAAAAATTAAAAATAATTGGAAAAGATGTGGAAAGGCAAAATGGATAGGAGTTGGAGACCAAATATATGCTCTCTCTCTGTTAGCACAGAGAAGGCTTTAAAGTTTGAATGTAGATGGCCTCCAAAACTTTGAGGTGGTAACTTGAGTGAGACCTGCTTAAGATTGAAAATGTGTCCACACTAAAACTAGCAGGACAATTATGGTTATTAATAAGGTGCTCCACAACAGAAGACCTATCTGTATTGGTCAGCCTATCAGACAAGGAATAGACCAAATTCCAGATTTTTGTAGGGACATGCTGTTTAATTCTAAACTCCATCTTTGTGTAGTAGTTCAATTCAAAACTACATTTAAATGTATAAATCAATGCGCTATCATGGTTTAGGGTGAGAACATCCTTGTAAATAGAAGGAAAGACAGATTTAGAAGAAAAAAAAACCACACAAGTATTAATCTTAATAATGCCACTAGGACACAGGGGGTACAGAGCATGAAAGAGAATGAGAAGACTTTGGTGAGAAGTGAGGAAAAAGACAATAACTAAATAAAGAACAAGCAGGAAAACTTTATAAATGTAACTGGTTTCATTATTTATTTAGCCAAATCATAAATTTTTAAAGTAGAATAATATGAAATTGTTTCAATGTATACATACACACACACACACACACATATATATATATATATATACAAGGTGAAATGGATAACTTGTCATCTAAATTATGCAAAAATTAAAACAACACTGACATCTCAATTTAACAGATATATTTACCAAAATTAAACAAAAATATCTTGAAATACTAAAGAGTAAATTTATTCAATAAAATTGCCACTGTCTTAAACCACAGCCTCCAGACAACTTCAGAATCTCCTGCAACTCTTCTGGACAGTCTTCTTGTTTGGTGAATGCTGCCATAACCCTTACTTTCAGTTCCTTTTTGGTATTACAAGAAATTCTGTTTATCTCTTGCTCAACTGCACTCCACACATAATAAAACGAGTTGCAGTGTGGGGAATTAGGTGGCCAGATTTGAGGGGTGATGTGGTTGCAAAAATTGTCTGACAGCCATGACTGGGTCCTCCTGCTTGTGTGACATGGTGCAGTGTCCTGTTGCCAGACATAGGGTCTTCCAGCAGCCAACCTCTTGACCCTGAACAGCACTATCTTCTCAAAGCACTCAAAACTCGAGGTTGAGTCTAAGTACCTGTGGAAAGATGAATGGAGGCATAACATCACCATCACTAGTGATCACTCTAAACACCATCATAATCACCAATAGATTCATCCAACTCTTTCTGAATTCTCTGCACTATCCTCAGATTAACTTCTAAACACTCTGAAATGTTTGTATTGAGGCTTCTGGTGCAAATTCCAAGCAGTACAACATACCGTTTCTAAATTACTGGACAAGTGAATTGTGTCATGGTGATCTTTGTCTCAGATATACCCAATTGACCCTACTATACTGTGCAGTCAACAAAATCGAAAACTAACACATATGTATGAAACTAAAAATGGTGATAACTTACCCATCAAACCCTGTATACAATTATTCATAGGGTGAATTATGTACTAAATATCTGAGAAGAGGTTAGCCATTGGAGACACCTTTCTCAATAATAATATTATTCACTCTGCTATGAGGCACTGATCACTGTCTCATAGACCCTTTTTACACTTCAGTGAGTATTCTTCATTATCTATTAATTATATAATTCATATCTGTTTCAGTTGGTCGGATTTTAAAAGCACTTCAAATGGAAACAGTTTATCAACAAAGCACAAAAAGTCATTAGAAATATATTTTTTAATCTTGCAATTATACTAACATGCACATTTCATAGAATAAGAAAATTACTAAAAAAGATTTTTCTAAGATTAAAATACTGTACCTGTTCAATTTTAAATTTTAAAAAAAAAGACCAGTTTTTGCAATTTGAGAACAGATTTATATTGTTTAAAAAAATCTACTGCTAACTAAAATAGGCAAAATAAAACTGATGAATATCTGACAGTTAAAAAAAAGCTGTAAAATGTTAATTTAGAAATTATGCTATTGTCAGGATACTGAAAAATACAAAAAGGAGATGAAAGGTTCTGGACTCAATGCACTTTAAAAAATTTGATCAAATGACTATAAAAACAGATTTTTTTTTAATCCCTTATTGGTCTAAGAACTTTCCAGCATCCCCCCATATGTGCATTAAAATGTTTTTGAAACTTTAATCAAAATGTTTGCATATTTTTAACAGAATTTTTATTTTGATTTTGTAATCATTATAAATAAACATACATAAAATGTCTGAAAGTGTTCATTTTTTTTTTTAATTAGAACTTTCATATTGTATTCATCTGTGAATAATTGCAATTACCATAAATATGATTATTCTATAACTGACCATGATGTAAAAATGATTTTAGCTGCTGTCTATTTTAAGAACTCAAAATGCATATTAATATTTCTTCTTATATGTGCAGTCTCCTTTGAGGACATAGGCGATCATGGCCCACCACATCTCCCTATCTCGTTGCTTTTAATACCCCTTCTGTTATTTCCCTCAATCCCTGCTCCACCATCCATCTGCTCAAGTCCATCAGGTATGTTGTACACTGCTTTCCTTTGTCCCTCTTTCTCTGTTTCCCTCTATCCATCCTATCAGCATCAGGTTCTCCAAGCCCTCCTTCCTCATTCAGTCAGTCAGTTAAATGCCATATGTGATACACATTTTGGGCAATCAAACTGACTAGGCAGAAGATTATCCCGCACTATGTTGCCATTGCTTTCTGCAGTAGATTGGTTGCCAGCCAAGACTATAGAACCCAATCTGTCCTGTTATTTAGCCCATAACTAGAGGGAAGAGACGGATTAATACCTTTCCCAAGGGTATTTGTGCGTAAGTGAATGCAAGGAATTCAACTGGAATTCAAACTCGGCAACCCGATTTGTCGTTCCAAGTCAATATTCATTGCACATCTCCAAAAACTTCAGCCGTCTTTTCCTGATGTTAAGTATCAGTTTTTTGTGTCCATCCTTTCAAAAACCTTGTCATTGCTCATGTGTTCCATCCATGGTATCATCAGCATCCTTCTGTAGAACCACATTTTGGTTAAAGTCTTTCCTTCCTCTTTGATGAGATTGTCCAGCATTCACTACCATATTGAAGAACAGGCATCACATAACAATTCAGTACTCTAATCTTTGTTACCAGTAAAATTTTCCTGTCTGATTAATAGTCTACTCAGCTTTTAAAATTCATTCTTGGCAATCCCAATGCAGTTTGATCTCCATATCACACTTTCTGTCCTCTGTTAGAACACTTCCCAGGTATTTAAATTTTTGCACCTGTTTCACTTTGGTATCACCATCATGTACTTGGCATTTTGGACCCCTGTTTTTACTGATTACCATGCATTGTTTTCCTGTAGTTGATATGTAGTCATTTCTTTCCACCTTCTTTAACTACTTTTTGTAGGTGGTCTTGTAATTTATCTCCTGTATCTGCTATCAGTACTGTATCATCTGCTTATCTTATATTGTTCAGATTGTGGCCGCTAATGACAAATCCTGGCAGGACTTCTATAGCTCTCCGCATGGTCTTGTTGTATAGGTTTAATAGATCTGGTGAGAATACACATCCTTGTCTTATACCCCTTTCTATCTTTGTGTATCTACTGAACTTGTTTCTTGCTCATATGCAGGCAGTTTGCTGCCAGTAAAGGTTCTTGATTACAATAAGGTCTTTCCGAAATATATCAAAGTTGCCAAACATCTATCAGGTCTTTGTGGTGTACTTTGTCAAATGTCTTTGTGTAGTCCATGAAACACAGGTATATGTCTTTCTGCATTTCTATTGCCCTATTTGACAACACTAAGCATAAATATCATGTTCCTTGTTCCATTGTCCTTGACAAAACCACACACTTCTTGTCCTATTTCTGGTCTGATTCTGCTGTGCACTCTGTTCATCAGAATTCAGATGAGGAGTTTTATTGCATGACTCATTAAGCTGATTGTTCAGTAGAGTTCACATTCATTTACACCTGGCGTCATAAGCAGTGGTATGAAATCTACTTAGGTTTTCTGGGATTTCACCACTGTTGTATATTTCATTTATTATTTCCGTGATTTTGTCTATGCTACCAACAATGCCGTCTGGTCCTACTGCTTTGTTTCTTTTCAGTTTGTCCAGTGCAGTTTCCACTTTGGATTTTAATACTTCCAGGCCATCGGTATTTTTGTGTATTGTTGGTTGCTTTCTCTTGTCATGGTAGAGATCTCATATATCCTGTTGAGGAGCATGATTTTTGTTGTTAGTTCCCTTATTTTTTTTATGCATGTCTCCTTTATTGGTCATGCTCAATCTCTATTTCTGTGCATTTGTCATTGAGCCATTCCTCTTTCTCTGGCCTGCATTTGCTCCTTATTTCCTCATGTAGTTTCTTGTATTGCATTCCATGTCATGACATTATTTTCTGTCTCCTTTTCATCATGTTCAGAATCTCATCCATGATTTACTCATTTTTCCTTCTACGTGTGTTTTCCTTTGGGATGATATCATTGGCTGATGTCACTAATGGTTCTTTTAGTGCATCCCATTTTGAATTTCCATTTCTAATTTGTCCCTCGTATATGTTTTTCACTATCCTTGTACTTTTTCTGCAGGTTGAGGTCATTCACAAGTGTGTTGTATCGCAGCCGAGGGGCTGGACTAAGCTTCTTCATTTTTTGCAGTTTCACCCTTAGTTTGCATATAACTGAGAGGTGGTTGCTTCCACAGTTGACACTTGGATAAGTTTTACAATAAACAAATGCATTCCTGAATCTCCTGTTTATTGTTATGTAATCAATTTGTTTTTTGTGTCAGCCCCTGGGCTTCTTCATGTTCATAGTCATCTTGAGTGTTGAAACCTGGGGTGGTTATTACCTGGTCGCCTGCTGTGCACCATTGGACTCATTTTTCTCCTTGATCGTTATGGTTTCTTAATCCGAAGTTGCCAACTCTTACCCCTTCCTTCTCTTTACCTACTTTGGCATTCAGATCTCATGATATTTCTAATTTCTTGTGATTTAAACTGAGCCTTGGCATTATCCAATGTGGAGTAGAAAGATTCTAATTCCACTTCAGTGCTTTATGTTGTTGGTGCACACACTACTATAACCACAATGTTGAAGGGACTTCCTTTTAGTTTGACCAGGATAACTGCCAGTACCCTAAGACAATTCTTTATGTGTCTGTTCATATTAGTAAATATGATTAAATGCTTCACTGTAGAGCAGTGGTTAGCAAGCTGGTCTCAAAGACCATTATTACTTTAGTAATTTTGATTCTCTTTGAATGCCTTACATTTGTGATCCAGTACTTTGTTATGTTAGCAGCTCACTAGAACAAAAAACAATACCTACAGAAAGGGCAGAAGAACTCTTAAGGAATCAGTTAGTTATTTACTAATTTTAGCATAGTACAGCCCAAGGCCACAAGTGCTATCTTGTTAATCATTGCTCTAATAAATAATTCTAAAAAATACTCTTGTGAAACACACTGTGTAGAATGACAAGTCTGATAGATTGTTATGTTAAAACATTTTCTCTGCCCATTTTATTCTATTGTTCATCGTCATATTCAACAACAGATTCTTATTTGCTCTCCAAAAATTAATTTGATTGACTAAAAATAAAATTTATATTGATTACTTGCCTATTAACACATCTGTTGTGAACATACATATATATATGTACAAAACTCATATTTCTTGTTATCAATATGTGATTTCAAGACATCATGAAATGTTGGTCTCTAGCATCTGTTATAAACTTAGTATTTAATGCAATTTCCAAACCAGCACAGACATATAGTAGTGTACCAAACAAACTGTTTTGTGACATATTTTTATTATATTGCATTTTGAGGGTGTTATTTATGTTGGTTTGTACTGCAGAGTATTCAATGGTGGTGCCAGCAAATTTTTATAAACTCCATCCAAAATTTTTCTAGCCACAGAAGGAAGATAATCATAATGGTATCCAGGGTAACTTGGTCAATTGTGAACCTAACATGAGACACTAATTCCTTGTAAATCTCTATGCTAAAACTAACATGGAAGCAATGATAGTAACCATCCCAGCTTCCTAGGCAGTATTTATATCTGCAGCTTCTGGTATCATTCAACACACCTCAGTCAAATCCAGTTTAATCACAAGTTTCTATTTTTTATTGTCACAAAACAAGGACAACATAAAAGTTTATTCAAGAACAGAGCAAGACTGTGAGCTAAAAACATGTCAATGGTACTATAACTTACTTTTCCAGTATTATCTATAGATTGCATATATCATGAGAAGGTTACCTATAGAAAGGATTCATTTTTATTATACTATATCGGGCTCACCACAGAGTTTCACAATGGAACTTATTCATAAATTAAGTAAGATAAATAAATTTCTCCAAGGCTAATTCATCAAGTACAGTTACAAATCAATTGAAATAATAGACATGAATATGGTAGACACATACAATATTATTTTAAGAAAATCTAAAATTAATATCAAAGTTTTCTGATTGCCATAGGTGTGTTGCATTTTTTAAAAATCAGTATCACCTCATGTAAGGCAGTAAAGTCACTAAGACATGAAGGGTTACAGGGCGTGGAAAAATTTGAAACTGAAACATTAATAATGAGAGGGAAGAATAATCAAGAAAACAGTAGATAGTGATTGACATTGCATTCAAATTTATGCAAATTAATATTATCAGAAAAGCATGAAGCCAGAAATGAGAAGTGGGAGAACTGTTAGCATAGATTTTACAGTTACATCTAGCCAGTTCAACTGGAAATTGAGGAGATCTCAATGCCAGTCTAATACTGTGCTTAAATTTAAGAAGTCTAGGTACCACAGCAAATTCACATTGTACTTCCACAAAAGTATATACAAATCTCTAAAACAGTAACTGTATAATATCTTCTTTTCTGGCTGGAAATTAAAAATACTGAATTATTTAATTAACTAAAATTTGCAGTGAAGTGACAATGAAACAATGAAATCATAAATGAAATAAAGTGAGAACCTTCAGAGGGAAGAAGTATAACTTGCAGTAACAAAAAAAAAAAAAAAACATTGACATAGTGGTTGAATAAAGTCATGCTACCACTCAACTGAACAAGTAAAAATCAACACCATGTTCGATAGTAAATAAAGGCAAAAAAATAAAGCCAATAAAACAGTTAATAAAACTATTAAAGTTCCTTTTATTTACTCTTGGCATAAAAGAAAGTGCCTTTCCCACAGAAAAGCCAATAAAGAAACAAAAATTGGTTTGCACCCTCTTTGAAATGGATTAAGATAAGAATAAAATTAAGAAATCTGTGTTGAAATTTGTCATGAAGGAAAAATTAATTCTGTCTATCTCCTACTGCCATATATGCGTGGTGTTTTGCATAGGCGAGGTACCAAGTTCTATGTAAAGAGCTGAAATGAGAGGGCAGCCAGTCATCTTGGGAGGTGTAGACTGTGTGCATCGCTACAGCAGTAGGAGATAGAATTCATTTTTCCTTCGTGACACATTTCAACAAGCTATTTCAGCAAACCTCAGACATTGACACACTTTTTCCGCATCCAGTAGCAATGGCAGGGAGGCCTTTCAACCTGCAGTTGATTCCTGTGTTTGGAGTGGCCACGTCGGATAAACCAATTATAGAATGGCTCAAACTAGCAGATGAAGAAAGGATCGAGTGCATTCTCCTGTTGAGGTTGATGGGTGGGGCTCTCGCTGTGTCTCAGCAACTCAGCAAAGAGCAGAGAGCTGATATCGAGGAAATCAAGCGCGCCATCACCACTGCATTTGCTGTAGATGTCCTGCTGATGGACGGAGATGCACAACCCTAGTAGACACCGGGTGTTCAAAGACATTAATGTGCAAGTCAGTGTGTCGTTTGTGGAGACCTAGAGAGGCACAGGTTGTAACTGCTAATGGAAAAGAAAACCCTTACCAGCCTTAGTGTTGGCACAATGGAGCAGAAAATCAACAACATATGCCTGGTAACAATGTGTACCTCATTGTCCCATCTTGACATAACAGAAGTCATGTGGCGGTTTATGGCTGTTGCTGCCACTGAGCCAGCTGCATACAGGAAAATGGCCTACTCATTTCCCACAGATGGGTAGTACTAAAGTTTCCTTGCACTGGTGCTGGGTCAATTGACTGATATGCCTCGTACCTTTGCACTACCATCCTAACATCCACCTTTTTAACTGCTGGGTCAACCATTTTTGAGAAGTAAAGCGTCCGTTTAATCCCAAGATGCTCACACTGATCATGTATGCTACATGATCCACTCTGGGTCTATACTGAGTGTGGAAGCAGTACACAGAAGCTGCAGCGGTTCAGACTCTTTCCGAGCAGCAAACAACCAACACTGCAGAATGCGAGTCAATGCATCTGCTCTGTTGACTGCCGATTTAACCAACGCTACATCCACAGACAGGTTGAACTCTTTGATAGTTTCAGTTAGCATGGCGAGCCGCCTTTGTATCAACATTTCGTTATCCTCAAGGGTGACACCCATGGCCAGCAAGCCAGCATCCACCCAAATGGTGAGCTCATTCCTGTTAACGCACCAGTCACCTCGCATGGGATCATCTTGCATCACTCTTCATAGTTTCAGTTATCATGCATCTTAGGGTAACATCGTGAACCTAATTGTCCCATCTTGACGTAACAAAAGTCACGTGATGCTTTATGGCTATTGCCGCCACTCTGAGCCAGCCACATATAGGAAAACGGCCTACCAGTTTCCCCACACATAGAGAAGGTACTCCAACAAGTGATCACTTTTGGGACTTCTGAGATGTCACTGCCTCACCTCCAGCAAAGTTTTTTCTCCATCACCACTGACGTGTAGTCAGAGTATATTTGCTCCATCCTGGAGCAGCTCATAAGCATACAAAAACAGTGTGGGCATCCCGGGATTAAACGGATGCTCTACTTCTCAAAAATAGTCAATCCAGCAGTTAAAAAGGCAGACATCAGTATGGCAAGGCATGCTAGTCAATCGACCCAGCACCAGCGCAATGACAAAAAGGAAACTTGAGTATTATCCATACCTGGAACAGGCTGGGGATAGATGTTACAGATGTTAGCAGCCAGTTCTATTTGACTCATCGACTCTGGTCCTTACCCGCTTCGCCATTTGGCAACTGTTGCATTGTCAGGACACTGCCAGCATAATACACCAACTGGAGTCCATCTTTTACAACCAGGGCCCACCCACCGAAATATTAATAGACAATGGTGCAGCGTTTTCTTTAGAGTAACATGTGACCTTCTCTCAAGCTTGATGTAGGTAGAACAGAACCGAGCAACAATGAAAATGATGCTTCGTGGGAGGTGAAAAACCATGAGGTAACTGCATGATGGGCAGAAATTGTTGCCAAGACGGACGGTGTGACAGATGCAAGCACAGAGAACCCTTTGTAGGCGATGACAGCAACGCAGACGACTTAGCTGGCAGGACCGCATGGCGGATGTGCAAGCAATTAACACTGGCGGAAAGGGCCGGAAATTCATATGGACAACCAAAGTCAACAACAGACGATGGCGCTAACGCTCCAGAGCTACAAACAGGACCACTAACCCAAGTTCAAACTACAAGCTTTTTAAACGCAACAACTTTAATATACACTACCAGAGCTGGAATTACCATGGCTGCTGGCACCTGATTTGCCCTCCGGTTGGTCCTCGTTAATGGATTTGAAGTGTACTCATTCCCATCGCAGGGCCTCAACAGAATCCTGCATCATTATTTTTCATTATTACCTCCCCGTGCTGAGAGCAGGTTATTTGTGCACTTGCTGCCTTCCTTGGATGTAGTAGCCATTTCTGCCCATCGTGCGGTCGCCTCACGGTCTCTCACCCCCCACGAAGCCTCATTTTCATTGTCACTCGGTTCTGCTCTACCTACCTCATCGTCCCATCCTGACGTAACAGAAGTCACATGGCGCTTTATGACTGCTGCTGCCTTTCTGAGCCATCCACATACAGGAAAATGGCCTACCAGTTTCCTACACATGGAGAAGGTACTCCAAGGAGTGATCATCTCAGCTCTAGTGAAGTTTTTCTCCATCACCACTGATGTGTAATCCAAGTACATTTGCTCCATCCTGGAGGAGAAACCACCGACCGCGCATGTGCTCAAACAGATGCGAAGTGGGATGCGGAGGTAGCTCTCCCAAATCTAACAAACAAAAACATTAGTAAAAACAAATTAGTAAGTATAGCTGCATATGCTCAATTGCCTACTTTTATTTTGTGTGCATATGATACTATGATTTTTGGCTACCCTTGGTGATAGATATGGTTGGGTGTACGTGAAAGAACCAAATATACAGTAAGTGGTATCTAGGCTAACTTACAGTAATGGTTACAAAACTCCCTTTTAAAAACTGTTAGAAAATGCCAATAAACCTATTCAGTGATTTTCCCCAAAAAATGAATCTACCATTCAAGAAGTCACCATAATTTTCTTTGATAGAGGTGCAAGAAACAAAACCAGATAAACTTACATTATTAAGACTTGCCCCCTAATGGGCAAACTAGCTTAAATGGTTGTTGTCAGATTAATTAAGAGCTGTAATCAATTAAGAATAAAAACGATGTAAGAGTCTGCACTGATTAATCCCCATTTTAGAATTAGTGGTTGAGCTATAATCAATTAGACATAAGAGAAAGACTACAAAAGAAAGCCAAATTTGGATCTTCTACAATACCCCTTCAATTGTGGCTTGATTTTTTTATATTCTGAATGTATCTGGATGAAAAAAAAGTTCTCAAATTTTGTAGAACATTAAATTTATTTTTGAAACCATTAAAACTTCCAATCATTTAAAAGTTCAGTCTGCCTTTAAAACTCTTGTTTTACCAAACCCAAATTCTTATTGTTCCATCTTTAGTTTTCTTGAATCCCAAAATAAGCACATCACAGACAATACATTTGCTCTTTATTATGTCACTGACCAGGCACATATTGTAATGTGGGGTGTAGTGTGCATATATGCACAATGACCCTCTAAGAAATGAATGCACATTTTGTTAATGGATTATATGGTTCTTACTTGAAAATGAATTAAATGATTTCATGATTAAGTAATAAAAAAAAAAATAGACAGAAAAGTTTAAGAGGTTCATTTTAAATATTGAAAATGTCTTTCTACAGCATGATAACACTTGCAATATCAATAGACCAAGATGTAGACAACATATCTTGTAATTGTGTAATAATTATTATTGACTGCAGTTCATAACTGTATAATTGCACGAGCTCTTATAAAATTTTGCCTTAAATCTCTCCATAAAAATAAATGAGGTATTAAATCTGAATATGGCATATATTCAACACTGTCTCTTTACCAAATCTAACAATGTTTCATTAAAACCTAAGCTCATAAATAAGAGAGTAAATGCTGTCTTATAGAGTTTAAAGCTTCTATTCATCAAATAAGTGAAGAATGCTTGTCACAACTAATATTTTAAATATAAAGAATGTACATATCTTGAAACATCCTATACATGACAAGCAATCAATATACTCATACGTGTGTGTGTGTGTGTGTGTGTAATAAAGTAAATAAGTTGGTAACTTGTCATGAACAATGCCTTATTTTGATTAAACCTGTCAAAAAAGTGTATTGTGTGTTATTTTCAATAGGAAAAGTATGCACTGATTATATAAACAAGAGCCAGATAGAGTTGCAACTTGGAGTTTGTTTAAATATATTTTCTTAACCTTTGACAGACATAAGAATAATTCACATAAATTGCTATTCTTTCCATGTAATGTTGTCAATTTTATGACAGTACAAAAGTCATGTTGTTGCCAAAATAAGTCATATCTCAGGATGTGATGTCCAGCAGAGGTCTTATTATTTAGGTTATATAACATAGGATATAACATATGCTCCCTTCCTGCTCCCCCAGCTTTAATAATACAATTACATGATGCACGTTTGACTTAACAGAAAATGATTTCAGATTTAATGAAACTTAAGAGATGAAATTAAGCCCAGGCCAGGTTTGGGCCCGACCAACTTTTGAAAAATAAATATTCCTTTTATAATTAATATTTTAATTATATTTAAAAATAAATCTTATTTATATGCGCATAGGCCTCGATGATAGATTTTAGGTCACTTCCAAAAAAATGCTTCAAAACTGAAACTTAAAATTATATATATATATATATATATATATATATATATATATATATACATACATATATATATAGATAGATAGATAGATAGATAGATAGATAAGAGTTACATTTGGATTTAATGGGATTTTGGCATTTATGACTACTGGTCTATTACACTGAGGATTTATTGTAACTTTAGAAAACCTACACTATCCAATGGTCTAAAATTACAGTAACAATTAATACATCTTTTGTACAGTGTCTGGATCATAAATGACTGGATTTCTTCTTCCTCCTCTTTTTTCACCCACCCACCTACTCTGTGATTATTACATTGTTTAGGTTTCCTTTATACTAAAAGATCTTTGTAAGTATAAGGAAATAAATTAAGTCAGTAAATATAAGAACTGCTTAAAAATCTAGTCTTTGCTTTACAAACATTTAAGCCAGGGTCATTTTATTGTTTGCCCAATGCAGGTCATATATACAATAAGTTAACAGATGTAAGCAGAAAACTTGAAAGAAGAGAGGAGGGGGAGGCTTTGCTGTTTATTAATTATCATGTCAAACCAATGTTCATCAAATGTATATAACATGAACAAGACATGAATGAACAATAAAAAGGGTTGATTACATGTAAATATTACAAGAAGGAAATCTAGTAACAACTGAGTTTCAAACTTTTTATTATTGGTTTAATTGACTTAAGCTTCAGTTAATCTATTACAAAGTAAATTATGCTTTCGTGGGAAGATTATAATCTTCCAAATTGAAAAATCACTGAATTCTGATACTGGTAGAAAATACAAAACTGAGATCAATTCTAGAGACAGTTTTTTTAATTAACATTTTTGCTGGAGTCAAGGATGCTCTGGCCTCAAGGTTTCAATCCCAATTATAACACTTAGAATTTCAAATAAATAAATAAACCATAGAAATAAGTAAAATAAAAAAAATAATCTTTAGCCAATAGGATTCAATGGAAATTTTCAAAACTGATCTTGGACAAAATAACAGCATTATGAATGCAGGAAAATAGAGCTATAGTTTATTTAATTATTCTCTTTGTGTAAAATATGACAATATTTTTTAAAATTTTCTGGTTGATGCAAGGATTATTTTTTCCCCACTATTTACCATCTATTGCCTGTTAGCTAATTTTATGGAATTGAGAAAGAAAACAACTCCACAAAACTTGCTTGTAACTAAGCAATATAAATGTCTTAAAGTATATTTCAATGGTTAACTAACTTCATCCTTTACCTCAGAAAAAGATGTTGGTGTCTATGTAGATATAAATTGTGACTTTAGTTCTTATTTCATTTTCATGTACTGAATTTTAAAATCAGCCAGAAGAGATAACAAAAAGGAGATCAAATAAAAGATTAGGTTTTCATTAGTTACTTATAATTTCCTATGTAGCAAAAACATGAAACAAGTGTGCCTTTATTATAAAGAATAATGTAACCCTATCTACAAATGAGCAAGATAAATAAGTGTATGGTGGAAAATCTAATATATTAATTCTATTTTATAAATTTTCTTTCAATAAAGAATCAAATCTAGACATTTAATTAAGCCAATCTTTTTTAACCACTTTGTCCATAGTGTAAATCTTCCTAGTTTGACTGTCAGAGTAAAATATATTTCAAGATTTCTATAAATTTTCAAAACAAAATAGCAAATGTTTTTAAAAATATATTCACATTTTAATTAAAAGTTTTGAACATTATAAATGGCAAATAAAGCCACCCTCCCATGAACAATATTACATAATTAATGGATCATCTATACAAGAAATAGTGATTACTGACAGCTTGTGATTGACTCAACAAAACTGTTTCTGTAAATTTATTTAACAGCGTGATCATTTGACGAGGTCAAATATGGTAATTCATATTACAACTGTTCCTACTCAACTTAAATATGGTCATCTTGGAAATTTTTTATTAATTATTTACAAATCAAAAACTATTTCCACCAACACAATTGAATTGGTCAAAACCAAGTGATTAGTCCAGCCGTTAATTCAAGTTCCATTATTAGTTATACCAGTTGTGTTGTTTTAATTATATTCCATTCACATATAAGCATGCATTACAAAAGCACACAGGTAGGATAAAATATTCTCAATTTTAATGGGTCAATAACATTAATTCACAGGTAGAAAGTAACTCATTGGAAGTAAAAATCAATTCTCCAACCATTAAGTAAATCAGTATTTATATAATGTCAGTCTTTGAAATAATTTTCCGTTTTGTGCCATCTACTTAAAAATAGTTCTTGTTATTAAATGGTAGAAAGTGTAGGTTTTCTTGTTAAAGTCCTTATACATAGATAAAACAGACCAGAGAAAAGTGTTCAAACAATGTGTGTAACACAAAGATTATACATAATGTTTAGGCAGATGTACTACTTTAATGTTACAGACAAAATGGTTTTCTAGCTATTTTTTCACAACTCTTGTAATATTTTTAATGTCATCTTGTTCAATTCCATCCTGGTTAGTAAGAGAAGTAATAGTTCTTTTTAGTGTTATTGCATGGGCAAATGAAGTATCTATATAAGAATTACACTATATATCAAATTTTATAATGAAAGTGAATGTCTTTTATAAAATTGGTATTAATCACTCCAAAGTAACAAAATTTTCAAGATATCTTTATCATATAAAGATAATAATGAACTGAACAGTTGTTTTTTTATTAGAAATATTTACAATGACGTATTTAATGGCATAAAATGTTATGCTATTATGCAACTCAATTATTAATCATATTTTCAAATATATAATAGTTATTTATATTTATTTTTTAAATTTTGCTGTAAAAAGATTGTTCTAGATTGTAAGATTGATATCTCAAAAGAGAAACAAAATATTTTAAAAGTTATTGAGTAATGGGAGCATAACTTTAGAAATTGCAAAAAATAATTGAACAGTGAACAAAATCCTTAAAAATTGTAAAGACTGGCAAGATAAAATAAAAAAAACTCACTTTAAGAATATCACAGAAAGAGATTTGATAACAATTAAAAGGGTTATTAGCAAGAAAAGTGAGCTGACCAGCAAGAAATTATTTTAAGAAGCTGGTGCTATAAATGGAAATAGAGAGAAAAGTGACATAAAAACACTGACTAAAAGTGACAAAAGCAATAAGACACGATAAAACTATAAAGAAAAATGTATATACTTGTAAGTAACATTAACAAAAGAAGAGATGTAATTGATTTCAATGGCAATTCACATTATACAAAAATTAATGCTGAATTTTTTGTTTCCAACTGTTAAACGCAATATAACCAAAAATTATATACTTTGTGTTCATTTTGAGAGTAGGTTTCATGAGTTTAAAATTTTATAACCTAATTTCCCTTATCTTGACTAATAAATAAAATAAATGTAATAATAATGAAAATCAACAAGGAATAAGAAAAAATGAGACACATACTAAGAAAAAATTTTCAGTTTGACTTCTCTCAAAATAAATATAAATAAATATTTATGAATTTTGAAGATTTATCACTGAAAATTTAACATGACTGAATAAGGTATAAGTTTCTTGTTATTATTTTGAACTGTTGTTCTCATCTTAGTTGATATAGATGTTATTATAGACACAGTGTTTTGACCGAGTACCCTCTAGTCATCATCAGGTGTCCATTGATAGGCTAATATGGATTGTCTGATTTTTGTGATATATCCTGTGATATCAGTTATTGTTTGTTCCTACTGGATGGTGTATCATTACCAGATCCAAGGAAATAACACCAAGATATTAAAAATTACAGATCTCAGAAATAAATACTAAAAAAAATTTTTTTTTAAATTTTAAAAAAGTATCAGTTCTTAACATAATTGTTTGTGGAAAAGACAACTACCATTAACACGCCAGAGAAAAACAAAAGAAAAAGAAAATTCAACTTTATAAGCATACAAAGTCATTAAAATAACCAACTTTCCCTTCTCAAACATGTTTACTGACTGACCAAATAGCAATAGAAGTCTACATAATTATTAATATCTGCAACATTATTGACAAACAAGTAAAATTAAATAATATACAGCAAGGTTTTAACTCTCTTCCATGTATTTTTTTCAGTTTGAAAATTGATTTTGCTGCAGAAAATATTTAATATTTCATTACTGTTTTATAGCACTTTTCAATCTGATATACATATACATTTACTAATCCTAGTGTAGTCTGACAGTGCCACAATAAGTGCACAATGCACTTAGGATCAAAATCACTATTGAATGATCTGCAAGAGTAGCCACTTCACCATTGCTCCACGCAAGAACCATGTTTTACTTTATTGTACCAATGATATGAAAAAAAAAAAAAAAAAAAAAAAATTTTTTATGTATATACACACACAAAATAAGTAAGGTAATTTGGCAATCTATTTTGATATATATCACCTATGAATCTCTATATAATCTGAGTTCATTTTTTTTTATTATGCATACAAATTTTAAACATAAAGTAGGTATAATAAAATCAGGAAAAAATAAAAGAGGCAGTCTATTATTTTGAGAAGAGTAATCATTCCAGGAAGTATTTGGAATAAATTCAATAACCCAAACAACTCTTCAAATGAAAGAAGAAATCTATGATGACAATAAAATGTCTCTTAATAACAGTACTAATTTCTAAGTTCAAAAATGTTTTTTACTTAAAACTTTATTTTATCAATCTCCTCATTTCCTTTTATTTCAGACAACTTGGGTCATCTGCCAAAAAATTGGCAGGAAACTAAAGACCTCAAATCATTTTTTTTATAATCTTATTTCAAATTAGTTCCCCTCCCAACATCACAAATTTAAACAAAACTAAGGTTGACCAAGAACTAAATGAATAACCACTAGATGAATTACAATAGCTACCCTTTCTTTTTGTTAGTGATTTGTCTAATAATTAAACATGAATGATTTACATCATCCTAAAAGAATACCTTTAATTAAAATTTATATTTATTAGTATTTACTTTGATCTTTATTTTTTAGTTGCATTTTATCAAAACTATCCACAGGTAATCAACCAACAGCAGTGATTAGATAATACAGGATTGGAGAAAGAACAAAATAGAAAAAATGAGATAAGCATTTGGTGAGGTTTGAACTCATTATGAACATGGGTTTCTCAGGCAGTTTTTCACCAACTGATTAGCTTCTGCCCCATGCTACAGTTCATTTCCGTTTTATGTCAATTAGATCAAAACTGGAAAAATCCCAGTGCCTGCTCAAAAAAGATATTGAAGACAAGATCACATACACAAAATCAGTTTTCAATATGGCCATCTTAGAATATCACTTTAGTGAACAAGGCAAGTTTGTTGGTTCTAATAAACAGGGTTCTTTCCTCATAGATCGATTCACCAGGCACTGTCCATGAGTATCTAACTTAAGTGATACACAAAAAATCTTCATTGCTATTTGTCTTCTCTTACAACAGACTAATGAACCAAATTTTCTCTTCATCTAGCAAGTATCATCTCCTATGTGACTATACATTATTATTTACTCTAACTGACCCTCCTTATTAAGGATGTGGTCTAACTATATAAGCCCATGATCGGAATTTCTTACTTTCCACCCAGGTATCAGTTGATCCTGAAAAATTTTGTTTGTTTACTCATTTTATTTCCTTTACCCTGCATATGGACAGCAAGTGGTTGCTTTAAAATTTTGATATCTTGATTTTGCTGGTGATGCAGTAGGTGTCCTCTTGACGAGTATCCTAACAGATTGCTTTAACCACAATGTTACAGGAACTTAATACCTTTGCAGAAGCCTAAATCTAACCTACAATTTATCACTATTACATATTTGATTTTATATTAGTAAGATGAAAGTAAATATTAGTAAAAACAAAAAAAAAATAAGTAAATAATAATGGTTGACAATGCTTTACCTAATAAAAAATGTAAAAATAAAATACAGAATTAATTTATAATTTGGAAATATTAATTGAAATGAATCAAGTCAGCTTTGGATATATTTTCTTAGTTATATATTAAAGCCAGATGTAGTTTGGTTATCTGAAAATAAAAATTTTAAAATAGAAACCATCACAACAGCTAAGAGTTAGTCAAAAGAAAATTAACAGGAATTTTAGTAGAAAGGTAAAATAATTGACTAATTTAAAGTAAAGTAGGTTCTTATTTACAACATACAGCTTCCAAAAATGCTTGCCAATATTGCTGTAGACAATGGTGCCTCAGCTAAAGAGGCTAACAGAAATAACCCATAACAAATAACCAATAAATTTAAGCTAGGTAGCTTTTTATACAAATATTAATGTTCATAGGCACACTAGATACTCAGATTGTTTTATAAGCTGTACTAGCAGTATAGCCCGGCGTTGCTCGGGTGTAATGAAAGCTTTAAAACTAATCCATGGTTCTGGAGCTCAGACTCTCTGGACATTGGCACGAAAAGACTAAAAACCAATAGTTGTTTCCAGTTAAAGCGAAACCGTAGACTGAAAGAAAAATGAATGGATGTAAGTCAAATTTTGATTTCCTGGTATCGATATCAAATCAGTTTTTTTTCGTTGTAAGCTGAATTTTGATAGCTAAATAAATCCTCTGAGTAAATGGTATCATGGCTGAGACTAAGAACTACAATTATACCTACTTAGAGCCAAACCCAAAGAAAAACTAAAATAAAAGGGCTGAAAAAAAAACAAAAAAAAAAAAAACAGACATACAGGCAGATAAACAGACACACAAACATCTTGCCTTATCGATTTCCTGCACTATTGTAAGAATTGCAACCTTGAAACTTCTGAATATCGTTTCTTATGTCTTTGTCTAAGAGTGTATCAAATTTGATTAAAACTGGACCACTCCTTCTATAACCCAATTTTTTCGATTATCAATTTTCGATATTTATCGGGGGTACCTCGACACAAAACCTAACCAATAACACTCGCAGATGCTTATAGTACAACTGTGTAAATTTTTAAGAAAATTTTTTCAGCCGTTTTGGAGTCTATAGGTAATGGACACACACATACCACAGACACACACAAAGTTCCATTTATAAATATATATTAATATACACACACACACACACACACACACACACACACACACGTATGTGTTTGTGATAATGTTTAGCTCCAAGGTTGATATTTTGCAGTGGTTTTATTGATAAAATATATTTTGGCAAACATGTATTTTATCAAAAAGTGCTCAATATCGGGGTGTAAATAGAGCATTGATAGGTACAAAGAGTTTGTCTTTTTAATAGAACAGATTCATGCCAACTTCAAAAGTTTCATGAGGACACGTTTTTGATGACCTCACTTGTCAGGGCTATTTCAGCAGTCTTTCATTCATAAACTTTATAAACTTTTCTACTGATCCTACTTTAACATTACTAGCAGCAGATATTATTGCTTTCCTGAGATTTTCTTTGAATATTGTTTTCCTTTCACACATGAATCTCATTTTAAGATTGACCATAAGTTTTTCATTGGATCAATATCTAGAGAAGGTGGGAGATCATTTGATTATTTGAGGTCTCTGAAACATTCATTTTTGGTATGACAGCTTTGAACCTTCTTTGGTTTGAAATTTCTTAGTTTTGTAAGGTGTGAAAGTTAAATCTTATCCAAGAAGTTACAATAAATACCTTTACATTTATCTTGATATCATCGTCAACTTTGAAGAGACTTATAATTTTATTGCCTAAAATACTAGCATAAAACATTCTCCCACCTCCACTGTTGTCTTGTAGCCCAATTATTTCTATAAAGAACTTCTAGCACTGAATTCATTACTAAAAATTATTGTTCAGAAAGGAGTTTTTATGCATTTTTTCAACCAACTTATATGATTACTTAAAAATGTAGTAGCTTAGTCACTTTTATGTCCATAAAATTCTGCCTTTTTTCTTTCTGTTCACATTTGTAACATCACCTTCTTCAAATAATTTATTGCTTATTCATTTACTATTCTTGCTAATAATCCTTTTAATTTTTCTAAAATTTATTTTTGTGATATTCTTAAATCTAGATATTTTTCTTGATCTCATCCCTTGCCAATGTTTTCAACTTGTTTTTTTATTGTTTAAACTTTCTCTAGTCAACTCTTTCACAATATCTTATTTCTCTTTTCAGGTTATACTTTTCTTACAAATCATAAATTAAATTAAAAAATAAATATCAATAACTATACTACTACATATATTTACAATATGAGCAACAACTGTAAAATTGCATAATATAATCTCATACAACCAAAAGTAATTTTAAATATTTCTAATAAAAATATATAAGTTGACAATTACAATTTTACCATCAGTTGTTTAAAATATTGACCAGCATAATAAAATTTGATGTAGGGTATAGATTTTATTTTTTTACCAAATTCATTTTCTGGGAACACTAAATTTTAAAATTACAAGTACTTTATTTTTCATTAATGTTAATAGCAAATTAGGTACTGTACTATACTTGGAATAATTTCACATTGACGATCAATCTATTATATCTATGACACTAAAATTTCTTGCAGGATTGTTTTTTGTAAATTCATGAAAACATTCTCTAATGACAAGACATTACATGAACAAGTTTCAGCATTTGTGCAAGATCCAATAGTTGTCAGCAAAATCAAAGTAAAATAATGATAAATTGATTCTCAATGGTGATTCTAAATTACATTCTGACCTGAGTAACCTTATTCATACAAACATAAAAAAAAGGTCAAAATAAAAACAAAATTACTAAGCAAATTAATTTAGATAAAGGATTCAAAAAGTAATTCTTATTCAGACATATCAGCTACCCTTGCTTATAGATAAGAAAATTATAGATTTAGTATCAAGCCCTATTGATTAATGAAGATAGATCAGCAACATGCTTTTTGGACAATATTCTCATTCCTTCAGGTAATAGTATTTATCTATTGCTGTGACATTTGCTTAATACTGGAGATTCTACTGCTGGTGGTGGCAAAGATCAATTAAGAAACTCAACATTAAAGGTTAATAAAAAGGGCAAAAAATAAAATAAAATTGTTTAGAAATGAACAAATTTTTTGTATTTAATTATTTACTTTGAATCAGCTACTTTAGCAATATTTTTATTATATCAAATAATTATTCATAGTGCAAAATTCATCTAAGATTTTGAAAAAACTTAATGTTTCATCTAAATACATTGCAAAACAAAATTGTCTGCTGACAAGTTTTAAAAAGGTCAGAGTTAAACTAAAAAAGATTCTTACATTTACTATATTATGCATATGACATTTTCTTCATGGATTATCTAGGATATTCCTGTAAATCAGTAAAGTAACCATAGTCTTATACAAAATCATGACTTTCAGGCTATAAATATGTGTGTGCATATTATATATATATATATATATATATAGATAGATAGATAGATAGATAGAAAGAGAGAGAGTCATTCACAGACAGATCTGTTTCACAGCTCATCAGTACAGTTAGACATTAGATTACTTCTAGCGAGAATTGAAACAGCAAGGTAAGCACATTATATGACAAGTATAGTAATAAATTTCTTTTTGTTTTCAATATTAAGAATATTTTAAGTGTAAGACTAATAATCTAAGCAAACATTTAAAAATTTTGTTTTATCATTATTTCTTACATTCTATTTATTTCACTTTCATCAACCTAAAAGATAAATTTATTAGAATGTTACATATTGTTTATATTGCTTTAACATTGCAGTTGTCACCTGATGAAAATTACTGAAACTTGACCACTTGTCTTTTCAAAAACAAATTAAGTTCCAGAAGTAGTATAGTTATTGATATTTACATTTAATTTCAGATATATGAAGAGCATTATGATTTGTAAGAAAAGTATAACCTGAATAAATCTACTGATGAGTAACACATGACAAAACCATTCATGACATTCATTTGTAATAAACAACATTTACGTTATATTAACATTAAATCACGAGTTCTAAGGTTCTGTATCTCTTTACCATGTGGAAGAAAACATATTGCTGTCAGAAACTGATAATTTTTTTTTATATATACAATATATGTCCTCATAATACATAATTGTTAAAACTATGCACTGACAACTATTTATGTTGCTAAGTGACAATGTTGAACTACTGTCCAGTTAAATATTTACTGAATAAAGTCAACTAGCCCAAAACCACTTTCATGAGGCACTCATTGAGAAAGTAACATACTACTAGCAATGGCTCAGAATACAAGAATGTTTAGCATTGCTTCAGGACAGCTGTTCAACAATTTTTGAAATAGATGCCCACCTTGGAAGATGTTTTGATAGTTAGGATATCTTAACTGCTTGAGATGATCACAAACATAACTACTTTAGTTTCCAAGTGTAAAATTTTATGTTCAATACTTTGTCATTTCATATTAAAAAAAAAAAAAAAGTATTAAAAAACACAATTACTAACTCATGCCATAGACATCCTATTCAAAAGGGCTTACAAACAGAAGAAAACAATATTAAGCATTTTTTAAATTATAAAGTGTTCAATCAAACCATTAGTTTAACTAGTTTTAAATGAAATGTCATTGTATAGCTTATCTCTACTAAAAGTTTTGTCTAAAGAAAATTATTTCAGTTCTTTGGTTAAATATTTCCATAATTATTTTGTCATGTTTTTAGTTAATGTTTTCCAGCCTTCTTCAAGCTAAAGCTTTTTTCTTTTTAAGCATCAGATAATCTTAATGAATCTTGGTCTAGCTTAGCAATTCAAGTTTTTATCTTATTTCATGTTTAAAAATTTGAGAAATAAATTTTACTTTAAAATTAAAAATAAAATTGTCTCAAAAAAAATCTGAATGTTGCTTCATGTTTAAAAGATGCTTAATTTTTGGACTATGAGTCTTGTCATGCTTTAAAGCTTCATGCAAAAATAAAGGAATATGTCACATTTAATCCTTGTTTGTTGCCTCATATTCTTCTCCCACAACATAAATTTATGCAACAACATAAACTGTTTAAAAGTCAAAAGTTCAAATGCTAATTTTCAAAGTAGTTACTTGAAAGTGAAATACAATCTTCCTATCCCACTATTTTATTTCCTTCAATGTTTATGTGTAAGCTCAGTAAATTATACAGTGCATCATCTATCATAGCTTTTTTATATACTTCAAATTTCATGAAAGATTTGAAAAATAAAAAAAGATAAATTAAATATTTAATAATGAATTCAATAATTTACACTCGTTTGTTTTTAGTGGATAGGCCCACTGATTCTGAATAAAAAAAATTTGAGTTCCTGAATAACAGGGAATTACTTTTTGTAAGCAGTCTATGAGGACTACCTCAATAGGATGTATAGTACCTACACAATCGAATTGATTTTTTTCAGAAAAATTTCAGTTTCATTCCACGCAATTTGTGTCTTTGGCATTTTTTATTTATTCTATCAACATATCACTATCGGCGTGGATTTGAGAAGGCAAATAGCAAAAAAAAATTTTTAAATATCGATCAGGATCCTACTCAAGAAACAAGAAAATCACGAGGCGTTTACCGGCAACAGCGGTTCTTTTTGTCTCAAGACTCAAGAGACAATAATCAGCACCAAACCAAATGGCTCAAATTCTTTTTAACACTGTTTACTACTGCCAATAAAATCAGATCAATAAAGAATGAATCCTTATGCTTTTTGTTTTTTAGTAGTAACACCTGGATGTTATCTAACTATATAAAAAATTAAAAATAATCTTCCACATTTTTAATTAAAAATATGTAATCCCCTCTCTCTCTACCTACACTACTTGTACTTACTCTTTTTTCCTGATTTATTTCGTTTTCAAACTTAACGAAAACAGTAACACGAACCAAGGAAAACTAGTGTTACAGTGTATAAAAATAAAAGTTAATCATTTTTTAAACTTTCATGTCAAAAAGATTCCTCGTGATAATAAAATCCTCATTACAAAACAAAATTGTTCATCGGCATCTATTTTTAGAAAATTTAGCATGTTTGATCATGTGACCACTTTTAATGTGAATTGTACAGTAAACAAGCAGAGGAGCTGAAATTGCAGCTTTTCCATGAAACACTTTTTTTCAAAGACATCATTTTTCTTTTTTCTTCAAACCGCTTTCATTTCCTACGGGTCTTTTTATAAGTTTTTAAAACTTTTGTTTTTTTACTATTTTGGCATATAAGATTCATTCATTGTTTTAAATTACATTTTTGGTACAATAAAATCAAGAAAAAAATATTTCCTTCAAAAAGACAAGTCAAAAATTACAACCAAAAATGTTATTACAAAAAAAAAAAAAAAAAAAAGCGGAGGATCCTGCTGTTATTGAATTGAACCCAATAACAAACAGAGCCAATCAGAAATAAAATAAAAAGCGGATTTAATGAAGAAATAATCCTGGATTTTCTTTAGTCATAAGTGTGTCGGATTTTTTATTTTTAACAGTTGTTATAATGATTTTAAAATGCTTAGTTTTAACTTTTGGGGTTTTCATTTTCCATGCTTTTTTTTTTTTTTTTACTTTTTTCAACACAATATTGTTATGGTAATAAAATAAATAAATAAAAAGTTTGTTATTGGGTTGGAGGAGGAATATGAACCGTGAATTTTGAAACGATAATCAAACAAAAAAAAAAAACAATTAATTTTTTTAGTCTCTGAGACTCAAAGCCATGAATTTAGAAAAAATAAAAACATTTACAAGGCTAATTAATAACTATTTTAAAAAAATCTGGATTTATCATTTCATTTAAAATTAGTTTAAAAATATTACAACTAAATTTTTTTTTTAAATAACTTTCCCTTTATCTTCTGGAGTGGGGCTTTAAAAACGAAACCAGAAACACATGCTATGAGTTAATCAACAAATGAGTGAGTGGGTGGGCGGATATGATGATCATAGATATTTTTTTTATTTACTTAGGCATCATTTTTGGGCAAGTACAAAAGATGGGCCGTTCACATCAACATAACCATAGCATTTAGTCTTCTTAAAGTAGTGTTTTTTAAAGAAGTCTTTAGAAATTTTAACAAACATTTTTCAGAATACCAAATTAATAATCGGTGAGAGCTTTTTTTTTTTTTAACTAGTCGAGAAAAGAGCACACAATTGTATTGTGACAATACGTCTGCTTTTAAATTTCTTTTTTTTAGTTAGTCTTTTTACACTTTCTTTAATTTAGTTTTCTAACATTTTAAGTTGATTTTTTTTTATCATTTTTCAATAAAAAAGTTAACTATTTAATAATTATTTAACGCTTTGTTTTTCTTTAATATTTTTGGTTTCTGCGAAATAAAAAGATCATTTGTGCGGTTGAAGTATTTACAATATGAGGCATGGTAAACAATAATTATCACTGAGCCAAAGAAAATTCGTGAGTAAAGCCGGTTTCATTGAGTGGGCGAAATAAAAAAAAATGAACATTCCAAAAAAGCAGAAGTTATTTATTTATTTATTTAGCGATATTTCACCTTTTCAGTTTGTCTAAGAACTGGAACGACATAGGGGATAAACCTTACATTTATTTTTAAAAGTGTTCCCTTTTCTGGTACAACTATTTAAATAATTTCTCCATTTGGGACCTGCAAAATAATAGGAAGTGAAAATGAATAAATAAATAAATATTTAACCTCGTCCCAAGTTTTGAAATTACTCTTAGCGACAGTTTTTTCAAATGTTTTTAAAACATGGAATTTAAAATAATTTAGAAAATGGGTTAAAATTTAGAAAAATAATACTTAACTAGTCAAACATTTAAAAAAAAAAAAAAAAACAATTTTGTAATTGTTTTAGCTTTTTCGATTTTTCAAAGATAGAGCAAATTTTAAACCGAAAAAAAATGATTACGTTGTTAAAAAAATATATGCTTATGTTTTTTAATAAGGTCCTTTTTAAAAGGAAATTGCTTCTTTCTAAATTATCCGACTTAGTGTGTTACTGTTTAAGCTTTTGCTTAAAGACAAATTAATCCAAAACAAGAATTGTGATTTTTCCCATAATTTGGAATACAGAAAAGGAATTTATTCGTAGGATGAAATTGTTAATGTTAACTTAAATGTCATATACGTAGTAAAGTGTAGTCCCTTCAAATCAGTTTGTCGCTCTAAGCTTTTTTTGTGAGAAAGAAAGCATTTTAAAACGTAAAGAAGAGCAATTAGGAAAACAAAATATGCACAACAAAACCGAATTTCAGAGTAATTCATTAAAAAAAAAACAAAAAAAACAGGTGGTGTTCTTGTTGCTAAGTACTTAAAAATTTAAAATCCTCACTTTTGAAATACATCATTGATAAGATTTTTTTCTATCCTCATTTAATTTAGAGTACGCATTTCCAGACAATTTAAGCTAAAAAAGAATAAGACAAATTACGGATAATTGTATGACAGAAATCCCTTTTACCGCAGAGAGGCAATGTGGGTGAAAAAAATTGAAACGTGTGTGTATATCAAATCACATGAGTGAGTGTTTTTAAAAATGATCGTTAAAAGGATTAATTTTCGGACTCTTTATGATTTTTTTTTTTGGGGGGGGGGGGGAATTTTTCCATTTGGCAATTAGATTAACTTTCTTTCTAACACAAAACAACCGTAACAGTAAACTTTTTTTTAACTAAAGTTTCATGTCCTCATGAAATAATTTTTAAAAAAATAAAAAATGTTTTTGTTGTTTACAAAACGTCACAGACTAGTTTTCAATTTCATTGTCTTAATTAGAAAATGAAAAACATTTCCTGCAGTAATTACAAAAAAAGAATAAGACATAAATAATTTTCCGGAAAACCAATTAACTTTTTTTTCAGATTTTTAATTTATCTGACTTACGGTACGGCTATAAAAATAACGTTTTTTAAATGTCAGAGCATTTTTCCGTAAGCAAATTCCATCATAAATGCATAGAAATTGAATTAAGTAACTGTGTAAAAGTCAAAACTTGTCTTTTTTTTTGTTGTTGTTTGTTTTTACTCTTACTTTAACTGTTGTATGTTTATTCATGAAAATCCCAAAAAAGAAAAACAAAAAACTAAAAAGTTAAGATATAACAAGCAGAACTAACTTTTTTATTATTTTTTTTAACTTTGGAACACGTATGTTTTTTCTATTTTGTTGACATGTTCGATCAATGGGTAAAAAAAAAAAAAAAAGAAGAGTCGATGCAAATGCAAAATAACAAGGATAAAAAAAAATTAAATAATCATTCTATTTAAGATGTTCTTTTTTTGCTTCTCAGTTTTCATAATGAAAAAAGAAAACATTTGGAATTTATTTAGTGTTTACAAATAAATACAGTACAGTACGCGGTTTTACTTTTTTTTTTTTTTAGACTAAGTAAGTGTTTGTTACTCAAGTGACTACTAATTAACTTTAGAAATTTTTAATTAAATTTGTGCAATTTTGAAAAATAAGACTGTCTTTCTGTTAAATTTTTTAAAACAGTAAAAGTCTAAACGAATTTTTTAAATTCCAGTTTTCACTTAAAAAAAAAAAAAAAAAAAAACGACCTTGCTTTATTGAATTGCATTAAAAACTTAAAAGTGAAGTTAATTTTTCCTGACAGAAAATTAAACATTTCTACTTTATTTATTTTTTTTTTTACACTTTACATTACAACATTCATATTTTAGAGACCATATAAAAATCGATCTTTAAGCTGTTGATCGATGATATCAGTTATCAAAATAAAAAAAAATAAACGTTCTTAAAATTACATAGAAAGCGTGTAGATACGTTTTAAATTAATTTAAAGAAAAGATACATCAATGTCTTTTCGTAAAAAAAAAAATTAAATTAAAAATACTCTAGAAGAAAAAAAAATTCCTGTTTTTAATTGGTGACCTTTTTCGTTTTATTAAAAAAAATAAAAATAAAAAAACGTTTTATTTTTTTATTATTGTTTCATTTTCTCGATAAAAACAAATCATTAAAAAACTAATCAACAGGAATGTTTGGTTGTATGTAAAAATTAAACAAAGGTTCAAATTACCAAAAAAAATTTGTCCTTAAAAACCCTCATCACTATTCTTTTAAGTACAAAAAAACAAATAGAATTTAATGTAATTACAGCTGATTTGGTTCTTTTTATTATCCCACTAAAGACTAATGTAGGGGTGGGGGTGAGACTGAAGAGAAATATCATCGACGAGAGAAATATCACTAAAATGAACGACAATTGAGCTCTTAAAATACGAGTATTTTAACAAAGCATTGGCTTTAAAATAAAACACAATCGAACCTAAGCGTGGAAAGTACAAGGATTTTAGTCAGCTATTTCGCAAGTTAATGACTCTAAACAAAAAAAAAAAAACTAAAAAAGCAGCCATCGTCTGCCCTCCGACATAGGCGGATTTATTTATCTTTTTGTACTCTTTTTGGCACACCTTTCTTTCTTAAATTCCTTAAATAAAAAATAATCTAACTTAATACCTACCTAGACAAATGCTTCAGGATTTGGTTTTTCAGTAGGGATGTCATCCTGAAGTCGTGTCTGTATTTTTTTAAATCCTCAAAAGCTTAACATTTTCACAACGTCCCACGGATCCATGGCAGCGCCATTATATATATGTGTGTGTATGTGATGTGTGTGTGTATACGCGCGTGCCGCTTGGGTTTGTGATAAAATGCGAGGGAGACACGATTTTTTAGTTAAACCTACTGTAAAAGTGACATATTCTGCACTTTTACTTCGAATCAAATTCACCCTAGACCCAAGCGAATCATTTTATACGTTAATTTTTTATAGCCGAAAAAATCGCTTCGTCATTTTGATGACTGCATTTTTTCTTTATGTTATTATCTTTGTGGTGAGCGGCAATTCGTTGCTATTGGTAACAGGAAGCTGATGTATAATCGAAGAGAAAAAAAGCAGAAAACGCCGAAATACTTGTTTTATGTCGGTAACTAAAAGTATTGGTGCATGTAATAAAAGATATAACAAAAATGCGACAAGGAGAAAGGTACGAACTAATTAATAAAAACATAAGTTTCAATGCCACAATGGATTTTTATTACCTGAACTCTCAGTTTTCTGTTTACACTTACAAAATTCCACCATACGTAAATTTTAAACACGTGCGCTTAAGCCTCATTTTCACTCCATTTCTGTTACCAAAAAAAACTTTTTAGAATTATAATTTTTTTTTCAAAGTAAAATAATTTTTTTAACTGCGTATAGTTAACTGTCCTCAAACATAAATTTTGTAATTAAAAATAATGTAAACTTAAAGAATTTCAGCTGATAGATTTTTAAACTAAGCTGCTAAATTTTCAGTACTTTGCAATGATTGTTGTATGAGTTTTTGAGTACCTACCAAAGTGCAAAGCGCATCTCCCCTAGACATTTTCACATACACTCTTCCATACACAAACACAAATAAATGAAAAATTGCAAATGTTTACTCATTAAATTTTAATGAGTAAACATTTGCAATTTTTCATACTCTTTTAATGATTAAAAGAATATTTTCTAAATCAACAGAATGAAGCATTGTGGTTTTATACAATTTTTTAACTGTCAAGTGTATTCACTGTATTATCAATATCCACCTTTCTAAGCTTGAATAAAAAAAAGTAATTTTATTTTTCATAAAAAAATAGATGAAAAAAAAAAAAGACTACAGTGAAAGGAGTATTTACTAAGAAGACAATGTGTCACAATGATCATCCAGTTATTATGACTATATAATAAAAGGCTTAACTTTCACTGGGTATATGTGCATTAATATCGGCTCAGAATGAGAAATCAGAGCTTGAATTCCAGTTGAATACGTTGTATTCACTAACGCACAAATATCCTTGGGAAAGGTATTAACCTATTTTTTCTCCCTCCAGGTATGGGTTGAATAGCAGGACATATTGGGTTATATAGCCTTGATTGGCAACCAGTCTACTGCAGAAAGAAATGGTAAACTACTGCTGGAAAATCTTCTGCCTAGTCAATCAAGGATCAAAAGAGACATGATCGCCCAAGCATATGTCCTGTAAGGCACTTAACTGATCGTTCCAATACTAATAACTTTGTACCAGACTATGCAAAACTTAATAAAGATCTATTCAAATTGATGATGGAAGATAAATGAACCCGTCAGTAAATCAGCAAATTAATTTTTAATTCTAGCAGAATTTACATGTGTTCACTTTACAAGTATATTTAAAGAAAGCATTAATTTCTTTCACCCTGTGCTCTGTTTAAAAACTTGTTGCATGCATATTATAGAGGTTGACAGAAAAGTGATTGATGTTTTTTGGTTGCTTTTTTGCAGTCTACCAACCCTTTGTGAGTTATTTAAAAGCAAAACATTTTAGATTTAAAGAATAATTTTTTCACACAAGTGAATATTGCATTTTTTTAGATTAACAATGATTTTTTCAAGATACAAATTCTACTATTTAACCCATAGATGGTGGAGGGGACAGATTCATACCTTTCCCTAGGGGATTTGTGCATCAGTGAATGTAAAGAACTTAACTAGAATTCAAACTCAGATTCTTATTCTGAGTTGATATTACACCACCCACACATCTACTGACAGAAAAATCAAGGTATTCTTTATTCACTAAAGTCTCACGTTACTTTGAGAGAAGATGGGCACTACCAAGTAATTTACCTTACTTTAGAGATATCTTTAAGTACAAATCCAGTATAAGTCATTAACAATTTCATAGATCATAAGACTAACAAGCCAAACTAATATTATCTCAATTGCATTACCTTAAATAGCAATATTGTTACCATTTTTTTGGTTCCGATACTAAGAAAAAAAATTAAAACTGTATTATAGTTGTACTATATTTACAGTACCAAAAGAAAAAAAATGTACTCAAAATCTGATAGAAAAAATGATTGTGATCTACTTTAACCAAATAAAGTCTGGCACAAACTACACATGCAAAAGTAAAACTCTCAAAGAAAATATAACTCACTCTCAGTGACTTGTGAGATTAGTATGCTTATTACTACACTACTGTTCAAAATCAGTAATTTAGTGAAAGATTACAAGGAGTATTTATCTCATCGTCTGTGACTTATCTCTCTCTCGCATATATATATATAATTATTCAACTACTTATTTTTTGGTCATAATTAAGTTAGACTAGTACACAGTTGTATTAAAAAGTGCTCAATACAATTATATTGTAGAACTTTTGAATATTTTTCATTTGTAAATGAGTAATTAAGCAACCTAAGTTTCTACCATGTGTCTTCAGGTGATTTGCAATAACTGATTTTACCAGTTTTTTAAGAACGCTCACGTAACGGGGATTTGAGTATTCTTAAAAAAACGGTAAAATCAGTTATTGCAAATTGCCTGAAGACACCACATGATAGAAACGTAGGTTGCATAATAACTCATTTACAAATGAAAAAAAAAAAAAAAAAATATATATATATATATATATATATATATATATATATATATATAACACTATTATAAAGCAAATACCAAGGACAGTTAATATTAGAATTAACCGATTATCTTCTAGCTTTAGAATCTTTAGAAATAACAAAAAACTATATGATAATGCCCTCCAGAATAGCGAATATAAAGATAAATTAATTTATTTAACAGCCACTAGTAATCCGGAATCACAAAAGGCTAAAGGTAAACATAAGAAAAGGAAAGTTATATGGTTTAACACCCCATTCTGTTGACTATCAACTATTAACATTGGTAAGATCTTTCTTAAATTAATAAGTAAACATTTTCATGGAGATAACCCCCTGAGTAAAATATTCAATAGGAAAACTATCAAGATTAGTTATTCATGTACTAATAATATGTACAACATTATTAGCTCTCACAATAATCAAATCTTGGAGAAGTATAGTGAATGCAATACAGAGAATAGAATGATACCCCCCCCCCGTGATTGTAGATCTAGAAATAACTGTCCAGTTGAGGGTAAATATAGATTGGAAAATATAATCTATCAAGCCACCATCTACCCTAAAGAAAATAAGGAGAAATGTAATGTTTATATCAGAATTTCAGCGGGAATTTGGAATCAACGGGTTTACACCCACAGGCACTCCTTCACCAACTCTAGTTTAAGATACCAAACAGCCCTTTCTTGAAAATACTGGGAATTAAAAGAAAATAACTTGAATCCACAGATAAAATGAAAGCTCATAGGCAAGTCTAGGACCCCTAATAGCTTAAGAGATAGATGTAATCTATGTTTGACAGAAAAAATTAAAATTTTGAAATTTCAATACCAAAATATACTCCTAAATAAACAAAGGGAGATCATAAGTATGTGTCGTCATAGAAATAAGTATAAATTACAATAATTATCCTATTCTTCCAATTAGACACAGTAAGGTTTTGTTTTTTAAATTTGGCTAAGCAGTTACTTCCCCACCACCTACCACTAGTAACTGATGGGTCAAGCCACATTCCTCCCACTACCAAAGAGGAAATTACTACTAAAATTCCTCTAGCTTAACCCTATAAAAACCAATACCTCCCAACCCCTAAAGCTAACCTCTGGGCTTAGAATTTTTCCTCGTTCTCTGTTTATAAGGGGTTGAAAAATGCATGTCTTAAAATGATATGTTGAAAATGGCTATTTCCCCGCTAAGTTTTATCTGAATTTACAGATATATTTCATTTAGAAACAACTTATTTCCGCAACCTAGGTTTCAATCTTTCAGTATCTTTAGGCAATTTATAATAACTGATTTTCAAACATACAACGGATTTTTACGAACATGTGAATGAAAGTTTTAAACAACCAAAATTTCTAAATTAAGGAGTAATCTTTAGTAAAAAAAAATAACTAAAAAGAAAAAAAAAAAACACCAAAAAAATTTACTAAATGAAAGATCAGAAATAATGTCCAGATGTAATCACATCAAAATATAAATATTAGGATCATACAAACTTCGATGAAAGTGTTTAAGATCCTTAAGTAACTCTTCCCCAATTTTGAAATCTTAGTTGTTTAAAACTTCCAGTAGTACGTTTGTAAAAATCCGTCGTACACTTAAAAACAGAAAACCAGTTATTATAAATCACCTGAAGATACTGAAAGGTTCAAATCTAGGTTGCAAAAATAACTCGCTTCCAAATGAAAAATATTCAAAAACACTACATATATGTATTAAGCACTTTTTAATACAACTGTGTATCGGTCTAATTTAATTATGACCAAAAACTGATTAACAATAATGAGTATATATATATATATATATATATATATATATATATATATATATATAGGAAAAACTACTAAAAAGTTGTAAGTTTAAAAATGTATTTTTTTTGACAGTATTTATTTATTTCTATTATTATATAGATATATATTTGATATTTCAGACTGACCTCAGCCTTTCATCAGAAACAAATGATTTTAAAATTTTGTTTCTGATGAAAGGCCGAGACCGGTCTGAAATATCAAATATATATAATAATAGAAATAAAAACATACATTTTTAAACTTACAATGTTTTAGTAGTTTTTCCTATACATATTAAGACAGTATACGTGGATCATCATTATGCTATATATATATATATATATATATATATATATATATATATATATATATATATATAGTGTGGGTATTTCATTAAATAAAAGACATATGTCAATTTATTTTTACAATAATCTGTTCTAGTTCTCTAATTATCTTCTTGATGTTAAGTTAGAATTCATCAAGGAAGGGGCCATATTTTTTGTTAACCCAAGAACTTTCAATCTTCTCCAAGATCATCCTCAGAGGTGAATTGCAAAAACAAACTTAATGTAATTGTAATGTAATAGTGATTTTTTGTAAGCACATGTTTTTGTAAATGTTTTAAAATGAATTTAAGCGGACTAACATTTAATACCATGTTGCCATTTACCATCTCTGGTTATCCATCTTCCATTGAGAATGCCTGTTTACAAAACATTGTAACCACAGTTAATTTTAGAATAATTGTAAAAGAGCACATTTAGAAAATATATATATGTACAGTGTGCAATGGATGAATTATCATCTAAATTATGCAAAAATGACAAACGCCAACAAAATCAAAAACAAGCAACACACATGAACAAAATTAAAAATATAAAATGGCGACAATTTAACCATCGCACCTTTGTTTGTGTGTGTGTGTGTGTGTGTGTGTGTGTGTGTGTGTGTGTGTGTGCATGCACAGTATAATAGGAGCAGTTGGACACCGCCTGCAAAAGAAAGAATACCATGATGCAATTCACGCCACCAGAAATTTTGAGATGCTATGCTGTACTGCTTGGCAGTCGTGCCTGAAGCTCCAATACAAATAGTTCAGAATGTTTGAGAGTCAATCTGAGGACAGTGGAATGAAGAGGATTTGGAAAAAGTTGGATGAGTCTAATTATGATTATGGTGTTTGGAGTGAACACTAGTGATGATGACTCCATTTATCTTCCCATAGGGCCTCAAACATGACAGAGGCCTACATCAAGTGCCTTGAAAAGGTAGTGCTGCTAAAAAACTCTGTCTAGCAACAGGACTCTGCACTATGCCGCACAAGCAGGAGTACCCAGTCATAGCTGTTAGACAATTTCTGCAATTCCATCATCCCTAACAAGCCATCAGCTCTGCAGACTGCAACCCCCTTGATTATGTGTGGGGTGCAATACAGTGAGAGACCAACAAAACTTTTTGTAACACCTAAGATGAACTGAAGGCAAACATCATCACTTTGTAACACCTAAGATGAACTGAAGGCAAACATCATCACAACTTAAACATGGAGACCATCCAGAAGAGTTGCAGGAGATTCTGATGTTGTTTGGAGGCTGTGGTTGAAGCTAATGGCAAATTTATAGAATAAATTTACTTTGATATTTCAAAATATTTTTGTTTAATTTTGGTAAATATCTGTTAAAATAAGTTGTCAGTGTTATTTTCATTTTTGTATAATTTAGACAATTCCTCCATCACACCCTGTATATAGATAGAGAATAAGTAGCAGAAATCCCTCTCACATGGTAAAACATTAGCTAGATGAGGACACCATTGCTATTAATGTCTTACCATTATGTGGGAAGCATTTCTGAAAGATATATAAAAGTGGACCTGAGGTGAATACATAGATACAAGCACAATCTTCAGTCCATAAAGATTGAAGCATGAAACAGTCACTTCTAGATGTTGACCTGTGTCCACTTCTATATCTACACATACTCTATCTCTGATACTGAGCAGTTTCACCAAATATAGTATACCTTAAAACTATAGATATATAAGCTTTTTTTTTTATATATTAAAAAATAAATAATGATATAGTAATAAATAATCTTAATACATGTGATGATTGATTATTGACTATATCTGGTTTAACTCTGGGGTTAGATGGTTAAAAAATACCTCACTTCTCAAACTGAGAATATATCTGTTAAAAGAGACTGCACTTTTTGCAACTGTATATTTTAAGCTTTGTAGTTCAATTCTTGGTTTGTTTCAGACTGTAAGAAATTCCACAAAACACAAAAATAATTCATATATTTTAATAATACATTAAAAAAATATTCACAGTTTAAAGTAGTGACTTATGCATTTACAAATTTATAACTTCCTTATAAAAAAAAAAATCAATATCCTTAATTTTCAACAACTTCACAAAATATTCTTCTGCTTTATTTCTTTTCTGTTCAAATCTTCCATTTTGTAATGGCCTGTGAGGAAAAAAAAAACACTGAAAGTTTGAGAGCACATGAAGTGTTACAAATATGTTGTTACCAAGGCTTAATTGGTAGGCTAAATAGTTACCCATTTACCACTAGCATCAGTAATTGGAGTTTAAGCACAAGTTCAAACCAGGATTTCAAATGATTTTCAAAAGGTAGGCTCTCCTTATTGAAAAGGTTGGCACAACAAAATGCAACCACCCAAATTTTACCTTGTGTCATATTAAACTAAGTAAATATTATAACTAAGTATTAACAATCATAAGACTATATAGATGTTCAAATTCAACAAAAATATTTTTCTTTCTGGAAGTAAGTAAATTTAATTGTTGGAAAATTTAGATATTTTATCTATCTTTTTTAGTCTTTAACTTAAAAGTTTTTCCTTTCTACTTTGCATTTTTAACTTACGTATTTTTTAAGAACTTTATTGCATGAAAATCACTGTCCATTAATTTTATTATTTGTATATGCAAAAAGAACAGAAAAGCCAACTGTATGCTCTCAGTACCATGCTTAAAGTTTCTAGCATTAACCTTCAAATGGCACCAATCAAATTCAGCCACATTTGCAATTTTGTCTTTCCAGATTCCTTGACCTCAGATTTTACTGGTACTATAAATAAATTTAAACATCAAGTTCTGATTACCGTGTATACTCTTTTGGAAGCACAGTACTCTATTTTGTTGAAGAGTATTAGATTAAAAACTTTTTTTTTATCTACGAAATTAGAACTATTCAAGGGAAAGAACTCTTAAATTCTTATAAATTGATAATTTGTACTCGTAGTTATGGCGAGATAAGCGTTGTCGTGCAATGGATATCAGCTCAGAACTAGAAATCGGAGAGCCGAATTCGTTGCATTCACATATGCGCAAATACCCTTGGGAAAGATACGAATACGTCACTTTTCCCCCCAGCTTTAAGTTGAATAGCAGGACAGATTGGGTTTCTATAGCCTTGGTTAACAACAAGTCTACTGCAGAAAGTAATAGCAACCTACTGCAAGAAAATGTTCTGCCCAATCAGTCATGTCTCTTTCAAGACATGATCGCCCAAGCATTTATCACGTATGGCACTTTACTGATTGATTGAGTTATGGCTTAAGAATAGAGAACACGTGGTCGAGACGTCAAAATTCTGGACCTACCATGAGTTAGTGTGGCTCATTCTCATCACCGGGATGGTTACTAATTTTACAAATATATATATATATATATATATATATATATATATATATATATAGATATATTTTTTACTTTACAACATTTAGTTTTACTTTTATCACAGAAACTAAGATGAAAATAGAGAAAAAAAAGGGTTTGAAAGCTAAGCAAAAAACAGTCTTAAAAAGACAAAATCTAACTCAAGGAAAATTATATTTAAGCTAATCTAGTGAAAGCAAGTAGACTTAGGTGTCAGTTCTGTGTCCACATAGAGTATTTAGACTATTTCATATAGATATTGTTTAGGAACACAAAACTAACATCCATCTAAATACATACATACACATGCTACATAGGTCGTATGCTTGATATAAAGTTATTATCAAGATTATCTTACAAACCATAAACTAGTGGATTTGATCTCCTAAGGTGACAGTGTGTCAAACTTGTTTAAGATTAGTAAAATAAGATAAAAATTTGTTAAATAGCTACAAACATAGAAATTTTTGAGTAAGTTCCATTTATTATAAATAAAGTACAAATATCTTAAGTATAACTGTACTGAATTAATGGGTTAAATTACCAGTAGACAAATTTTAAAACCAAAGTTAGAGCCTATTCTTCTAGTAAATCTTGTCCATTGGAGCTATCAAAGTTTTGCTAATAACAATTTCCTTACAGGGATGTTTGTTTGCACAATCTACAAATATGTCTTTATACCTTGTAGAAATGCAAAACAGTTGTCATATCTGTCAATATTCATTAACTGAAACAAAGAAAATAACTTCTACTAAAAAAAAAAAACTCAGAACAAAGAGGATGTGAATTAAATGTCTGGGAAGTTCAGAGTCAACTACTCCCTTGATTATACAGACACCTTGGACAAGAGTTGAAAAAAATGTGTTTGGATAATTCAAAATTCTGAATACCTAAATTATCAAAAAAGAATGAAAAAAAAATCATTTTCTGAAATAAATTTAACATTTTCAAAAGCTTTGTTCAAGATATCGATTTCTCAAAACACTTAAGATGAAACACCGGAGTGGATTTAGCTCAGATAAGTGAGAAATGTTCGTATAATTTCAGTTTTTCTCTGCATGTCCAGAAAATCAAGGAAGTACTCTGAAAATTAAATTCTTCTGATTCATTGGTATTTTAAGATGCTCCTAGGATACAATGAGTTAAGAAAACCTTCACTAAAGTATTGACATGTACAAATGAATCACACTTATGAAAGTTGTGACCTAATTATGTCACTACTTCAAATATTTTTCAATCATGTGATTGATAAAAAGGGCCTTGTCAGCTGAATTAGGCAGTAAAATCACAACCAAAAATATATTCAATCTAAACAGAAAACACTACACTTGATGATAGAAGATAAAATCAGATCAAACTCTTAAAAATAAACATATTGGAACTGAATATGTATATAAAACTTCATTCAATATAAATTAATGTTAAAATTTTAAAACCTTGATCTTCAGTATGCTGATCTAGAGACAATAATAATTTAGCCTTTATGTATCTGAAGTTACCTGTATTATCCCTGTATTTTTCTGGTTCTTGAAATATCTATGAAATATTTTATAATAAAAGTGATAAAACTTTTCAGATTTATCCATTGCTTAAATATACTGTCACTATTATCAACTTTTACAGATAAATGAAATTAAAAAAAAAACAACTTGGAGTAAAATATTTTCTTAAAAAATCTTAAGACAAAGAACAATAATTAAATAAACTGAAAATAAAATATAAATGAATAACATAATCCAATATTTTTACATTTAAATTATCTGAAGCATAGATTTTGTTTCTTTTCTGAAAATCCAGGATGTTGACTAAATGCTTTTTCTTTTTTTTTTTAAATAGTGGTAGGAATTTTTTTTTTATAGAAAATTAATAAAACATTTGATGACCTGTAAGAAACTTGCATAAAAAAATTAAAAATTCTCTCAGGTGCTCTATGCAGTTTGGGGTATCTGGTAGGTCAATGCTTATCCAGATGTCATAGATGACCAGTATGTGTACCTAGCATAACTGTATGATTTTGTAATATTAAATGTAAATTAAAGAAGTGGGGGAGTATCTCATCAAACACACAAATTGATTTAAAATTTATGACAAAAAAATGTCTTACCTTAATTTAAATGAGGTAAAATATTCCTTCTCTCAATAAGAATTATTAAATATGTTCAATGCTTTCTCAAAAAAACAAAAATTAGTATTTACTACATTTCCTTTTTAGAATTATGATTATACATATGCTATATAGTTTGCAGGAATACAACAGAACTTTTTAGTCTATTGTCCAAGAAGTGGTGTTGGGATAAGAAAAATGCATAAGAATGCTTTTTAATGTACACAGGAATGTTAGGCCAGTTTTGTAGGATTGAATGTTAACTTATTCTAATGGCAAATTTATGGATGTGTAGAAAATAGGTTAATTTTAAATATCCACTTTTAAACAGTTCTTTCATATTTTTTTAAGGCTTTAGAATCTCAGCATATCTGGTTCTTATTATACATGTAATTCAAATAAAATTTTGCATTTCAGCTTTTGAGATTAACTCTTTCCACAAGATTTTTTTTTTAATAAATTTATCTTTTCTGTTGCTTTATATCACATTCTACAGCTGAAACATTCTTTGAACCTTTAACTTAAATTTAATGACATAAATTTGTAACAGAAATAGATTTTGAATGAATTCATACAATTTTTTACTAGATTGCATAGCAAACTCCTTTCACATAGAATACAAGGTAAAAAATTAGGTCTTCTTTACTTCAACTTCAAATAATTTAAAGATCTAAAGAATGTATTCAGCATAAAATGATCTATTAAGCAATAGAAAAAATAAATTTAATACTGTTTCAATAGTGTTGCATGAAAGATTGAAACCAATTCTGTACAACACATAACAATATTCTCCTGTACATTTCTATTAAAGAAATAAAAAATAAGAGGGAAAGATAGACAACAATTATTTACAAGTTGAACAAAATGTTTATCAATGAGAAAATTAGTTTATCAGCTAATCCATCAAAATTCAATTATCTTATCTTGAAGTAAATATAAAATTTCGTCTGAAGGCATCTTTGTTTAGTTTCAACAGTGACCATATAATCAATGCTAGAAAATTAAAGTTATAAGTTCTGTCTAATACTGTAATGTAAAAAAAAAAAAAAGAAAAAATTATACTGGCTACAATAAGAGTTATTTCATCTGATGCATACATAAGATACCAGGCCTTATTTCTGCATAAAATATTCAATAAAAGCTGATATCAAAATTATTATTTGGGACACAACTTTGATTACAAGATTTAGGATAATTATCAGGAAAGAGTTTCTATCCTCCATGCTACAGTATTTCATATTTTAAAAACCTAGACATGTTATTAAATATTATCAGAACACAATAATCATCAAACACTGATTATGTGCATGTACATGTGTAATTGTTCCTTGTAAATTGTTTACTGTTCATAAAAATATCTATAATATAGTAATTAATGTATGTATATAGTATCTTACTAATTACTTTTCATAGTTTGAAATTAAAACTTGGCACAAGTAAAATCAACAATCCTATGATGGACTATACAATTTTCTATAAGTAGTTTGGATTTGTTTTTCATAAAATGTTAGTAGTAATTTTAAAATATAAAACCAATTGATTTATAGTCAAATGTATGTAAAACAAAAGAAAATATTCTTTTTGAGAATTCAAACAAACAGTTCATCTGGACAAGAAATATCAATACTAAAGAGAATGAATAGAAAATACAATGACCAAATTTTGGAATTTACTTCAGAAAAATTGACAACCAATTTGGAGAAAAAAAATAAACCTATACAAATGATGTTCAACAATTTATGTTAAAGTACAAATTGTATTTTTTTCTTCAAATATGCACAATTCGTCTCATCCAACCACCTCATACAAATACATACACACAACACCTGCTTAATCAAGTGCACTGGACAGCAGCTTTTTCCTCAAACAAAACTGTTCTTTGTTTGGAGGCAAAAGTTTAAGAGTTTATAAACAGAAATTTAAAATAAAAAAGACTTCATATTGAAAAGAGGCAGTTTGTTCAAATACTGTTGTCTCTTTTTTTTTTTTTCAAGAGTTGCAAACTGAAAGTTTTTTTAAAAAAAGAAAAAAAAAAACCCCAATGGAACAAGTAGGCAGCATGGAAAAAAATGTTACATTTCTTTTTCCTCCTAAGCCTTTCAGTTCAGCAAAACACCACAGATATTTTTCATGTGCAAGGAAAAAAGGAATGTTTTTATACATATATAATTAAATTTTTTTATCTAACCTCATATTCTGGATATAAATTTAAAAAAAACTTTAGCAACACTTTGAGATCACCCAAATATATCAAAATTATGTAAATATCTAAATGTGGAACCAAAAAACCTCTCAAGAGTAGGCTAAAAATGGTCTAATTAACTAATATACCTTTTTGCTTCTTACAAGTTGCTTCAAAAATCATGTAAAATAAACACTAATGTATTAATACATCTTGCATTTGCTATTTTTTCTATAGCTCAAAGTTCTCTTAATCAATATGGATCAGCGCTTGTGCCTGGCATTTGTATCTCCATCAGTAGCTATTTAAAGTATTAAATTTAAATAAATAAACAATCTTTCAAAATCAAGAAATCAAAGTTATATCAGTATCTACCATATCAATTTATCTGGTAGTCAAAGATCATAAATGTTATAATGTTTTTGGAATTCTGACCAAAATAAAAAAGATAAATCCTCAAATGCTACCAGAATAATAAGGCTGTATCTGTATATTTAATCTTTGCTTCTTGAGATTTATAGCATTTTCTGTTCTTACAAAAATACATCCTTTTAAACAAACTAATCACTAAACCAGCCACAATTTCAACTCATCTAGAAATTTTCCAAGTTTTTATTACACTGATCTACCATAATTGTTTCAGCCTTACCTGTTGTAGTAATGTTTAAAGTGAGGCCAGTTACATTATTAACAAAGATACTTATCCTGACAACATTCACTTTCAGCTATGTAAGTTGTAAATTCAAATCTCTCCACTTTGAAAACAACAACAATCAACTTTCTTAAAATAAGTTATAATAATCTCTTATTTTACTTAAAGTTGATTAAAATTTTACTTTTTATTTGAAGTTACTTTTTTCCTCGTTGTCTAATTTATACTGATTTACAGAGTATTTGGTTGGTAAGACAAAATGACCAGCTCTTTGATTAGTTTATCTCATCTAATGACTTGTGGTTCAACAAAAATCTAGCCTGCCCAAATGATGGAAAACCTACATTTGTTTCTAATAAAAAAAATATTGAATAATGTATATTCAGGATATGATGCTTGATAAAAAAGAAAAAAAAATTCAAGATAAAGGTTTTCATGGGATATAGAAAAGAAAAAAAAAGAAAAAAGGAGATTAAAAAAATACAACAGCAACAATCAACTAGCATTGTTTTTGTATTTCTCCAAACTTTCAATAAGTACTGACCTATAACGGACAGTCCTCATTATGAATTAGTTACTCATAAATTCATTACCAGTAGAGAATAGAAGATTCCTCTTATCTCAAAGGTAGATAGATTTGACCATTTTCTTCAGTATATCACTGGTACTTATTACATCAATCTCAGATGAAGGTATGAGCTCACACATTGATTTAAAATTAGGTACTTTAGAAAAGTTTTGTTAATCCACAGAAAGAGAGACAAACTATTGTTTCCAGCATTATAGCTAATAAAAATTCATTTTATTTTTTTAACAATCCACCTGCATCTCTGCCAATATTAACAAGCTGTTGTTTTGAACTTTCATATATCTTCTTTAATTTTGTTATCTTTACAAATGTTTGACCACATTTTATTAATCAAGTGAGAAATGAAGCAGCAGTTGCATTTGTATCATTCTGGACAATGGTTTCAAAAAGTTCCGTGCTTGCAGAATCTGAAGTAGCAGTTGTGGTCACAGTCTCCTCTGCAGGCTCTGTGGAAATTTCCACTTTGTACACTTCCCCATTGATTTCCACATAATCACCGGTGGATAAATGTACAACTTGGTCAGTAGTCAGTTCAAAGCTCTCCTTGACAGGGGCTTCTGTTGTCAGCTGGTCAATCACCGAGACAGTGGCTTCATCCAGTTCAGACATGTTTTTCTCAGCAACAACATTAACCTCATTATTCATTATTCCCACCTCTCTCTCAGCATCAACCCTGACATCCTCTATCTGAGTTTCAACATCATCACTACACTTGAAATGGTTGTCATGGTCCACCACCCGTGGATGTTCTGCCAGAGCCTGTAGACCCTCAACAGCATCTGCAGCATGTTGCTGTTGATTCAAATCATCAGCCAGCACTTTATCTGACATTTCTCCTGTTGACCCAGTGCTAACACTGACTTCAGACATTTTCACTGGGTTGGTCATTGAGGAAGCCAGGTCTTCAATCGTGATCACAGTCTGCATGGTGTTGTTATCAGCATCTTCAGTAACCACCATTAACTGGTTTGACTCCTCACTAGTTGCTGTCACAACATTGCCAACTGTCATTATATTTGGTTCTGTACCATCACCCTTGTCCACCAACAGAGGGGCATTGTTAGTTGCATAACCATTTGCAGACCAATCATCTTTCATGTTCATCACAATCTCAATACCATGCTTCTTCATCATATGCTGAAAAAGATTACGACGTTTTGGATTGACATAACGGCAGAGCACACATGAATATACATGAGAGGGTGGGTTCTGTTCTTGCATGTTGTGTTTCCTCATATGCACCAACAAATTTTTTTTGCTTGTTGTTTTGAAATCACACACCACGCAATAGAATTCGTTCTGTTCTCCCATTGGCATGATATTCTTGTGCTGTGTGTGCAGATGCTTGTACAGGTTGATCAGCTTGGAGAACTTCATTGTGCAGTGGTTACAAGCAAAGATCTTGTCCCGACTTGTAAAATCAGTTCGGTCACGGTCCAAGTTATCTAAGTTACATTTATCTTCTCTTGGTCGACGTGGATTGCATTGAATCTCAATGCTATGTCGAGATTTCATGTGCCTTAATACATGTTCTTTCTGTGATCCTCGATAATCACACAAGCCACACTTGAAGGGTTTCACTTTGGTGTGTGTGAACACATGACGCTGCAAACGGCTTTCACAGTCAGTCACAAAACTGCACTGTTCACAGAATAGCTTCAGCTCAGGTCCTCTGCGGTGGAATTTGGCATGCTGTTTCAGGTCTTTCTTGCTAACTGTTACTAGTCCGCATTCATCACATGTAAAAGAATTCATTGTACTATATGTAGAAGGAACATGACGACGTTTGAAATGAATTTTCAAATCAGGGTTTTCACTGGCACACACATAATTACACAGCGGACACTGGACTTTTTTCTCCTGCAGAAATAAATTCGATACATTTAATTATTTGCATATCAAATTATTTAGCTGTAGAAAGTGAAATATAAAGAGTAAATAACAATAAAGTCAATATGTGAAAAATGAAAGCATGTAAAGATTCCAGTTTGGTGAAACTTTTTAACATTCTAAACTAAGGCAAGCTTTTTTTTCTTTATTGAATCATCAAAAATTAACTATTTTCTCACACTGATTTCATAAAGCACTTATAAATAAACCAAAATAAAAGTAAACAAAACCTTGCATGCAGTAACAGTGATGAACAGATATAAACAATAAGACAAAATCAAATATAAAAAAAAAGATCAAAGAAATCCCACATGCTATTTTGTAAATGGGAATCTTCCCCTACAAAAATCACTTATAAAAACTTGAATAATTTATCTGCAATCTAACATCAAATTGTGTATTTTTATCTACAAGGCATTACTAGATTTTGGAATTTATTTAAATTAATATCATTTTGGATATTTATTTTAGCACCAGCTAGATAAGTTTCTTTGATGTATTACTATATTGTGAAACAGTGTAAAAGTTATAGAAAAGCATTTTGTTTATAAAGTTGATATCCCAAGCAATATTTATACACTTTACACCAACAACAATATATGTTTGGTTTTTATCATTTCAGAACAAGCAAGACTATAAAACCACTAAGACACAAGGACTACTGGGTAAGAAAGAAACTAAGAAAACAGTAACGAAAGAGAGGCCATTAAAAGATCAGTATTCAAAGAGAGAAGATGGCAACTGATGTTGCATTTAAAGTTTTGAATATCCCAGTTGACAAGAAATTAAACGAGACAAAGGTACCATAAGTGAGAAGAATGAGAGAAGAAACCATTAACATGCAATAACATATGCAAAAATATGTATATAATGGAGAGTGCACACAATTTATGCAAATACAAATTCACTTCTAATGATCATAAATAAACATAATACAATATAAAGAATAAGCTTGCAGTAAGAAAGGAATTAAAAAAATGTAATCATATACAAAAACAAGAATGCTTATGAAGATTAACAAAAACTACAAGAATCTCATCAAAGATATAATAAAAAAAACATACATATGATAAAAAGAGCCTATCAAAATAAATCAGATATTGAAGAAAGTTAATGCAATTTTAAAGTTTATAAAACCTTAAATAAATTAGGAAACTAATTGAGAATGAGATTATCCATGTAAGAAAATATTAATAAGGTAATTTTAATTCACATGTATCTTTTCACGTCTTCCTTAATGTTTTTTCTCGACATTCAATCTGCAAGTTTCCTTCCCTTGCATCTCTGGTTGCCTCCCTTTAAATACATATCACTCATTCAGTAAAATGAATTAGAGCACTCTAGCTATTGGGCGCGTATAATGATAATATATGCGCTAAAAAAAATCTACCTTCTTCCATCGAAGGCCCATAGCCCAGAGGTAGAATCGCCGACTGTGAAGCCAATTCGGTCGAGTTTCAATCCTGGGCTAAAAAGCAATCGGAGTCTAACAGTACTGATGAGCTGTGATACAGCAAAACAGATCTGTCTGCGGATGACAATATATATAGATAGATAGATAGATATCAGTTCACCCCAAGCAAGGCGATAATGCTACTAAGATGCAAGGGATTACTGGGAGTGAAAGAGAACAAAAATATTTTAGAAGAAACTGGAAACTCAATCTTAAGCAGGGAACAAGAAATAAATTGCTACTGTGTTCAAAAGACCAGGGAGGAATGGTTTTATTTGTAGAAAATATTACAAAACTAAGAAATATTTGACTTGGTTTTCATTTTTTTACAAGCATGCCTAAAAATGCAACATGTAATAAATATATCTGTGATCAATTAAGCAATCATCTGCTTCAAAGAGATAATATACCAAAATTCATTAATCTACAAATGGATACCTCAAATCTCATCAGTAGCCTTTGAGCAGAAAAAAAAACATTATGATCAAATTATCAAAACAATTCTATATAAATAAAAGCAATGGCTGTCAGTTATTTAACCCCAAATTACAGTAAATGCTGCAAATATTTATATCTGTAAGCATTACTTTCACCTGATTTCAGATTGCAGCACTAAAAAGAACTTTTATTATATCAGTGTTCATGGATCTTTGTGAGCAACAGATAAGGTTTTATGGCTAACAATAATCACTTTTACAAAAGTAATTGACACTGCTCTTGAATTTTCATCTGAAGATCACAGGTTTGAGTTAGTCAAGTTAGATGCTCTAGCATAAATTGCCAGTGTAGGTCAACTGAAGTAATTTGGAATTAGTTATCATAATTCAATGACAGAAAACTTATAATAAATTTATATAATCTAAATTTAGGTTTTAATGCTTATTTAAACAAAAAAAAAGAAAAAAAAACACATCAATTTCTTTTTTAATAAAAATTATTTGCCAAATGTTGAAAAGAAAACAGCCACAACAAATTTAATATTCTCACCTCATGTTTATACTTCATGTGTCTTTCTAAATGAATCTTTTGTCGAAAATAATTAGAACACAGATTGCATTTGTATTCACGTAGATCTGCATGGATTGCCATGTGTCGTTTCAGGTTACTGCTGGTCGTTGCTTTGTAGTCACATGTCAAACAACAATGTGGCCGCAAACCTAAAATTAATTGTTCATAAGAAACCAGTTTTATGTGAAATTATACAAAATCTAGTCATAAAATATTTTCAAATGAAGCTTTTAATTTATAAATCATGACTTGAAATGCATTTCTTGAATCCATTTAAAAATTTAAACTAAAATTTTCTGTGCAGTTTATATATATATATACATACATAAAACGTAAAACGACATCCTTTACTTCAAAATAGAATTTAGAATTAAAAATATTTTGTATTCATACAAAAAATATAGAAAATTATTTTAAAAACTTTTTCAGCAAGAGAACTAAGTCTAACATCATAAAATAAAATTTGAGAAACTTGATACAACTTAAAAATTAATAAATTAACAGAAAAAAATATACCCTACCCAAATGTTTCTTTCGATGTTTGTACCAATTTGCCTTCTTTGCTGTGATATAATTACACTCAGTGCACCGATAGGATCCATTTTCATCCACTCGCCCTCTACCTAAAGGCTATAAAAAAAAGAACAAAAAATAAATAAATAAATAAAATTATTTCATTTATTACAATTCAAACAAACAAATTTTTTAAAAAAATAAAAACAGGATGAAGTAAACAGGTCACCAGAAAGAGGAGCCTTTTTCATGAAATTAATCTGAGGAACATAGGGTTTAAAAAATACTTTTAAAATAAAAGTGACATGGCAAAAGATTCACAAGAAAACAAAAATGCAATGCATCAACAATACAAGTGAAATTGAGAAAAATCACAGAATCAAATGAAAATCTCTGGAACTGTCTTTCTGCCAATAAAAAAATTTGAATTTGTCAGCTTTAGCTGAATCAAATGAAATCAAATGAAAAATATTCAAAATGAAATTTAAATTTTGGAAGTAAAAACTAGTTTCTAATCAAAATAATTTCAATAATGACTCTTAATTATTTTAGATATTCTATTGTCCAAAGTAAGCTTCTTTTTTTAATCATTGGTAAACAGCCAAAGTAGAGCTTTCAATAACAGTAAATATGAAGAGAATGCAAGAAATTAATGTTGTAACCCTAAAGGTTACTGCATGAGTAATCATCAAAATGGAGGTTGGGAATAATAGTTATTACAAATACAAGACTTACATGCTGTGTGAAGTAGATACACTCTACTCTATTCAATAGTGTCCACATACATAAGAGAATAGAAACATCCCATTCTTACAGTATACAATTAAAAAGACCAAAGAAAAAGAAATTAATAGATGAAACAAAAACAAATTTGAAAAAGAATGGATTAAAAGCTAAATGAAAATTATCTACCTCAATTTGGTGCCTGGAGTCCACTCTTTCTCGTTTTATCTGTGCACCCTCAGGCAGATGAACAACAATAAATTCTTGAGTACTTTTACGAGGTTCTACTTCCTTCAACTCTTCCTCTTCATCATTGTCAAAACACTCCCCATCTTCAAGATCATCATCGTCGTCATCATCATCATCATCATCATCCATGTCTAAAGGCAGCTTTCCTGATTGTTGCATGTTGACAGTAAGGCTCTTCATTAATGAAGAAGCTTTTGAACTCTTCCTAGGTAATTGCAAGGGTGTCTGGGTTGATGCTACTGCAGTAGGAAGAGTTGTAGTTGCTACCTCCCGAGTGACAGGCGTAGGCTGACTACGAAGTCCTTCCAGTCCACATTCTGAAAGACTGTTCACATCTGGTAAATCAACAATTGTTTGAGATTCAGCCACCATCTTTGCAGCTTCTGCGAGTGATATTGAGGTTTTAGTGATTTGGTCTTTTTCATGAATCACCATGTCATTGCTAGTGAAGGTCTGAGGGAAACTGGCTGTGATTTCCTGGATAGCAGCTTCAGTTTCAAGCCGGTGAGCATCATGATGAGTATTTACATCAAGAGTCATGGTGCTGGGAACCAGATCCTCAGTTCCAGAAGAGAGGCACATCATAACACTGCCATTCTCACTGACTTTCTCAGTAATGTGGCTTGCATTTATTAAAGATTCAACTGCCTCTTTATCTTTACTACTGCTACTATTATTGTTGTTGTTTAAAAGAGAAACGGTATATGGTGATGCCTGTGAGATTCCTTCTGTAAAAGAGATAATAGGTTTTGTAGATGACATGGTCATTTCTACAGAATATGTCATGGATCCTTCTGTTGTCACTGCTGGTGCATTTGATAAAGAAGAATTCTGTAGTGCTACTGAAGAGATTGTGTTTGGTAGTGTCACTACAATTTGTGGCACTGAAGGCTCAGCCACAGAAGTCTCTGGTAATTCTTTACTAAGATTTTTATCAGCATCAAGAAAATCAGTCCTTTGATTTACTTGTTGATCAACTGGTTCAGCAGGATGAACCACAACAATGTGTTCAGGTCTGCTATTTGATACAGAATTTAAGGAAGAACTGAGAGAGTCAGAAAGTGCTGGTAAGGGCTTACTGAAATTCTCTGAGGTTTTAGAACTACTAACAGGTAAGTTCAACTCCTGAGCAACATCACTCAGTACGTTTGCTGTCTGAAAGAGGGTGAGATTTTCCGAGAGTTCCTCACTTAAGGAAGAGTTGTTAGGAACAGACCCTGAATTTTTGTTGGCAGTGAGCATGGGGGGTGAAGCATCAAGTTGTTCTTCTACTAAAATAACTGATTGTGTTTGTTGATTGCTGTCAGAGTTATTCCCAATAAAGTCAGCTGAAGACTGAACAACTTTTCGAGGGACAAGAGTAGAGGATTTTTGTGGACTAGCAATTTTCAAAATGGGCGAAGAAATCTTCTGAGATGAACCTGGAGAGGGTAATTGGGTTCTCAAATGACCAGTATCTGTGCTGACAACAGTTGAAACAGTTTTCTTTTTGGGAGACATACTTTTGGGAAGTGACTGAACTGACTTTTTGGGAGACTCGTCATTTTCTGAAGGTTCTTTTACAGCCCGTTTTTTACTTGATAGATTTTTTTCTGTATTTAAGTCTAGTTTTCTTTTCAAAGTAGAGGCACTGAAAAATAAAAATATTCCTTTATTATTTTTGTTTTATGATATACAGCAAATATATTCAATTCAACTTGGAAATTTCCTCGATTAATTGAATATATATATAAAATTTTCCAAGCTGAATGGATTATTTGTTGATATTTGTTTATTGTCACTTTAACGAATGTCAAATACTTTCTTTTTTAATTATACTTTAATTGAAATGTTCCCTCACTGTCCATGAGTTAGATATATGTGAATGAGAAACCTAGTTACTGAATATGGACAGCATTTAAAATATTAAAAAAAAAATCAAATGAAACCACAAATTGAAGGTTCTTATATGAATTCATCACATTCAATAGAAATGTAATCATTTCAAATTCTTCAATCATAACAGAATAGCATAGATTTGTATGAAGCTGTACTACCTTGTTTTTTTGTTTTATCACACAGCACAAACAACAGAATCAACAACCAATTTTCTTAAACAAATTTTTGTATTCATTCTTTTTTTTCATTTCACTATTTTTTGCCTGAATGCCTTGTAACAAATGATTGCTATTTTGCTGTTAATTTATAAAATAACCAATTGTAAATGTTTATTAAAATTCATAAATATATATTTAATAATTTCACTATAGTATAGCTACTTTTAGATCTATTTGTGCAAAAATATGTTATACAAGATGCCATAGAGAAACAGTAAAAACTGTTGTGTTTACAGGGGTGATATAAAGCAAATATAGTGTTTTTTCAGTAGGTATTAAATATTTGACTATTGCTAGACAAATCAAATATGATATTTGACTGCTATTTTTTTTTTCCCCCTACTACACTTTTCAAGGTTTTAATAAACTGAATATACAATCAAGTTTCTCTGATATGGTAAAACATGTTTAAGCATAGGGAAGAGAACAATTGTAAATGATCTTTTGTAAACATACCTAGAATTTTGACATTTTTGGGTCTTGGCTTGTTCAGGAAACTTCCCAGATTTCTTCTCTGAAATAGAATTAATAAACTTAATTTTGTACAACTGCTCTTCAAAAAGGCATAAATCCATTTCTCCCTGAACTATTTCATCATTAGATGTAATGACAAAATGTCTAGTCACTGGTATGTCAAGTTGATCTACAGAGAATAGAGTGTGTAGCAAGCTTTACGACAAATCATTCAGCCATATTAATGAGCAAAAAAAAAAAAAGCTGTTACTCCTACTATCAAATTAGATTCAAATTAAAAAACAATATCACAACTGCAATCTTTATTATTACATTTATCAGTTTTCATTTGAGTAAAAAAAAAATAATATACTTCTGGGTGTTCTTCATAGCCTAGCTGTTATAATTTTGACCAGAAATACTCAATAGTGGTGCAATCTATTTCATGATTCAAGATTAGGATTAAAAAATTTAAGCAAACATTTAATGCTGAAGATGCTCACCTACAAAAGCCACCAATCTATTTTTGTTTAATATTTACAATCTTCAAAAATTGTAATTGCTTAATATTTCTTAATTTATTGATAATTAAAACATAATTAAAAGCATAAAGAAATGAAGTTTTTTTAATAATATTTGGATGGAAATCATTAAGAATATATTCATTACTTCATTATTTCAAAAACAACCTGAGACACAGAACTTTGCAAAAAATGACAGCCTAATTTGATGTTCAGTTTGAAGAGCAAATATTTATGAAGCCCATCTTGTCTTGGAATACAGATCAGGCTGAATATCTTTGAGATTTTGTGGCAATGTTCCTGTTCATTATTGCTTTTAGAGTTGATTATAAAAATTGTATTTATTTGTCTATTTGAAAACAGAATAAACCTTTCTTCTTGCAAATCATTAACAATAGTTGATTAATAAACAAGAGCCATCAATGTCCTTCCCTTTTGCTCACTATTTCTAAAGACTTTATTTTATGTACACTTCTAGTCCTCCATAGTATTTTATTTACTTACAATTTAGACGTGCACTCCTATAAATAAGACGTGCACTCCTATAAATAAGCTACAAGAGGCATTTAGTTCTAATGTTCTGAGGATAATGTGAATAAATAATTATTCACAAAATCAATTCCACTTCTTTTGTGTTAATCAAATATTTACAGCCAACAAAGATGCTTTTCAGAATTACTATTGTCCTTCAGGCTATAACTTAAAAAGTAAAACCAGTTTATATGAGTTTTTAAGATTAAAACTATTTTCACTGAAGTTTTTCTTTATTTTGACAGAAAAACCTGCAGCAATCAATTTGCTGTAACTTTCATTCAATAGAAGATAAATATGAACAATAAAAAATATACCTACTGGTGGTTTTTAATCTTTGAGAATGCAATAATGAAAATTCTCTGACTAGAAGTTTTTTATATTTTTTCAGAAATCGGTTAACTGAAATATTTTGCCACAAACTTTTAACTACATAGTAAAATTAAAAATTTAACAATATTTTTAACACTTATTTTTTTATTGTATTTTAACTAATTTAGCTTCATGGCCTTGCATTTGAAGATACTTTCTGAAAAATGAAAATTACAATAATATAAAATTTTCTTTTAAATTAATTTTAAAATTTAATAATTGATAATAAAATTTTATAACATGACAGAGGTAACTCAATAATTTATGAAATGTTATGGTATTTATTAATTTATATTTTTAATATCTATTTTTAATATTATTCTTTATTAATAATTGTTATCATGATGTTTATGACATGGTAACGTTACCTTATTTATTAAAATTTTTATAGTACTTAAAATTTAATCATTAGCTACATAATTGTTTACACTGTTATTTTATTGAATTATAATACCCTAAAAACTACATATAGTCATCCGCAGACAGTCCTGTTTTGCTGTATCACAGCTCATCAGTACGGTTAGACATCCTACTGTTTCTAGCCAGGATTGAAACCCAACCGATTTGACATCAGTTGGCAATTTTACCTCTGAGCTATAGGCGCTTGGTAGAGGAAGGTGAACTTTAGTGTGTTATATGCAATGTAAACACAAGTAGCTGAAAGTGTTGAAATTCATTACTGAATGAACGATGCATAAATGTATGAGTAGCTATTGTTTTTAGAGCCTACCATTTCTCCATAATGTTCAATCGGCATGTGAGAGCATAAAATCTGTACACACAAAACACAGAAGTGAAATGAAATTGTACATAGCTGAAAAGTTTATAAAAGGTTTTTTTTTTCTCTGTAAGAGGCACAACCCTTGAAAAAAACATGACTTTTTAATAATATGGCACTTATAAAATTCCATACTTAAAAAAGGAGGAAATTTTACATGAAAAATAAATTTAAAATTTATTTTCAAAATCTTAATGTGAAATGATTTGTTTTAAGCTTTTCAATTTTTGATTAGTAAATACAGTTTTTACTTAATAACCAAATACACACAGTGACTGGAAGAAATTTAAAAGATGTTTGAAACTATAAATCCTTATGATTAACAAAAAAAAGAATGAAAACAGTTCTTGTAAAAATTCATTATTCATCAGAAAAAATTATTTTTCTTCTGAATATGATATCCTTAATATATATTATTTGTAAAAGCAATTAAAAGCTTATCTAAATGGTGTAATTTTAATGCATTTTTATTTTACTATTTGAAGCAGATTTTTGGCTACACAGCTACTTTAAAAAAAAAATTAGATGATTTACATTTCTCAAGGAGGTCTGCATTAACTAATAAAACAAAATTTGTGGGCAGTATTGAATGTCTAGATTTTTTTCATGAAATTAATTGGAGATGGGGTAACAGATGTAAATAAAAAAGATATTTTTACCAACATTTTCTAAAAATAATAATTGCAAAAATTGCTTCATTTTTTAATAAGTCTTGAAAGTTTCATGACAATCAGACAATTATTTGATTTTTGCAAGAATTTTCAAATTAATCTGCAAAAAAATGAGTTACATAATATTACATTTGATTTGCCATAGTAATAAACACTGGTAAAAATCTGGTCACAGGCTGACAAAAAGAAAATTAAATAAAAAACTTTGATTGTCTTAGAAAAGATTAAAGAAATAATGAAAAATACTAAAATACTTTCATCTTCCCTATTAATAATAACAAACATTTTGACAATAAAACTTTGTTTTTATTAAGCTTGGGGCCTTTTAACATAATGCTATACTGTTTTTTTAGTTAGGAAGCATTTGTCAGTTAAATTTCATTTTTATAGGCATAAGCAGATATGCAAATGAACAAAAATATTACTATGATAAAAAAAAAATGCAATGGCAATTTCAATGAAGACTCATTATTAATCAAAATACTCATTACCATAATATGATAAAAGATGAATTAAAACATTTTTAGTAATCAACATTACCTTTGTTGACAGCACATTCCTAAATGGATTATTTTCTAAATAGTGTTCAATAAGTATCTGCAAATAGCTTCCAAATTTTCTTAAAACTTCTTTAGAAGTTCAAAATAACTTACTTGCAAAACTGTTAAAATTTATATATTTTTTGTTGATAATGACTGAAGTAGTCTTCTGATCAACCAATACTTAAAAAAAAAATTTAACATTTACATGTAATTTTTTCAAATTTTAGATAACAAATATTACCTGGAGAGGAGGCAATTTTTGACTTTTTCCTGCGAAAATCTGTTTCCATATCCAAATATTTCCGATTTGGAACACTTCTTCGCCCACTCTTACGAATGGTTGCCTCTGGTGTCACAGCCGAATTGGATTTATGGGACTTGGAAGACCATGTACTTTTATCACATTCTTGTAATTTTTTTTTTTTGCTACTGTTATCTGAAGGAACAGCATTTGGATCTGTTTGTTTTGCCTGCAAAGCACCCTGGGTAGTCAAAGGATTGTCACTAACATTCCTTTTGGATACTGTATCAGAGTAATTGGAAATCTCATTTTGAGGATTATCAGCACCTAAAATACTGTTGCTATCATCTGGGGCATGAGAAACATCATTTGTTTTGACATCACAGGATTCTTCAAGCAGTTCCAACTCATTTGCAGTTGGAATTGTTACACTCAAGTACATTTCTTCAGGTGAAATTATCTCAAATAATGTTGATTCTTCCTTTTGCAACATAGAGTTGCAAACAGAATTTGCACTATTGTTGCTGCTCACATTTGATGTAACATTTCCATTATGTTCAATATCACCAGAAGTTTCTATTGTAGAAATTTCTACCTGATTTCCATTGAGCAGATTTGCTGACTGGGAGTGATTATTTTCACTACCAGTTGAAAGGTTACTACTTGCTTCCAAGCTTATCTTCTGATCACATGTAGATCCATTTGCAGTTTTTACCTTTTGATGAGAATCAGACATTGTACCCTCCTCTTCTTTACTATCATCTTGCAGGGAAATAACAGCTCCTTTAGTTTTAGCTGTAACACTAAGAGGCTTCCTCCCTCTTTTACTTTTCTCAACTGGTCCCTGATCTGTTTTGGAGATAGTGACTTTAGATTCTGAAACTTTGGTTCCTTTGCGACCACCATGCTTGGGGTCTTGTTCCATCTGGTTGTTCTTAGATCTATTAACAGGATGTGTGGACAATGGTTTTGTTAACCCCCGGCCTTGAGACAATGGTTTTGTACAATTCCATGAAGTGGCCTTACTTCCTCCTCCTCCTCCTCCTCCACCTTTTGACCTTGTATTTGGTTTTCTTTCACCATCTGAAGAGCTGGTACTTCTTGTAGAAGGCATGGCAAGAATTTGACATACATAGGACTGGCAAAACTGCAACAAATAAAAAACAGTATCATTAACAATTAGCAAAGAAACTCTGAAATTATATCCACAGTAACAAAACAAATCTTCACAATATTACATTGTTATTCCATGTATATTTCTATACACAAAAAATATGGCTTGGCATAAAAATGAATCTCTTAATATAAGTTGATAAATAACTGATGCATTAGCATTATTCCACAAGTTATTTGGACTAATATACTTCTCTTCATTGGGTTTATCATGAATTTTGGTAGCTGCATTCTTCAGTCTTTCTAAATTGTTTCATTTATCCAATAGGAAGAGGTTTCCAATAGTTCTTAATCTGTATATAAGAGTCATACAGACAAAAACATTGCTTTCTATTGTATCTTACCTTCATTAACTGAAAAACTGAACTATATATAACGAGTAGATATACATTCTAATCTTCCCAATATTCAGGAGGGCAATGGCTGCATTAACATTGTTTTGCATAAATATTTAAGTGATAAGAAACAAAAATGTTGGTCATGAAGTTTGAGAATCCATTTGAAGTGTTAGCTCATCAATTATTAGACATTCATCAAGTAACTCTTTTTTCTTGTAGGTTTTACATTCATAAAGCGTTCCTGAGATAAAAGGTCATCTATTATCCAAAAATTATTTGTTATTAGCAATTAAGAAACTATTTAACCAGGGTTAAATATTTATACGGATATTTATTAAAACCAACTTAGAGCATAATACTAAATGAAAGAAAATGATTAAAAAATTACATTGCATTAATCTTTCATTCAAGTATGACATTCACAAGACGTATGAACTCAGATAGGATTCCTTGAGAACAGATGAATGTCCCTAAAGATTAATGAAATTAATGAAACTCATCAATGGACATATTTCTCAAAAGAGAACACCAACTTTAAAATCTGTCAATAATCATCTTTGAGAACCTTTTTTGCCTTCCATCAATAGCAGATTAACTCATTGCACCTTCTTAGTCTTATGTTTTCCAGACATGAATTGGTATGATTATATTGAATCATTTGTTAGTAGGTCTGGTGCTGCGAAAGTTGGTTCACTGTGTTATGCAAGACAATTTTTGACATCAAAATCTATGTTGCACCTTTATAAATCTACCATTCATCTGTGCATTGAATATTGCTGTCATATCTTGTTAAAATCCAAAATTGAATCTGCAATGTTATCAATCCTGACCTGGTATCTAAGCTTCAAAGTTTTTCTCTTTGATACCTCATCTTCACTAATTTAAGCACAGTACTAGACTGGTAACTAGATGTCATCTTTTTACTGTCAAAATGACTAGATGTAGCCACAAGATCTATTCTATTAGTTTGTTTTTCACACACTTATTGCGTTCTTATTAAATACCATCTTCAAAAATTTAAAGGCAATAACAATCATCATCTTGAATTTTGTTCTTTTATTGTTCTCTTTCTCTTCAAAGTTTTCTCAGTTTCTTTCACTCTCAGTAACCTTTCTTCTTAGTGGCTCTATCACTTTGCTTGGGGTGTCATCATCAAAAAACAAATGCATATATTTAGAAAAGTTGATATTGATATGATTTAACTAGTACAGTTATAACCAACTTGTTTTGAGATCTTCAATTTTCTTATATTTGTCAATTCCAGTATCAAAGTATTACATTGATACACCTTTATTTTGTCACTATTGAAAACTTAAGATAAAGAACTGTGCCAATATTGTTTTGTGTTTTAGTTATTGGTACAGCTGGTGCCTGGATTTTTGTGCAAAAGCTTATTACGATTTGCTGCAAAAAGGAAATGTCTCAAAGAGGATGATCCAATCAAGTAACAATTTCTTGAATTTTTTAAAAAATTTTATTTCATATATTAACAAAAATTAAAACATTTATACTATAAAATGTTGCTTAATTAATCATTGAGTCAATAAGCATCTTTTTTTTTATTAACTCTGAATATGACTAAAAAATGTTTAGTCAACTAAATTAACTACCAAATAGTTACGTTCTCTTCGTTTTGATATGTAATTTACTATGTAATCGATTGAATCTGAAATAATAGGGCTTATTTTGTGGCTAATGGAAATCAGCTTTACTCAACTCAGAGATTTGAAAAGCTCCAAAAATAACATTAAAAGAAATTAAGAGGTGGGTGTCAAAATAATTAAATTTATATACCAATAATTACGTTATGGCTTACGGGATTGTTTACAAGTTAAGAGTAACATTGTATAATGAAAATGTATAGGCATATTTTTTATCTCAAAGTATGATAAATAATAAATATCGTCTGTTTTTAAGTAAAACTAACTGATCTCTGAAATTCTAATTGCGGATTTTAAAGTAATGAACGTTGTTTTATGCAAATTTACATGCGAGATCAAACCAGGTTACAAAAAAAAATGGAAAAAAGCGAGTTTTATTCTGAATTAGTTGTTATTTTTTATTTTACAAGGTTAAGGCATTATGAAAATAAAATCGGTTGCAATTTTTCCCTAACAATAACAATAACATGGAGATGTTTGTAGAGATAGAATCTGCAATTCATTCCTAAAAGTGACAAAAAAAAGAGTTCTGTTCATTGTTTAATGGCACAAAAGTGCATAATACTATGTTGTGCAATGGATTAATTACCAGAATACCTTGTCAATGACTGCTTTAAAGAATCACAAAGAGAAATAATGTCTCAATCAAGATTCATTTATTAATATCGCGTTACCAGATGTATGATAGTATCGTAACCAGTAGGGACGAGTGTTTTACTACAGCTAAAAAAACAGTTTCGGTCATAAAAATAAAACAGAAGACTCTGGACTGGATAGACAACAATATGACTTCAGCCATGTGCTGTCAAAAACTACTATTATTAAATAATAATAAATTAATTAAATACAAAAATTTTATAACGTTCCTCACCACAAAACAGATAATTTGATTTCTTTAACAAAAAAAAAATGTGTTGATAAAAAAAGCTTTCACAACAAATACCAGATGACTGAGAGAAAAAAAACAAACTTTATTCTGTTAAAGATAAATAAAATAAGTATAAGTCATTAATCCAATTATATTTTGCTTTAAATTTAGATTTTTTTTAGTTTTAAACAAGAGTGAATTTTTTCACCTGAAAGAATAAAACTAAAACAATTATTTCTTTTAATTGTGAGGAAACAATAAAAATGAACGACCGTCTTCAATAAAAGAACCAAAATTTTATCAAAAGCATCGTCAGTTTTTTAGATGAAAGGGCTTGTAACCAAATTTTGTCCTTGTAATAGGGTCAATAAAGTGTGGTGGCATGATAAATGACAAAATAAAGAAGAAAGCACGTTGGAGATGAAGAGTAGTCTCTGGTTGTTTAGAGTCAATCTTCCCTGGAAGGAGGCAAGAAAAGCAAAATGGACGACCACTTGTAATCTCCAAGTCAAGAGAACGAACACCAAAATCGACTATGAGTCACGGAATTATTATTCCATAACAGCTTATAAATACTCACAAAATACGATCAACCACTGCAAATTAATTTAAGTACATAAAACTTCATTTTTAGGCAGAAAAAATGCTTTTAAATGCCATATTTACCTGGTTGTAAACATAAAAGAGCTCAGCTCCACTCCCGCTTCGCCAATAATAGAGATTCGGACATTATACAATGTTAGTTTCTGATTGGACGATATTTGAATTTCCTATTATGGATCATCAGTCCCGATTATAAGGATTTATTTTATTAAATTCAAAAGCAAAACAAATTCTTTTTCTTCTTTCCAATAATTAATTTAATTTCTCAATAATAAACACGAGGTATTTTTTGAATATGCTTCGTAGGTATTATCAAAAAATCACAAAAATAACAGCAAAACCTCCAGTGGAAATCGTACATATTTTTTTTTATTTGGGAACCATTTTGTTTTGTTTTTTTCTGCGCATTCCTTACTTAAGAAACGACACAGGAGAACTTTATTTATTTTGGTTGCAAATTGCGGTAAAAATATTTTACAAATTTTATTTAAATTTCTGATTGGGTTTCTAATTTTAGTTGAAATTAAAGAAATAAGTAGTCTTTATATCCAATGGCAGCGGGTTACGTGTGAGATTGCGGCCATTGCGATTATTGGGCTACCGGCCGCTCACTTTAATTTTTCTCTTCGAGCTCTGAACATATGCTTTTCTTTCCTGTCACACACTCAGACCAATACATAGTTCTTGCTTCACCTGCGCAGTCAATCAGCATTTGCATCGTTGTTTTCACTGTTTATTCAGCACAAATCAGCAAGTGACTCTTCTTAAACGCTGTATTTTGGATTTTAGATATAATCCCAACAAACTCATTCTCCGATTCCATGGACTCAAATAAAAATTCAAAGTCAAATTGCGCACATTAACAGGTGCGACTAAAGAAAACTTTTTTTTTTTACCATTTCGGATTTTCACTCGATGTGAGAAACAACAAAAAATGTGATGGAAAAGAATGTGATATTTTTCCCCCAATTATTTTAATATCATATTTTATTGAAGTTAGAAACTCTAATTTTATTTTTTAATTTCTATGTTGTGTTATTCCTTTTCGGCTTTTTAAGTGCTTAAAAAAATGGGGATTTTTACCTGAACCTGTGCAAGGAAGTAACACTGAATTTTGAATACCCCAATTTAGCACACCACATGGGGAAAACTTAAAATACCGGCAGTTCCTTAGGCTTCCAATAAAAAGCAAGTATTTAATTAAATTAAAAGGTCTGATTATTTGTCAAAGCGTTAATTTAATAATAAACCCGATTTACATGTTTTTTATTTTTATTTTAGTGGTACCTTATTTACTATTTTGTAGTAAAATAAAAAGAAAAATGTGACACATTTTTAGACAATTTTTAATGATTGATGTGATTTTTTTTAATTAAGTTTGTGATTTAAAGATATTGAAGGTAACAAAACTTTTTAATCTTTGAGAACTTTTAAAAAGTTTGGCTATTGAATGAAAAATAAATTCAATTGTCTTTATTTTTTGGTATGCAATCAGAGATTGTTAAAAATTTATATTTTTAAAAACTTGTATGATTTTAAATAAAACTAAAAAGAAAAAGACAATAACGATTGTATTAAAAACAAGTTTGAATTTGGAAAAAATAAAATAAAGCGAAAGAAAGAATTGGTTTTTTAACTTTTCACAATTTAGACTAAGAGAGTTTGCGAAAAATAGTCTCAGTAACGTTATATTTCGTGTTACTGAAAAAAATATCAGAATCACTTGCATAATACACTTTTTTTTCAGAAAAGAACACATTTAAAATTTAAAGTGTTTTACAGCTAAAGCCTAAAGAAAATCATTTTATTAATTTTACACAAGTGAAATTTCGAAATTTTATAAATTTAATTTGTTTCTTGATTATTAAAAAAGATGTATTTCACTTTAAAACCGCTCTTTGGCATTATGATGTTGTTGGCAGTAGAAACAACTATGAGTAAAGAAGATATAAAAGAATTTAATGTTACTGACTCCAAGCCCTTGTGGGGTACACTAACACAAGTACAAATTACCACGACCACAATATCAACTTCCAATAACATTAACATCAGTACACCTACAACCACTAAGAATTTTAACAAAAAGCAGAAAGACACTGATAACAAAAATAATAGTCATAACCATTCCTCTTCGTGTCCACCTGAGCTTTTTGGTTGCCAGTGTAATTCAACAAGTGTGGCATGTGTAGACACGGACTTCTTCAATGCCACTCTCTTCTTATCGATACCCCACACTGTTGAAAGTGTAAGTGTCACGGGTAACAATTTATCTGACCTACCCGCTAATCTTTTCGGGGCTTGTGCTCGCAACACGACAGGTCGCAAGTATTCAACACTTAAATACCTGGATCTGTCTAGCAATGGCATCCAAAAAATACACGGAAAAACCTTCCACTGCCTCCCCCAATTGGAAACATTGATTCTCCGTGACAATAACTGGAAAATGTTGGATGCTAACCACACGGGTGTATTTGAGGGTCTGTCCAGTCTAAGAGTTTTGAATCTTGATAGTGCCCTGGCGAAATGGAGTGGCCCCAACAAACCGTCTCATTTAATCCGACTCCCTTTTGTTTTGAATAAAACCAGTACTACCCTGGAGGATTTGAATCTGGCGAACAACGAAATCATCACGCTGACTAATGAAAGTACAGATATGCTGTGCAATCTTCAGTCATTAAAAAAACTGAATCTCTCTAATAATTTCTTAGCTGAGGTGCGAATGGAACCCTGTTCTTACAATCTCAATCAACTGGACCTTTCTTACAATAATATTATGTTTCTTGGCTCTTTTTTGACACTGCTTAACCAATCTATGCCCAACGTAACTGATTTGTGGCTGGGCCACAATAATTACATGTGCAATTGTTACTTAATAGAGTTTTATGAATGGTTGAAGGCAAATAAACATCGAGTAAAAGACGTGGAAAATGTAATCTGTGCTGACAGCTACAAGGACAAATATCGTGGTCTGCAGGTTCTCAGTCTAGCTGTCACAGATTTGAAGTGTGAACCAATACCAAGTATTCGACATTTGGAAACTTCCTATATCGTCATGTGGTTAGTATTTGCTCTCATCAGCTGTACTGCCTTGATCGTGGCCTACCTCAACAGAGCAGCTATCAAACGGGTTTTTAAGAGGTGTGTAGCACCTTATATCACTCCTAGAACACATTATAGTTATGCTTCTATAGAAATTTAATCTCTTCTTGTTCATGTTGATGTCTCTCTCTCTCTATTTTTATTCTTTCTATTATTGTACTTTATTTTTACACAAAAATGAAAATGTCTGGAAATTAAAATCCAACCTGAAAAATTATTGAAAAAGAAAAATATACAAGTTTACTCACGCAACAAACAAGTACTCCAATTTTAAAATGTTTATAGTTAATTAAACATGGCTTTGTATTCCAAACCCTAACACACCTGTTTGAAAAGATATAATTTCAGTAAAAATTAACTATGCTTCAGGTGTCATCTGGAATACTAAGGTATCTAAAATTCAATAATTTAGATTTAAGTAGGATGGCTATATATATATTGATCAATACTTTGTAAAGAGTAAACTTGAATTTTACCTTTTGAAAGTTTTTCAGCAAACAATGCTTTCCTGTTTTTCAAACTAAAAATATTAATTTTCCTATATTAGTTTTCCTAAATGAAATGGTTGTGCTTTCAGACTTTTAATAATATTTGTAATAATAGATAAGATTTCTTTTAATTATTCACAAAAGAAAAATTAATGATCTTCGTTTCAATAATGATCAATTCACACTAAGAATTTGTCATTTCTGATTAACTCAAGCATTTTTAGAAAAAACATGTTTAATTATTAATAAATCACCATTTGAGAATTCATCCATTGATATTAAAAACAGTTTAAAAGCTTCACATCAAACTCTGGATCAAATGAAGAACAATGTATTTTTTTTTTCTTTTAAATATTTAAATATGTGATTTTTTTTTTTTTTTAAGATATTTCATTGAGAAAAACAGTTTTTATTATTTTTATCTTATTTTTATTAGAATGTTTGTAATTTTTGTATCTTTGTTTCTAGAACTGTTAACACGCAGAAACATATTTAAGCAAAAATAAATATATAGGTACATTGTATTAAATTAGCATATACTATGCTTGTTTAAAATCTTTTTATAAACCTTATGTAGTTCAATGCAATATAAAGAATATTTATAAATAATTTTTTTGTAAAAAAAAATAACTATAGCATATATTTGGATTATACTATAAAGCAAACATCTTTTTCTTTCTACTACATTGAGATTTCACATAATTTTTTTTAAAATTATTCAAATTGTTTGCTGAAATGAAATTTAAACATGTCATATTCATAATCGCTTGTCAAAAATACATATTTGTTTTTACTTTTTTTTTACTTTTTGTATTGATCACAGTTTATAAATAAGCATTTAAAAAGAGTTTTACTTTAAAAGGTGCTTCCACTATATAACAGAATCCAAATATTGCTAAGAAACTTCTAGGAAGAAATTTTTTTCCATTTATTAGTTAAAATTAAGAATAATCTTGACAGTCCAAGTTTCAGCATTCTCCCTAAATGAAGGAACTTCCCCAACCCATGCCATCATCAATACTACCAATGTGTCCCTGTCCATTGTCTATGACATTTTGTCTTGTTGACCTTCATTTAATTATATCCACTATTGCTTTTGTCTCTTTTGAATTCTCTTTCAGTTTTCTATTTATGTTGATTTCTCCAGTATTTGTTTATTCTGCTCTTTCATAACAATAGGAATGTGTGACAATTCGATCAGCAGTTGATACCTCAGTGGTTAAAGCACAAAGCTGTTAGTTACTGGGTTTGGAATGTAGTTCTGCCTTATTAACAATAATTTAGAAAAAGGAAAATCTTTTAAAAAATGGCCTTCTTTTTAAAAGAAAATGTAAAATTTAAAGTAAGCAATGTATTTCCCAACAACAAAGACACTAAAGCAAAATTAAAAATTTTACCTTTGAGAAGGAATATTATATTCTATATAAACCTTTACCTATAGAAAGTGCATGCTCTTGTAGTTTGTTTGCTTTTTTTTTTGTTGTTGTTGTTTTTGTTTTTGTTTTTTTTTTCATAAAAATTTGACTGGGTTGTATCAAATTGGTTGATTTGATTTTTGAGGAAATATGGTCTATCTTACAGAATAGAGCATTGAACTGGAAATTTTAAGGTTCATGGTTCATTTCTCAATTCTAATAAATTCATTCAATAGAAATAACTACATTTGTATTTTTAAAGGCAATTTTTTACTTGTGCCTTTTGTAAATTGAGATTATTAAAATGAAATTACCTCAACTAGATGGTGGTGACAATAAAATCTATTGTAAAACATCAGTTAAAAAAAGTTTTTAAATCACCTGGGATATGTATAAAACATCAAATGTACAATTTAATATCTTGCTGTTTTAGTACACCAAACCTGGCATACATAAGACTTTTCACTTAAACAGTAAATTACTTGAAAGCTAACATATGCTCTCAATCTACTGCATTAAAATATTTTTCTAATTTTATTTGCAAAATCCAAGTTGCATAGGTGACCAAATTCTTGGTAATAGATTTATATGTACAGTATTATACTGTGGGTTATAAGGTTTATATTTCAATTCCTAATGACCACAAAAAAGCCAGAAAAGGAAAAAATGATGTCAAAGTTCCTTGTCTTATGAAATTTAGAATTACTAATCATCAACATTTCAATGTAATGCATTTGTTGTAAACCAGTAATTAAAATATGAACTAGAAACCAGAATGCCTCATCCCATCTTTAATGTCAAGTCGGTGAGGTTTAGAAAGACATTAAACTTTTAACTTCAGAACTATGTAAAGAATATTTATTTCAGTATCATTATATTTGTAAAGTCCACAGTAACCTAATTATATAATTTATTTACTCTCTATATAAATGTGTGTGTATATATATATATATATATATATAAGAAGCAACTGTAACTGTATTCTTCAGTAAAGCCTGCATCTCATTTGATCATATCTTCATCTACATTTGTAATTTATCTGCATAAAATTGTCCATAAATGAATAATTATTCATTAATGCAAAGTTTTTTTCATCATCTTGTATGAAAAAATGTGAAAATAGAGTATTTTAGCAACCTGATGGCTTCAGTGTTTTCAAAGTTGTATTTGTATACAATATGCAAACAAACACCAATTAGCAAATATTCAACAGTATGATTTAAACTCTAGACAAGACAGTTTCATAACCTTAAGGTAATGGTCTCATGTCATGAAATCTACTGGCTTCTTGGCCCTTTTTTTTTTTTTTAAATCATGTCACTAATGATGTTTTTTTTTTTTGGGGGGGGGGGGTTCAATATAATTAATTTCTAAGGATCTGCAGGCTGATTAGGAGATGGACTAGAGGTTTTAACCATTTATTATGAAAATGCAATAGTTCATGTTTAAAGGCATTTTAGCACTATGCTATTGTTTGGACCATAATACTGAAAGCGATCTTTGGAAGGTATGTCATCCTTTATTTATTAGTACAATTAATGAATATATATTCATACAGTCTGTTTTTCTTGCATTTGCAATATTTTGTGTTGGTAACTGATGTGTGTTTAATGTTTTTATTGAATATTTTAGTTGTTATATAATAGATGTAGAATATTTTAGTTGGTATTATTGATGATCATTAACCTGGTTATTCTCAGTGGCAATTGTGTAACTCTGAAAGTGGTGGGCGCATTTAGGGGCCAATATTTTTCTGAGGAGAAGAAGTGGGGAAACTAAAGCAATATCTGCATACTTCTGAAATATAGAAATTTGGTATCTGGGAATTTGGTGCCAATTGTCTTAAGTAGATTGGAGAAAATTACTGACCAATTCTTTCACTCGGCCATAAATCACGGACTGCCTATGTATCTACATATCAAGTTAGGGACTTTATTTCTACTTAACGTCTTCCTTCAGATATGAAAATATGACTATTAAGTTTCCTTCCCTCTCTAACAACATGTCTGTTTCTATCTATCTAGTTGTTTTATTTTGTTTGTTTTTCTTTCAAACTGGTCTCTGCATATGTCCTTTAAATGCTAAATGAAAAAGAAAATTCAGAAGCAAAAGTGCTGAAGATCAAATCTTATCAAAATCAGAGACTGATCAGTTTCATCGATTTCTGAAGCTTATAAAAAAGTGGGGACAATGGAGGGGAAGCTAAAGTTCAATCCCCCCATCCCCACCGAATTACCATTGGTTATTTTGTAAGGAAGCATTCCAACATTTTTAAGGGACTTTTGATTTTTCTCTCCCAATAATATTTTATTACCAACAATTCATCTGATCTAAATATGACTAATTACAATGATTTTTGTTATGACTAATGTTCTAGTTAGTACTATCTTTAAAAAAAAAACATGTCCATATTCTCTTTTGGCAAATATTTCTCATTGAAAAAGCATTTTTGTGTGGAATTAACCTTGTTTTTGAGCTAATCATGATATTTGACTGAATCGCAATATAACTGCATTCAATTTTTTTTTTTGCCACTAGATATATAATGCTCTTTCTTGTTTTAACTAATATTTTACCCAGCACTATGTTACTAATCATTAAAACAATGATATAATAAGCAATATAATCATATGGATGCTATATAAAAAGAGACAGTTTAAGGTTTTTTTCCATGTTTTGCCTTACATTCTTTGGTTTGTTTTATCAAATTTAATCTAAATTCTAACATAAATTTCTCTGCATACATTGATTTTTTTAACTTGATTCTTTCTCCCCGAGATCTTAGCAGAAAATGATGGAATATAAAAACAATTTTTAGTTTAAATCTTGTGCATAATTTATTAAGCCACATAACATTTCATCTTCTCTCATTTAATAAATATTTGGTAGTTTTATAACCCATCATAAGTTTTGCGTTCTAGGTAAAATTTACATTTGAGTGTTGTTATTGGTTTATGCCATTAGCTATACTTTTTCGTTACTAATATTGCTAGAGACATAGGCAATATTTGATTTGATCGATCTGCCTTAAATGAATTACCATTGAAAAATATCTAACCATAGTTTATGATTCCAGATCTGAACACCTTTCCTTGGTAAAAGATTTAGCAAGATCAACACATACATCTAGAGTTCTATTTTCAATGGATTCTTCAGATTTTGAGCCTGACTTAGATAAATACATATGGTTCCAAATCTATTTTGAGAGTGTTCTTACTCACTTAAAGTAGAGTTGTACAATTTTTTCAGGACCATTGAGGCACACATCCATTCACTGACCACAATTTTTAATTGTTAAATTCAGTGTTTCTGTGGCAATGTAATGCCACATGATAGTTATCAATATGGAAATGAAAATTAGCATGCTGTGTTCAAATTTAGACTGAAGCTACTTACTTTCACTAACATCCTTGGGAAATACCTGAATCCACATTCCTTTACTTTGTTCCATTGCCAAATATCTTGACAAAATGTCTTGTCTTTAGCATACCTCAATGGCTAACAGGAAAAAATGGAGTAAGTGAGCACTTCAGTAAACTACTCTCCCATAACTACCTGATTGCCAAGGTAGTAATAGTAATAAATTAATGTTATACCTATTGGCAACCTGGACAGAAGATTCTCAGTAATGCTATGATGGTTAAACAGTTTCACATTTGGTTAATATCAAATGAATAAACATTTTGTAATTATTCTTTCCATCAACTACACCACCAGTTTAATGTAGTTGATGATTTTGTCTAATCATTTCAACACTAAATAAAAACAATTCCTTATATTAACTTACAATGACTAAGAAAGAAACTTTGATATCAGCACTTTCAGCACCAGTAAGGATTCTTTAGAGATTAAATACTATTGTACTATAGTACTAAAATCAAGTATTAGTACTAGGGGTTTAAGGAGGACAAAATGAAGGCAAGATGTGAATTTCAAAAGAAGGATGTTGCATAATTCTTTTTGAGTAGCACATATTAAATAAACTAGCAAAAACATTTTTTTTATTATTTCAATCCTAGCAAGGCAATAAAGCCACTAGAACAAGGGTTACTGAGTGTGAGAGAATGAGAAAAAAAGAATTATTAAGGAGAAAAACAACAGAAATTATGAAGACAGAAAATAACGATTGACATTGCATTTAAGTTTTTGAAGTTCAAAGTTGACTATAAAGCAAGAAGCTTGAAGAGAATTCCACAAGCGATAAGTGCAAGTGAAGAAACTGTTAGCATAGAACTTAGTTATATCTAGCAATTTCAACTTTATAATGATGAGTTCTTGCTGTCAATCTAGTACTGCACTTAACTTCATAAAGTCTAGATATCAAAGAAGAAATCTCATCAGAACAATTTCTATGAAAGTATTTATAGAAAGGGCACAAGTAAGCTACATTACAGTGGTGGAAAAGTGACAAACCAAGATGCTAGGTCATGATCAATAACACTGCAAATTCTTTATATTTTATCTAGAATCACTGAATACATAACGGAAGTTTTTTGATGTCTCTTATCACTAAAGATGTTGCTGAGCTACTATTTAAGAATAAATTTGCTATGGCAACATTTGAGAAATTCTAAAAGTACAAAATAGTTACAACTGCTAAATTTCTTTCTCTGTAATAATAAGCTTGATGAGTCCAATCCTTGCAATAGAAAAGAACAAATCTTGTATCTCTTAGTTGTTCGTTCATTCCTGTATAACTCTGAAAAATTAGAAAAGTGATTGTAATGACCTGTGTAGCATTTCCTTGTCTCTTGGTTGTCACTGCCATCCGTTTATTGTCTGGTAGGACACCTTTTCTTTTAAATATTTTACTGAAAGGAAGAAAACAGATGAGAAAAGAAAAGAGGAAATTTTAAAGAGAAAGTGAAAGGATGATGGCAAGCATTTTAGAACTAAAATAGTTTTCTTCTTGAGTCTTCTTGTGGCATGTTAGAGTGATGAATGAGATTGAATGTCTACATTGCTTTAATTCAAAATACTCTATTAGAATCAAATAGATTTTTAGATAATTGAATTAATTTTTGTATTTTTTTTGTTTCCACAAGATTTCAGCTATACTTTTTCAGATGTACTATCTTCTATATAAAAAAGACAGTCCCTCTTACTTTTTACTTGTGCAGAACAACATTTAAACATTAACAGCAATGTTTGTAAAACAGGCATTTCTATTTTAAGTATCCTTTTTTCATCCATATATGATTTACTAAACCAGATTTTTTTCACTTCTCCTTTGAATATAGTCATTCTATATTTTTCAAGTTTGATTTTAAAGGAAAACTATAAAAATCTGGTTTGACAAATTATACCGGAAGAGAGAATTGTGTACCTTAACCCTCTGATAGATAATCTAAATAATAGAAAGCATCAATGAAGAGTAAATTGAAAGAATCGACAGATGTCATCTTGTGAGGACAGTGTGGATTTTACTGCTTAACTTAGAAATGATATGGAATTCTTTGTTTAAAAAAAAATAAACTAAAAACATCTCCACATTGATATTTCTGGAGAAAACTTATGCTGTATGCTTTGCTGAAAATAGAATAATTTATTTTGTAAGAATTTAAATGTTAGCTTGCTGCTAACATTTAAATTCTCTATTTGTACCATTTTTTAATTTGCACTACTTAAAAAAAAAATGGGAAAGGAAAAAAGGCTATTTCTTTTCATATGGGTACTGCACCTGAAGAAGGCTGTTGAATGGATTGACCAAAATGTTGTTGAAACATCAAAATAGAAAAAAAACATTAATCACTTATCTAAAAATCACATTGAATGGTTATGACTCATTTCAAAATTATTAACAATACTATATAGTTTCTTTTTTGTTGGTAGAGGAAGCAAAATTATGTCACAGGGGATTAATTTTATGTACCTACCAAGTGAAATGATTTTAATAACAGCTGAGATGAACTGTTGCCATTATTAAGTGAAATTTTCTGACTCATATTCTCATATTGGACATTAGTCTCACCTAACTTTCCTCAAATTGTTATCAGGCAAATAATTAGTTTTTAACAAATTATTTAAATTAGTCTTGTAAGTCTTTATATTTCAATCCCTAAGTTTTAGATGTGTCTTCCTAACCTTCCTGATCTTGTTCCCAATTGTTGTTATTCAAATTGTTCAAACTACTTTCCTAATCTTTGTTGTTTATACCAGTTTGTATATTCTGCATCCTTCATAGTTTTATCCTAAGTGGAATTGTTGTTATTCAACAAACTATTGGGTGTATTATCTACATCTTGTTTAAATCCTGTTTCAACCAGTGGATTTTCCAACTATCCTGTTGTTGTTCTGACTAGTATCCTTATCTTTATTGTTTCAATGCCTATTTTATCCATAACATTTCTTGTGTTGATCTGTGATATTATTCAAGCAGGCATGTTGACTTGGTTGTTTTTTCCCTACATTTCAGTCAGAGTGTTCTCCAAACTTCCTCATGTTGTTTCAAGTTCTGAGGTGAAGTGTTGGCATTATTCAATGTATTATTTCAACTAGTATTTTCACCTTAGTTAGTCAACTATTTCTGACCAACAGTATATGTTAGATCTTGTAATTCTTTGGGGTTTTTTTTTATCTAAAATAAAATTATGTCATATAAACTATTGTCATTTGACAAGCAAGAAGGTGAGAATTAAAAAAATATTCTGCTTGTTCTTCTGTTAGTAAGTTAGTACTTGCATTATGCTCTTTAATTACTTCAGATAAATAATGGACCATTACATTTTGAATTTGAAGAAAGATGCACAAAAACAATATATTAGAGACACTGATGTTTGTGGGAAAACGATATATATAAGAAAGAAAAGAAAGATAGATAGGAAGCTATAATACTCTCATACTTTTAACATCTTCAGTGAAATGGAAAACCTTGTCAATTTTTAATCTTTTCATTTGTACTCTCATATTTCTTTAAATAATAATTTGCATTCATACCTATGATTGTTATTGTAATATTTTGCTAAAGCTGTTAAACTCAAATATTCAACAATGCAATAGAGGAATTTCTACAGGTATTTTATAATCGTAGAACTCACAAGAAGATGATTCAATCATTAACTTTGAAATTATGATTCATCAAAAAAATTAGAATAGGATACCCATGAAAATGAAAGATTATTTCAAACCTGAAAACAGTCAGAAATCTCCAAAAGCCAAAATATTAGAGATGAATGTAGTTATTCATATAAAACACTGAATTTTTAAATGCTGCAGCTATAATTGTCACAAGGAAGTCTAAAATTCAATCAGTCATTTGCAGTAAATCTAAATAAATTTTCCTTATTTAAAGAAGTTAAGTCCTCTTGGCAACCATCAACCACTATGTGTCTATTGTTATTAATTAATTTTTTAATGTTATCAAGATATTATTAATTGGTTATCAATTTGCTAAAATGAAACTCTTAGTCATTATCTGTTTGTTTTTCACTGTCTTAAAATCTTTCATATAAATCTATAGTGAGTTGTGATTACTTATCATCTGAAAGGACATGGCATTAAAAAGAAAAAAATATCTAACAAAAAAATAGAGATTTCTTGTTCATCTAATAGAAGGTCTAAGAGCTATTCATAGTAGAGGGTTACTGAATGGAGTTTTATGGACATAAGAATTGTAGATAATGAGGATATGTATGATAGATAATATATGACCCTAAACATGAAAAGCTTAAAATTGGAATAGTTAGGGATACATCTTCTTGGAAGTCTGTGGCACAAAGCAGCAGCCCTTGGGAAAGAGCTGTTTGAATAGAACTTCCCTCTTACCAATGTAATGTGCTTGAGTCCCCCTAGACACTCAAAACAATAGTGCAACTGTTCATTGTAATTGGTGAGAATTCAGTGTAAGTTCATGTAAATGATGAAAATTTACCAACATGTAAAAGTTACCAACCAGTTTTCTCCCTCTTCTTGAGCTGTTAGAATTAGGTCAGATAAGAGGTCAAAGATATAAAGTTGAAATATCTGAGATAGATGTTAAGATTTTTCTCATGATAATTTGCTCATATATTGTTGGTTCTTATTCCATGTTTGATAAAATCTCTTTTTACTTTCACTTGTGTCGATGATGATATTGTCTTACACTTCTTCATTGGAAACTTAAACTTTAGCCATTAAAAAGTTTTAATACATAAAATAGATTAATAGGGTAGTTTATGTATGGTTTCTGACACTAAAATGGTTTTGATACATTTGTATCCTTTCTATATTATGCCATTTTGCCTCTTACTTTTGATTAGTTTCTTTTTTTCACTGTACATCTTTCTCTGTCCTGAATATTACTATCTCATGCTAAATATATTCTTGAATGTGTACCTGGCAAGGCATAAAGGTTATTTGCATGGAAAATGGAATTAGTGAACCAAGTCAAATTCTGACTGAAGCCATTGTATTTACTTCTGCACATCTAAATGTTCCTGGGAAAGATGTGAATACATCTCTTGTTCCCTCCAAGCTATGGACTAAACAACATGGAAGACTAGATTCTCTAATCAGTCTAGCAGAAGGACAACTCTGAATTCAAAACTGATCAAGCATGGGGTTAGTAACTTCACTCTATAAAATTACTTGCTACTGAAAGCAAAGCTGCACCATCCATTGTAGTTCAGCTGTACTCTATATAGAATCTACAGATTCTAGTGAAAAGAAATATATTCTATGTGATGGTACTGAGGCTGTGTATCCCCTAAAACCACTGAAAATAATTATCTTGTACCCAATATATGATTGTTTTTTTTTGTTTTTTTTACATTTTATCAACTCTTTGTGGGCTATTTGAAGCCGAAACATTTTGGATTCAACAGTTGCATAATACAGTTGTGTTTATTGCTGCTGTGCCATGTCACACATAGACAGATATCCCTGCAAATATTTTCATTGTGCAACCTTGAGACCACACTAACTGGATTGTATCGCCTTAAACGATTGGTAGTGACAGTTATTTTTGGCCCCTTATTAAAGTCTTTTCATTTTCTTTCTCTCTCAGTAACTCCTAGCATTTTAGTGGCATTATCACTTTGCTTGGAGTGAAATGATTAAAAAGAAAAAAGAGCGGGAGGTTGTTTACAGTATCCAGTATTCCCAAGCAGTCTCTTGTCCAAGTAATAACCCAGTTAAAAATTACTTAACTCCAGTGATTGAAAGAGAACCAGTGTTTTCAGCATGATATGATCACAACAGGTGCCTAATATATGAAAATGAGTCTACCCTGTAAGCCGATATTTAGCCTTGTAGATTATATATAGGTTAAATATTTTTGTGTGTGTGTGTGTGTATATATATATATATACACACACACACACACACACACATACATGAACAGTGGACAACTTTTGATCTGTCTCAGTATCTTAGGTAATGAGCACTTTGATTTACTGTGAAGATAGGTGTCTGCTTTTTGGTTTTTTATTTTTCTTTCTTTGTCTAAGGTTTTAGGTCTTTTGGTAAATTGTCTGTTGTTCACACTAATATTTGGGGATTCATATATATATACTTACACACATAAGTACCCTTGCTATCATACTAAACCTTTAAATGCTATTTATCTACTTTCTGATCACATGTACCTGTTTCAATATAATATATATATAAAATCAGTCTTATCATATATATCCTATTTTAGTTATATCTATACTATTAGTCTGATTACATTTACCTATGATCATATTCACTCCTCTCTGAATATATTGATGTAAAGTCTCATATTCCTTTATCTGTGGTCTGTTTATTTTATCTTGTTTTTATGAGTATTCACAGTCATTGACTTACCTAGCTCTGATCCAGCCCACTTCTTTTGCTATGCCATTGTTGTCGTCACCATGTCTCCTTTTTCATCTACCTTTTTTTGTTATGTTTTGCAGTCCTGCAATGTTGTTTTTCAGACCCTCCTCATACCTTTCATATAACATTGAGCAGATATTTTTTTCTATGCACAAAAGGTATGCCTGAATACAAATAAAGAATGTATTCACTTCTTTCAGGAGCCATTCAATAGATTCACCAATACACCTCAAACATAGCTAAAGAACCTCTCTGAAATTGTTCCTGCTTCTATAGTGTCTAAAGCAAAACAACTACATTGATAAAACTGCTAAAAGCCATTTTCAATGTAGAAATCCTTCTTTATAAGGTTACGTTTTTATCTGTAACAGTAAAAGCTCTTAAACTACCTGGTCATTTCATTATTACATGTTTTATTATTAGTTTTATCTTTTTTATTGCTTTTTACTTCAACAGTTTTAGCTGATATATCCTTTGAAAGTTAAAGTACTGGAATCCCAAATTACATAGCTTCAATTAAGATTTGAACTTGCATCATCTACCTTGGGAGCTAATCATTCATAGATGATTTCTTCACAATAACCTGCTTTCTGGTTAAGATAGGTACATCTCACTGGTTCTAGAGCTCAAGTAAAAAAACAGGATATCAAATGGTTAGTTCCACTCTACTTAGACAATTCATTGAACACTATCTTCCTATCCTCATTTCTTTCTCTATGTTAAACTTAATAAATATAAATCATAAATAGTCAGACTGCCAAGGCTTTTATGAGTAGGTAGGGTTCTTATTTCTTTAGTGTCTTTTTACCATTGTCTCTTCTAACTTTATTCCAAGTTGTATTGCTGACGACATAATAGCAACAGTAATACCCTTGTTTTAAGGTGAAGTAGTTTCATTGAGTTTATTGAGATATCTTTAGTAAAAATAAATTAATTTTAAATTGAATATTTCAAGTTTTGAAATTTGAGGTACAAAAAACTTTTGCTTATGATAATAAATAAAAAGAAATTCTCCTTCATATTTATTAGGGTATGTTTCTTACTGAAAGGCCAAAATGTAATAGATTCAGCCATATTTACTGGTCCTATTTAAAGGTTCAGTATTTTCACTATATGAATTGAAACTCCTGTGCTTTGTTTGCATCACTGGTTATCTCTGCTGATCTGATATAAGATTTAATATTCCTCAAAATCAAAACCAGAATTTTTAAAATTTCTTAAGTTTCATTTTGACCGCCACTTTTTTTATTTTCTAAATAATTTTGGTGAAATATTCTTAGCATCATCCCCAAATAAATAAGGAATTGTTTTTTCTTCTTTAAACATGATTTATGAAATTTGTGTTTTATTAATTTGTAGAAGTGGGGGGGCTGTTGAAAAGTCCTCAACATGACCAAAGGCTTTTACTTAGGATAATACAAAAAAGTATCATTGATTCCTGGTTTCATTTTAAGCTCTGTACCTCCAGTTCTGCAAACACAACACTGAAATATGTATACTTATCTCTCTATATTTATTGGGTGATTTTCTTTTTTTTCCTATTATAACCCCAATTTTCTTTTCTAAGTTGTTAACCAAAAACTGTTTTTAATACCTGGCCAGATAGAATGAATTAAAATGTAAGCAATCCAGTACAAACCAAATATACACACACACACACACTCTCTCTCTCTCTCTCTCTCTCTCTCTCTCTCTCTCTCTCTCACACACACACACTCATGCTCTTTTGCTTTCTCACATACACACACACACTCATGCTGTTTCTCTCTCTCACACATGCTCTATCTCTTTCACACACAAGCACACTTTTTCTCTCTCATGCATGCTCTCATGGTCTTTCTCTCTCTCACACACTCAATCACTTTGTCACATAAATATGCACCTTCACTTTCTTTTGCATATGCACACACACACAGATTGCCTTTTGAAAAAGATATGGTAAAACTAAATTTACAGAGCACCCATTGAAAGCTGAACTCCACACAATTGAATAATCTACAAAAATGATGCTTTATTTACTTGAAATAATCCAAATTTGGCTATGATGTGCCTTACTATTTGCACTGATATGACTCATCTATTCTGCTATAGTAAAAATGTTTTGGCCATATCATACACTCCCCCAACCTTCTTCAGATGTCTATTGTCTTACTTGGAATTCTGAACCAAACCCTTTATTCAACCCATGGAAGTAGATTGTTATCATTCTACTTTCCATGCTTAGAAGATATTTAATATCAGTTAATACATCAGTCATTCACTTTTGTATTGTTCATTTCTTTCACTGAACCAAATCAACTAGGCCAGCATCTATTGAGATCATCACACTGTCTCAAGAAACACATAAGTTAGTGAGTAAAGCATTAGTTAAAATATATCTGGTTCCCTGGCAGTTGTAAGATCAATCCCTGTGTCTTACTGAAAAGTCACATAATCTGATTGGTTTTTTGAACCAAAAACTCTATATAACCCATTTTCCATTCTTAGGAGATATTTCATATCAGTTAATATTCACCAGTCTTATTCACCTTTGTACTGCTTGTCCACTTCTTCTATTGAACCAGAGTATATAACTTTTTAACAATACCAGACCAGAGAACGAACTGCCAGGGAACTTGATATGTTTTAACTAATGTTTAATTCACTAGATTATGTGTTTTTTGAGTCAGTGTGATTGTCTCAAGAGACACATAACCTAGTTGAGTTAGTTCAGTGGAAGAAATAAATGAGTGACACAAAAGTACAATAAGACTGGTAAATATTAACTGATAGGAAATATCTCCTAAACATGGAATGCAGAATAAAAAGTTCAGTTCAAATATCTGAAGGTCAGAGAGTAAAATGATTAAAATTGTGTGAGTATAACAATGAAATGCCAAAATGCCTGCTGGTCTAAATAGTAAGTCATATAATAATAATAATAATAATTCCTTGTTTCAAAACTTCCACTATAGTAACAGTAATATTAATTGTTTCTTTGTAAGGAAATATTTCTCATTCATTGACCAAGCAGCCAGTGCTACTTTCATTTGAAATTTATCAAATCTTTCTCTTAAAACAATGTTTCAGAAAATAGGTTAAAAAAAAACTAAGATGAGGATATTAATTCAACTGGAAAGCATATTGCAATATTAATTCTTCATCTCAAAAATTCCAACAAAAATAAATTCTGGCTAATGTCTATGAAACCTGCACACTGCTAGAACCTGTTATTGTTATAAGAGATAAGCCCTTTTAAGCTTATTAGATATAGTTAGTTTCAATTTACTAATGCATTATGGAGGTTCAATACTGTTCACTCAGTCCTTTATTTATTGACGTCTATATTGATTTTTTTCCCATTCTAAACAATATTTACTTTATAGATTCTGCTTCCATTTTTTTTGTTTTGTAAGTAACCTGAAGAACCCAATATTGAACTGACTAGCATAAAATATGAAGTTTAATTCTGGCTATCAGATACAGTCACCATATTAATAAAAACCAATTACAGAAAGTTGGTACTTCTATTGATTTTTATTCGCACTAAGTAAAAAAATCTTTTTAGCAGCATTCATCATTTTTTCTTTGGTGTTTTACTTAACAAATAGCACATTAAAACAATGTTTTATGGTTTGACTTTGAATTGCAATTCTATGTGTAATGAACTAGAAAAAGACAATCTTACTACCAATCTTTGTATCAGTTTATCTTTAATTATTATTACAACCATTTTGCTTTTTATTATAACTTATAGTAATAGTTTTAATTTTTAAGTATTTTTTCAGCTATTATTCATATTTTACTAGTTTTTATTTCATTTTGATTTTTGATGTTGACCACTTGGTGTAATGGTCAGCAAGCTTGTTTTGTTAGATCAATTATGACTGATTAATCAGTTCGATCCTCACTGGGTGCTTCATACTTTCTGTCTTGTGACACATCTAAGCCATATTTAGAAAATCATTTTGAGTACCTTGATGTGGTATGATTAGTAACCTCTTGCTAGAACAGTTATGACTGAATAGTGAGTTCAATCCTCACTGGGTACGCCATATTTTTGGCCTTGTGCTACATCTAAGCTACACTCAGAAAATCAGCATCTTAATTTCAGATGCTTCTTATCACAACTGATTAGTCTACATCAGCATTTCTCAAACTTTTTACCCTTGTGGAACCCTTGAAATAGTTTTGATGTCTCAAGGAAACTGCAAAAAAAGTTATGTGCCATTATTAATTATTTATCTCTTTTATATCTTACTATAATAACCAAGGATGTTCCAACAATATGTGAAACATATATAGTAACAGTCTGAATATCAAATTAAACAAAAATTACTCAAAATGCATTAGCTTATTTATCACTGTTTCTCTTGGAATCCGTAACAACTTCTTGCAGAACTTTTAGGAAACACCAGTTGAGAAACACTGGTCTGCATCATTAAAATGAAAGAAATACTAGTAAAAATTAATAATGATTGACAATCTAATAAGAATTCAAGGTAATCCTTCTGTTAGTGTTCATAAAATTAATGATAAATTTTGTTCCAGCGGATTGGGAAATGATGAACACTAAGTTTAATGGTTAGTTTAATCCTCAGTTAACTGTAAAACTCTTGTAGCTCAAGCAGTATGGTTGATATTTGGGGAAAAAAACAGGCTTCTCATGAGTTTGCATGTCACTAGGAACTAATACTTTATTTCTGATTGACTCTGTTTACTAATGACCATAGAATGATGATATGACTAGTTATGATGAAAACCAACTAGCATTAAAGAAATTATTATTGGCATCCTTCTGTCTTTTAAAGCAATAGACTACATGCCAGTATTTGGTCTGGTCTGTTGTTGAGATCCAGCACTTGGTGTGGCTGTATAGTTTGATTTAGGAATGAGAGTCACTGTTGCAATTGACGCATATGAAAGCCACACTTGGCTCAAGAGGTTCTAGTGTTTCCCTCAGCCATTTATGCTCTTTCTCACCAATCTTCTCTTCTCTTACTAATCTGAATGCTAGCTTTGACAGCAAGCCTGCAATTACTGAATCAGGTTCTCAGGCTATGTTGATACTACCTGATTAAAGAAATACAAGTCAAGTATTAATAATGTTACAAGGAGTATTTTTTTTAATACAATACTCAGAGTTTTACTATTGAGTATTATAGCTTGGTGGTATTACATTGAACTTGTGGTAATATATTGATTCATAAGGCCTTTATGACTAGAATCAAAACGAGCATTTGAATAGATTATTATTCTTAAATGAGGGTAACCCCATTAGGGAAATGGTTGTCATATAAAAATAACAAAGCTCTGTATTTCATGAATTGATATCTTTAATGCAATTTCTAGCTTATAATATTGTAGTTTGAAACTAAGTCCTTTCACTGATGCAGTGTTTGTTTTGCAGGTATTGTTTTAATCAAAACATAATGGTCACCATATAATATTAATAATAAACATATATTCTTCAATGTTGCAATTTTTGAAATGACCTGTTTAATGAATTTGTAAGCTCATAATGTTTTACTTTGAAACTCATGGTTTATATTCATGCAAAATTTTGTATACATTAGTATACACAAAAGAACCGAATAAACAAGTTGGTTTAAATAATCTCAAGAGTGTCAGAATATTTCTTTTCAAAAGAAATAGACATTCCCTAAGTCATATACTACAATCTTCATATTCCAAAAGAAAATTAAATGCAATATGTAAAGTGTTATAAATATTTAAATTTATCATGCAAGAAATTCAGTAAATTAAATAAAATTTGGTCCCTAAACTATAGTCTGTTGATATTCATTATATAATCTTTTAGATATTTACTAATCTTAATCCAATATAAGTCTGTATAGAAAAATGGAGGTGAAAATCTGTTTTCTTTACTTTGAAATCCCATCTTTTTACTTGGGCTCAAACACCAAAATATGCACATCTTTTGGGTAGTGTGTTAGCATCACTCACACACACACACACACACACACATGCATATATATATATATATATATATATATACACACATGGATGTACTAAAATATTATGACTACCTCTTTAATAAAGTGTTGATCCTCCATGTGTCCATAAAATAGTTCTTACCCAATCATGCCTTGACTCTGCAAAACCATTAAAGGTTTCTTCTGGGATCTGTTAACATCAGATCCTTTAACTACTGCAAGTTATGTGGGAGAGGTTCTGCAGAGCAAACCTGTTGATCCAACACACCCTATAAGTGCTCAATGGGATTGAGATCTTGGAATATAGAGAGTGGTCTTCCTCATATTTCTCACACAGTGTAACAGGATTCATTGTACTATTCAGTGATGTAGCTACCATTGTAGAAGATTCTTGCCATGAAAATGTATTCCAATACTGAGGTAGGCGTACATGATAAAGTAGCTTCCACTTCAATGATAAGACCCAATATCTCTTAGCAGAATATTGCCCATACTTCTTCAGCAGGCTTGTTGTTTCCCTACATAATATTCTAGTATAATCACTTCCTCAGAATAACAATGCACACAACACACACACACACACACACACACACTGCCATTTATCAGGAGAAATTTAGACTCACTGATTTTGGTGACCTGGATGCAAAATTTAATTCTGATACCCACATAACCATTAAAGACACATATTGGTTAGTATCAGTATTATGACTGGTTCTAAAGTTACACAGCCCTAGATTAGATAAGGATTGTTGTACTGTGTTTTGTGATACATTCTTTTGTTCATCGTAATGCTATCCATAATGTGTGCTACTGTAGCCATTCTGTTAGGTATGTACATTTTTAAGACTCTAAAGTGGGAAAACCTTTATTCACTTCTCATATTGATATGTCTTGCCTTCCTGATGACATGGTTGGTGATTATTTTTAACCCTTAGATTCCTGCTAATAGGTATTTATCACAACATAACACAAGTAACCCACACAAGTGCCATCCAGAAGTCCCCTGTCTTAATTTTTCTGTCCCTAACAATTTGGCCTTTATCAAAATCATTCATATTTATTTTCTGTCCAACACGTTTAAAATGAAGAATTAAATGCCAACTTATCTACTTGCATCTTTATGACCCTGACATGTGCAGTTGATCTGACACAGTAGCTGTTATTCTTGCCACATATTGTTGTTCATGATATTTCATATATATATATATATATATATATATATATATATATATATATATATACTCACATAAACACACCAATTTTTAAGAAAAATGCTTCTCAACCTAAATAGTTTCAAGCTGCAAATCTTGTTCTATAAAATAAAACTTCAAGAAGAATTTGAAATTCTTAAAGATATTTTCCTAAAAATCAGCACAAAGTTTTCTGAATTCTGATTTAGAACATGGACACAGATTTTAATATTTTTAGGTGTGTATATATATATAAGTGGTTAATACTAATGGATGTACATGCCACAGTTAGATATTTACTTTTAAAAAGTACTCAATACAAAAGTAGAGCATAGATATATACCCATTATCATTATAATAATAATAATAGCATACTGCAACTTAATAGCCATAAAGTTTTGGTGTTTAATACACCATCATCAGGCAGTGACATTTCAGCACCTGATGATGGTGTATTAAACAGTGAAACTTTTTAGCTATTAAGTTGCAGTATACTATAATAATAATAATAATTTTTAAAGCCTTAAAATGATTTGTAAACCTTAAAATAATTTTTTTAAAAACTGAGTTTTCTTATTCCTATAATGATATAAGTTAAAGTAAAAATCAAGCATTGAGCTGCTTTACATGAATCACATTTTATCTTGCTAATGTACATTTTATTGAAATAAATTCTTTTTCTGATGATGCCATTTCAGTCGTAAGCATATATTTACTTTCTTATATATTTACTATCACGTCATTTTTCATCCCCCTTTACTCACATGTCTACATCATAAAAGCTCAGTTTAGACTTGTAGATTAATCCCAATAATCTTTCTACCACATATAAAAAGAGTTTTTAAATATTATTGAAACTAGCAAGTAGCTGAGATGATTGGTTGATGTCTGTGTACCTGAAGAGAAAAATTGATTAATCTCTTTTGGATTTGATTCGCACAGCATGATAGTTACTTTTATAATTTGTGCTTGTTTGCATATCTTACACCTATACAAATATACATCCTGTAAGCAATCAAGTTGAAGAAAATTCTATTCTCATCACAATGTAGATGCTTACCCATCCAAACACAGCAATAAACATTTCAAGCTGTAGAGACAATTCTTTATTTTGTTAGACTTTTTCCTGTCCGCCCATGATATCAACATGCTTTGTTTGTATTGATTTATTTATTATTGGGGTCCATTTATAGCCATACTTAATTCATCATCACTTTCTTCCATTTCAGCCAAATAAAATGCCTTCAGTTTTAATTCCTGAGATGAAGAGTTAAGATTATTTACATTCAGACTATTGTTACCATTTTATCACAAAGTTTTGGGCATTGTACTCTCAGGACTGACTAGTACTTGATGCCAAAAGAAACAATGGCAAAAACAGTGTGATAACAACAACAAAGATCGGGATAATAATTTGCATGTAAATAATGCCTCTATTTATATATATATATATATATATATATATATATATAATTTTTAGTCTGGTTGTGAAAAAGGTTTTATTTGAAGAATAAAAGTTGAAAAACTCATATGTATTAATTGATTTTAAACATTCTTTTTAAAATAAATTATATTCCTTAATTTTTAAAAATGTACCTTCTCCCAAAAGCAAAACTAAATGCAATTATTTATAGCGACTCGTAAATCAACTATCACCTTCCTTTATACACCATTTTAATCCATCAACACACACACACACACACACACACACTAATTAGCTAGATGAGCTCCTCATGTCTAGATGTACAAAGCTGGATTGAACCTTTTGTAAACCAAGAAGCAATTTCAGTTCAACAATGCAATATGATTGCTGTTATTATACATTTTTATTATCCTATTTTGAACAAATTATAATTCCAAACATAACTTGATCTATCAAATGTCTTGTTTGTACAAAATATTTAGATTTCTCCTCTGCCCTGCCCTTACCCCAAAATTTTATTACCTTTTTGCCAATCTAAAGAATATGTCTTACCAAATTGACCCAAAAGATTTTTTTATTTTGTCATCTATTTTTGTGAGATCAAGTATGCACTTACCTTCTTTCCTTAGTGTTGTTTTTTTTAAATATACATTTTTTGAGCTCATACTTATATAGTCACTTAATTAAATCATTTTCATTAATTAGCCTATTATTTATTTATTTATTTATTTATTTTTTGTAACCAAAATCACTCAATCTTCTAAGTGTCATGGAATGTGTACTCTAATTGGCAGCATCTGTTGAACAACAAATATTTTCTTTTTCCTTGTAGATTTCTTCATCCCTGGTTATTTCATTAGGAAAAAACAAGATACACATTGGCCTTAGACTGTTGCCAATCTAAAAGTATCGACAAAAAATCTGCATTGGAATATGTCACTTTCCCTCGTTTTGTTTTCCTTTTTTTAATGAGTAAACTTGTGCCTCATGTTTTCAAACTACTTACCTACTTACCTACTTTCCTTCTCGGCTGCTGTCCATGATTATTAGAATAGTAAAATAAGATATTCCTTCAAATATGAATGCATCATTGCTTTCCTTAACTTAATTTTTTTTCTCTTACACTTTAATTATTACTTATTCAGAAAAGGTTATATCTGTTTTTTATTTTTATTCAACTTAATATTGGAAACCATAGTTTACCATTATCCATCCCATTTTAACCATACATAACTGTTTTCCTTATAACAATGATACTTCCAAACCAAAATCTATTTCACATTTATTGTTTGTACATTTTTATTCCAATTAAATGTATTATTCCTATTTCTTTATTTACCAAAATGAATCAGCTCAAAAATATCAAATGGATTTTTTTTAATATTATATATCTTTTTAATTTACAAAAACAAATATTTTAGTTATTTTTCCAATGTGGTCGCCTGTCCTGCTTTGCAGAATATTTTTTTTATTTTGATAATACTCATGTCTCAATTTTCAATTTACTATTTTTTGTATTGTTTTAAGTTACAATTTTTTGGCATATTTAATCCCATATCTTAAAGAGACATCAAATTCATTCATTTATGTTAGTGTTAAGAAAAGTAACTATGTTTCTTCACTAAAATTTTGTCTAAACTTCTGCACCAACCTACACACATATCACTTGGTATTTTTACCAAGCTACTTCTCCACTATAAAGTCAGTTACCTCCTGATTTTCATCAGTTGTATTAAGTGAAATTTTATTGTTTTTATAAATCTTATTGTTCATTAAAAATGTCTTTTTTCTTCCTTTTTAATTGCACTAAATAATTTTGTTTACAATTTACATCTTGCTATTTTTACCTCTATTTTTGTGCATTTTAATGTTGTAGCTCTTATTGGTTTATTTGAAAAATGATCAAAATATGTTTTGTAACACATCATATTCTTTGCTCATTTGCAATGTGAATAAAAATCTTTTCTTTTTATTTATTCTAATGTAATTCTGGGTTGTGGTATAAAATTTTTCAACACTTTCCAATATGGCTGCCCAGTTTCTTCCATAAACGCATGCTTCTTGCTATCATTACATCCTGCCTTTCATTATATCTTCATCTGGTGCCAAGAGGTCTGTTATAATACTCTTGATGTTTGGCCACAGTTATGTTTTCAGGGAAAATAACAAAGGAAAAAGCCAAATCCTATGTTTTTTAAAGTTAAATGTTTATAAAAATGTTAAATACTGTTGTTTATGTCTTTAACTGCTTTTGATGTCAGTGATTGATATTTGTAACACTTTTTTTTTAACTCACTGACATTATAATTCTCAGTATCATTTTTACTGTTATTCTTTAAGCAGACTGGGTTGACAAAAAAGAAAGAAAAATTCTGTGAATTGTGTTTGTTTTTATTTTTTTATACTAAGGTTTTCTTTTCTGTGATTTTTTTTTAAACATAGTACAGATATAAACAAAATGGTTAGTCCTATCAGAATTTAAAAATAAAATCAAATTTGATTGGCATTGTTTTACATGCTTCATGTTTTTAAATTTGCCTTTTGTGATGCAATCCAGCTTTACTCTGTAATAATGTACTTTAAAATCTACAACTACTTCCTCTACCCTCAAACTGGATCAGTATTAATTCAAAATACTTAAAACTATCTTTTTATACATGGTTTTGAGGAAAAACTTTTGTTTATTTTTGTTTATTCTCAAAAACTATAAAAATGCTAATTATAAAAAGAGGCAAATTTTAAATTATTTGAAAAATTATTTTGCTTTGTCATTCAGCATAATTACTTAAATCTATTCATCATTTTCCTATTTCTTTAAAACCACCCATTAGATTTATTATATAAAAGCAAGCACCTTCTTTTTGTACTTAAAAGAAAAGAAGTTTTATTAAGAAATGTAATATTTTATTTCCTAGTCATTGCTACTTATTACTTGTAAAGGTTGTTGTCTTTACTAGTTACACTCCCTTATTGAATCCACTCAATGGTCAGTTCTTTTGGATAAGTAGAAGTTTAATCATTTTGAATAAGTTAAAGCTGCTCCTAAAAGTGGCTTTATTTTTCCCAGTATTGACAACTTTCATTTTTCTGTATTTTAAATTCAGGTTACATTGCAATTGGGGAAATAATGTACACCTGTGGTTAGTAATTAATGGATTCATTGTATTTATACTTGACAACTGTCTGCTTTGTTTATCAAAACTAAAGAGTTTATATCAATATAAATCTTAAAATGGAATATCTGTAGATTTGCAGGTTTTGCTTAAGGTGTAAAGAAAAAAAACAGTTATATAATTTTTTTATTTTTTTCCCTGATGATTCATTAATAAAAATTACCAAGAAGAAAAAAAAAAAGAATTCTATTGACAGAATGGATTCAAGTGGCTGGTCTTGAACTGGACCTATGATATGGAGCTGCCACTTTACTACATCTCAATTTTTATAAGGTAGTATTTATATGTGCATTGGATATCAGCTCAGAATGAGAAATTGGAGATCTGAGTTCAAATTCCAATTGAATTTGTTCATTAACTTACGTGCAAATAACCTTGGGAAAGGTATTAATCCATCTCTTCCCTTTAGCTATGGATCAAATAATAGGACAGATTGGGTTCTATAGCCTTGGTTGACAGTCAGTCTTCTTCAGAAAGTAATGGCAATCTACTGCAGAAAAATCTTCTGTCCAGTTAGTCATGTCTCTTTTGAGACAGGATCACTCAAGCATGTATCATGTATGGCACTTAACTGACTCATTCATATAAAATACAAATTTTATTGTAACCTAATTATGTACAATAATAACTCATATATAATATAGGTGAACAACTACAAAAATTGAAAATAAATACAATGTATCTAAATACAACTTATTCATAGACTATTCCATTTTAAATAAATCAGCAATGTTTAACAGCAACTTTTAACATAAACTTGATATTTTTTTGTTGAAAAGTTTTAATACATTCAGCATTATAAATAAAAACTAGTGAAGTCTATATAGTGTTTTTTTTTTCAAGACTTAGCACAAGCAAAACAAATTCCCAAATTTAGATGTAAAAAAGAGACCCCCAAAATTACATCAAAATCCGTATAAATTTTCATCCTTTAATTGTCAGTTATGCTTAGTTTAATTTGCAATATATATAAATGTAAGTAGAAAAAAATCAAATGTTTATTAGATAGCAATGTTCTGAAAGCATTGCCCAGGGTCCCCAATCAGGCTCTCCCCAATCAGAGAGAATTGGGGGTAGTACACACCAGCTATGCCAGTAATCATCACCTGTCATGAATAATATAGACGTTAACCACCAAAGAGAATTGATGTTAACATTGAAAATGTTAATCAGCATGCTTGCTGTCCTAACCATTGCTCAACTCAAATAAGAGATGACACTAATTGGAGGACATATGTTGTGTACAAAATAATTTATCAGATGAGATCTAAGTAAAAAAAATGTGATATATGCTAAAGTTCTTCACCTTAAAGCATTTCTTAATATGATGGCTTAAATGGAAATTTCAATAAAATTAAAAAAGTATTAGTAAATATTGGACATTTGAAACATAAAATATAATTAAGATAATTTATCAGCTAAATAAAACCTTTAAATGCATCTGTTGACTGGATAACTGATTTAGCATGATTTCAAGCATTTGTTTCATACCTAAGTACTGTTTAGCATCATTTGTTTTTTTTTTCTACAGAAAACCCGGTGTTTTTCTAACAACACAATCTTTATCCAAATCTAATGAGACACACCTATCTTTTTCTATCAAGGTTCTCGTGTATTTGGAAATAATTGTTTTCGTTGTAAATTGGAAACCAATCCTTCTGTAAAGTTAGAGAATTTTTTTTTTTTTTGAAAAATTGATTTGTTTCTTTTCATGATCTACTACTGTATATAACAGTCACAAGAGGAAGAAAATTCCTATTTAGTGTATATTTTATACATTACTGGTTGAAAAATGCCTACACAGAAAAACAATCAATTTATTTTTCCCTACCAACACATTAAAACTGTTATGCTAAAACTGACTTTTCAGATAATCATCATATCTATCTTTACATTTTTTTTTTTTGCTTTATTTCACATTTATGCCTAATCTTGGAAATTCAAACTTTTTCTTTAATTCTGAAAAAATTAAAAAACCCATCTGAAGTTATGCATGCCTCTGAACAAAACATTTAAAACAATTTTATTTTTTTCCTTTTAATACACAATTGGCATGTATTCATTAAAGTAATTTATGTATTTTTTAAAATGACCCCCACTCCCAACTATTCAAATGTTGGCTATAAGTAGATGTCTTAATCTGCTTGTTCAACACATCAAATTTCTTTATTGATTTGTTGCAAATAATCTTTTGCATTTCTGTTTTAAATAATCCAACATTTGAGTTTTACTGATTCATTTTTCTTTCTCTTAAGTTTCAAAACTGTGTAAGATTTTTGTTTAGATAAATTGGGTGACCTTGCTAAAAGGAAAAGTCAAAAACAGAAATTTTGAAACTGAGTAATCCTGTTTTGTTTTTTTTTTGTTGTTTTATGGGGACCACTGACCAATCAGCAACATTACCCAACTCTTCCTGGGTCATTTTAAAAATAGTTGGTACATGTGAGCACAAATCTGAATAGTTTTAACAAGATTTCATTTCAAACCAGTCTGTGTGGATATTTTTAGCCTGCTCCTAAGTTTTTGTACCATTTTTTTCTTATCTTTTCATTTTGTTTTATCACTTTTTAAAAGTTATGTTCTGAAGCTAATCCTTCAAAAAATCAGAATTAAAATAAATAGCAAAACTCTTTCTGATTTTTTTTATGTAAAATTTAAAATATTTTTTTCAATAATAATTTGATATCTTAGGATGAAAATATTCTTTTAAGAGAAAGGCATTGCCTATAACCAACTTTTTGGATTTCTTGATAATAATTGCCTATTCACTTGTTGGGAAGTAGGAGCACAGTAAATAAAGTTCTGATGATCCAAAAATCAGGTTGGTTCACTCACTAGATATAAAATTATGTCAGATAATAATGTCATCTATTGAATAGAAATTTCATTTTATAATATAGACTTTATAATTAGTAGTTAGTCCTCAACACCCAATCTTATATACAACAAAGGAAGCATTTATCACCAATTAAAAAGAGACCAATTCATATATAAAACATTTTATATGCATAAAAAATTTTTCCTTGTATGTGTATAACCTAATGAATCTGAGAAATGAAATATTTCTATGAAAATCACTTATATGTTGGATCCAAACTGAAATATTTTCAAATGAGATCAAAGGCAGATAATTTATAAAAAAAATAAATTCATAAAATAATAATTTTTTATCTAATATTAAGAGATAAGAACTTAATTTAGAATTTATTAAATTTGGAAAGGTTCTATATTCTTTGATACTGTAAAAGTTGTTTGTAGATTTACTTGTAGAAGTTTTAACTGGAGAAACATCTGATAGGCATGTTATAAATCAGGCAACCCTGATTCATTAATTAAACCATTTTTATGGCATTGTTTACTGATTAACAATGAACTGGATAACTAGAAATATATCCATGAGCGTAACATCCTTTTTACTAAAGCATTTCTTTACAATTCTTGCTGTGCATTTTTAAACCTTGATTTACTTTAGTATTAGACCAGATTAGGGAGAAAATGAAATTGAAAAGATTGAATTGTACCAATTCAAATATGAAGGGTTTTTTTCCTGCCTGCTTAGAAAATCAGCAAGTGAAATTTGTGCTAAGATTAATTATTGATAATAGCTGCTGGTGATAAAATATGCAACTATGTCAACCATTGAGCAGGTGAAGATATAATTGAACACTGTTTTTAAAAAAAAAAACATCATTTGACATTTATTTATAATTTAACTTTGTACTTTATTGGATTTTTGGAACACAATGAGGAAAGTGGGCCTGAAGAATTTGACACTCACAGGACATACTGAAGGCAAGAGGGACAGAAGCAGTGAATAACCTACTTAACAATTTTGTAGAAATGGTTAACAGAACAGAAAATAGGGAGGATAGTAAAGAAACATTGTTGAGAGTTACAAAGGTTAGGAAGTTATGGAAAGCCATGATCACACATGTCCTGAAATGACAGTTCATAAAAAATTAAGCACATTGAAACAATAGCAATAGGACATGTTGGTTGGTTTGTCCCGTGCAACCCAAAAATTGGCCATGCTTATTAGATTTTAAAAATTATTTCAAGTCAATGTTGTTTCCTATGAATAAATAACTATGGAACCATCAATACACACATACACATATGTGTGTGTTTCTAAATAAATTCCTGCTGAACAGTGACTGACAAGAACTAAAAGTCACATGCATTTTTATGCAATCATCATGTAATCAGCAACTGTTATTTGTGAAAATGGGAAATTTATACCCACTTGGCAAAATTAAGATGTTATGAGGATAGCTGACAAGTACATACTATATGCAGTTCATTTAAATTCATGAAAGAGGAAAATGCCCACACATCCACAATACTGAAGAATTGCCATAACTTAGAAGGGATGTCTATAAAACGGTTGATAGTATAGGTAACAGTAGAGTGCCAACAAAAGAGCATGAAGTTAAAAGCAAAATAATGCTCAACAATAGCAGGCCCTCAAGGTCCTCCATATCAGAGCATATTTAAATAAAGAAGTAAGCAACTTCTAAGGGATATTTTTATTTATATATATATATTTATTTTTATTTATATATATATATTGAAGAGCTCCAAGGTGTTACCAATGAACTGCACAGTACCCCGTATATCATTATCGGAGCCCTTTAACATCTGCAGTGGGGTCAGACAGAGTTGTATCCTTGCTCCCACTTTCTTTGGAATCTTCTTTGTGCTACTTCGAAAGCACGTATTCAGCACATCATGGGAAGGGATTTACCTGCGTATGAGATCAGATGGCAGGCTTTTCAATCTCGCCCATCTCAGAGCCAGGACTAAAGTACAAAAAGTTCAGAGACGTGTTGTTTGCTGAGGATATGGCTTTAGCATCCCACACCCAGTATGAATTTCAATCACTGATGGATCATTTCTCTCAGGTCTGCAGAGACTTTGGGCTGACTATAAGCTTGAAAAAAAAAAAATCAAGCATCCTAGGTCAAGGTACTGCAGCACCACCAGCCATCACCAGCAATGACTATGAGCTGGATACAGTCTATCAGTTTACCTACCTTGGCTTTACCATCACTGACAACCTCTCCCTGGACATACAACTTAACAAGAGAATTGGGAAGGCAGCCACAACCCTTGAGCACCTCACAACATGTATTTGGACTAACTCCAAGCTGACAGTGAAGACAAAGATGACAGTGTACAATGCCTGTGTTATTAGCACACTGCTATAGGGCAGCGAGATATGGCCCATGTACACCAGGCGTCTGAATACCTTCCATGTGAGAAGTATCCAATGTTACTGGGAATCTCATGGCAAGACAAGGTGGCCAACACTCAGGTTCTGTATCATGCAGGCCTGCCCACCATGTTTACACTCCTTAAACAGTGCAAACTTCGCTGGCTAGGCCATGTCCACTGCATGCCAGACAGTTGCATTCCGAATGTCCTCCTGTATGGAGACTTGACCTCTGGAAGAAGACCCACTGGACGATCACATCTACGGTATCATGACATGAAGGCTAAAGGCATCAACACAGATTCATGGGACAGCGTAGCAGTCAACTGGTCCAAATAGAGAGGAACCCTAGCCCAACAGCTCAAATCAAGGGAGGAGCAGCTGACACAAGTCGCCATGGAGAGGCAGGTTTGCAGAAAGCAAAATAACAACTCCGACAGACCAGAAACAGAACAAATACAGCCTCTGCAAAAGAGACTGTCACTCATGCATTGGCTTCTACAGTCACAAATACTAATGCTCCAGCCAAGCAGACAACTAAGATGCTACCTATGGTCAACCCTAACTGGCAAAGACCTACTCTATATATATATATATATATATATATATAAGCAACTTTTTGATTCATTATTTTTATATTACACATAAAGTACAGATATTCAAAATATTGAACAATATATATCTATATCTATATATATATATATATGCTATGCTATTAAATATAACACTGAACTCTTTTTTCTAGTGTGCTTTTATTGCATATAAAGGCACACTAGAGAAAAAGTGTTCAATGTCATATTTAATGGCATAACATTCAATCCATTGCTGGAAAATGATGCGTAAATAGCAGTGACTAGCTGCTGTTTTTAAAGTTTACCATTACCCCAGGGCAAGAGCGTAAATAGTCATCTGCAGACAGTCCTGTTTTGCTATATCACAGCTCATCAGTATGAGTACATATCCAATTGCTTCCAGCCAGGATTGAAACCCAACTAATTAAACATCAGTTGGAGCTATTTTAAACAAAAATAATTATTTTATATCTCTGAAAGATTTGAGATGGGGAGAAATACATCAATCCCCCAGTTATTCATGTTATCGAAGTTCCCAAAAAAAAATATCTGCAAAGGACTTTCTGCTTTCCAAATACTGAGATTTAATATATCTCAAAATATTGACAACTGCTTCACTGCTATGAACATTTTATGCATGGAAATATTAAATGTTTGAAAATGTATTGTTTGTATCAGTTTTTCACTTTCATTTTTCACTTTTAAAAGGCTATGAAACATTCTAAATAAAATGAGCAAATAATTTTGATATTGTTATGGCAAGCAGTAACTTCATTCTTCTTTTTCTCTCTTGTTATCACTTTTTCATGATCAACATAACACAATTCTTAAATTTGCTAATTGTGAAGGTTTGCAAAGTTGTCATACATATGCTTAAAAAATAAGTATATAATAACATTTTTTTTTTTTTTTTGCAACAATTTAACATCATCCTACTATGGCTGTTCAATTGCCAATGTCAAAAAACTTGCATGCCAAATCTTTGCTCAATCACTAAAGTAATTCTACAATCTATGCAGTCTGGGAAGTTGCAACACACACACACACACACACACACACAGTCTTCTTTGATTTAAAAGTTGAAGATATCTTTTTATGGTGAATAACAAAGAGAATGGTACATTCTTTATTTAAACTGTTGGTTTGAAAAAAAAGGGTGTGGGATTATTTTAATTTTTTTTCTACTTAGTCTTTTTTAAGAGAAAAAATAATTACAATCCTAATAGTTCTCGTTTACTTTAAGAAGTGTAAGTAACTCCGATGTTGTTGTGGCAGACAGTAACCATAATCATCAGATGTTATAACAATACACTTTTCACTAATAATTATTTTAATTCTAAAAACCAAACAGATATTTTATTATAATATTACTGCAAACTTGCAAGACTTGTGCTCCATTTTCACTGCATCTCCCAAGCTCTTTTATAAAACAAAATTCTATCTTCAACTCCTTTTGGCATGTTTTTCAATGTCTTATCTTGGTTTTAGTCATTGTAAATCTGCAATTGTAACAAGGAATAAGTAAACAATGTAATAAGCTTTCTCTTGTGACTATAAATTTGTGCCATGGCTAGGACTGCAAAATGATACTAATTAACAAATAAATTGCTTTTATAAGGAGAAAGGAAAGCCCTTCAAAAAAGGTTATGTAAAAAAGTTTAGTTGATTTCATTTAAAGATTTCTATTACATTTATTGTGTAAACAAAATGAATAAACACTGAAATATTAATGAAATCAACAAATATTTTGATTACATCCATTTTCCAAAATTGCTTTCATATTTTTTGTTTAAGCATGTAAAAAAAATTGTGATAATTGCTTCAGTGTATCCATTTACTTCATCAAAATTAAGCAATGACCAACCTGGTTTGTACTAAATGAGAATTCTAGATTCTGTAATTAAAAATAAATACCGTGTTCAAACCTAGCAGAAGGCAGCAGAAATGGTAAAATGGATCCCATTTAGAATTCAATTGTTTTACAATTTTTAGTGAAAATTAATTTTTAGGTCTGTGCATAAATCCCGTCTGAAATTGTTCAGGAGGAATTTATGTAAACAAAGTAATGTTAATTGAAAAATTTTAGCAACTCATGCTGGACTATCATAAAAAAAATTATGAAAAGTAAATATATTATTTCTGCTTAATTTTATCTTGCAAAGGTTTTCTTGAATACTGACATTTTAAAGCTTTAAAATCTATGTTAAAAATTATCCTAGACAGTTTTTTTTCTTGATCTTACCAGAGGAATTACTATTTCTGGATTTCAGCTAAGAATAAATAAATAACTTTTATTTCAGTAACTAACACAGTCTAGGAATTTGATTTTTTTTCTATTTGATTAATGAATACCATGCAATCTGTCAGTACTAAGAAAGTTAGGTTTATTTTGTACTAACTTTGTTACATCAAATTTCGTAACTAGTTGCTTTTGTAATTTACACTATTGAACAAACAATAAAATTCCTCTTAAAAAATGTAGTATTTTTATTAAATTAAGAATGCTGACTAAATTAAAATGTTAAATAATGATCTTCTTAGATTCTCTACCCCTACCAACAAGGTTCTGTCATTTTTTTTTTTTTTTTGCTGCTGATGAAAATGAGGATTATTATTATTATTTAGAATAGTTGATAACAATCTTGCATCATCCTGCATAGCCTATTCCATATACCGTGTCAGGTCTTTTTGCTGATTAATATAATGTTCGCTTTATTCTGGACATTTGTGAAGGTAGAGTTTGAAGCCAGTTTTTGTTTGTTTATGCATGCGATGCTTGATGGTCTTCAGAAGAGAAATTATTAAATTTTGTGCAATGCATTGTAGATTAAAAAACGTGTGCATTGTTATTTTTTTTATCTGTAAAAACTATTTTTTCTCTATTTTTGTAGTTCACATTTCTTTTTTGTATTTTCTATTGTAGCTTTGCATTTAACATTTTGTATGCTTGTTTTCTTTTTCATTCTTTTTGTTTTACAAATTGCTGCCATTTACTGCTGCATTGTAGCATTTGACAAAATATCAGAATATTATTAAACATGTAAACATCACTGTTAGTAAAATATAGAATATTTTTATAAATTTACAAAACTGCCTTTCTTTGTTATTTTGTTTTGAATTTAAGATTACAGAATAAATCAGCAGGTTTTTAAGAGCCAAAAAAAGAATGGATTTCCAATGATATTGCTTGTATGAATTTTTTTTTTTTTTATGATGACAATAAGAAATCTAGTGATTTACATTTGCTAGCAGCTTATATATTGTGAATTATTATCTACCACTTTTCTTGTGTTTATTATACCTTCTTACAGAACTAGTTGAATAGCTATCCTGTGAACTGAGAAAAATTGCCAAAGAAATTCTCTTACCTGTATAAAATTTCTGTATAAACAGCATTTTCAACAAGACATTTATTCTGTAAAGTTCTTCTTGTCATTGTATGATGAGGGTGGCCTGAAAAGTTCATAAGCTGATTATGAAAGAGTGATGCTAGAGGTATGAAATCTTGTATATATTAATTTCAAGTCTTATTAGTAACTGGATTAGAAGAGATAGTAAGGGGACAAACATTACTTGGAGCTACAAAGGATAGGAAATTGTGGAGAGCCATGATAGTGCATGTTCTGAAGGGAAACAGTGCATAAAAGAATTCTTTTGATATTGATTTTCTTTACTGCAGGGCATTTATAAAGTACATATTTATATTTTGATGCTGGGCTTTGTATCAAGTTAGTAATATATGTAAATTAAAAATACTAGCTGAATACCTGTCCCACAAACAGAAAAAAAAATTCTCATAGAAGGTCATTTAACTCTATCAAATTTCTGTATAAGCAATAATTTCAGCTCCTCACAATCCTCCTTGGTCTTTCAAACAGGAGTTGAGGTTTATTCCTTGTTTCTTGTTTAGGATTGGATTTCTGGTTCCTTTTAAGATTTGCTTCAGCTCTATGCTCCTAACATTTGTTCTTCCTTTTCTTTTTCTTTTTTTTTCTTTTTTTTTAATCATTTCACCCCGAGCAAGACAGAAATGTTAAAGATGAGCGAGGGGCTACATAACTGTAAAAAGATTAATTAGAAAAGAGTGAGGAGTACAAAGTAGTTAGAAAGGAGCAATAGAAAGCTGAGAATGCAGGTGCGATGACAGATACATAGGTGGAGAGAAAGGGAAGGTTATACGGGGGTGGGGAGAGAGCTAGAGTCCAGTGGTTAGTAGATGAGTATTGACTTTGCATTTAAATTTCTGGAGGTTGTAGCCGTCAGGAAAGCAAGAATATGGGAGCGAGTTCCACAGGCGGGAAGTGCGAGAGAAGAAGCTGCAGGAGTAGAATTGTCGTCTGCATTTGGCTAACCTGACCGTGAATGGGTGGGACCCAGCCCACACAATAGCCTACTATCTTGAGTGGTTCTTGGGCATTGCACTGGGTGAACATTAGCAAAAAAAAAAAAAAAAAAAAAAAAAAAAAGACATTTATTTTCTAATGATCTTATCATTATACTAAATTCACTTGAATTTCTTATTCTAGACATGAGAATAAAAGACCATGAGACAAATATCTAAATAATTTTCTTTTCATTATGTGTTTAAAATGCAGACTGTTTTGTTCTACTGACATAAGGTGGGGACACACAGGAAAAAATTAGCTTTATGTAAAGTTATAACAGATAAACAACTTTTTACTTGGTTAGCAGCCAAATAATTGAGCATAAAAAGAAGTTGAGGTTTCTGTAGACAAGTAGTTGGCAAATACTTTTTTTCATCATGATTATTTTTTTTTTGAGGGATGCTGTTGCTCCATCTCTTTATATACGTATTTTTTTTCATTCTTTAATAATGTTTACCCAATACAAGGCCCAAGAGCCACTCAAGATAGAGGGTTACTGTATGGTGATGTATGAGCCTACGAAAGAGCAAGAAGTGAAATTCATGTAGTTATGCAGAAAAGATAACGATTAACTTTTCAACTTTCTAGGTCATGATTGTTGTCACTGGAAAGACATGAGACTTTAGAAGGAACTGAAAAAACAATCCTAAACAGGGAACAAGGAATAACCCTCTATTCTTGTTTTAAAAAAAAACTAGGAAGGGGTGTGAACAAGACGATAGGCGAACCTCTCTATTATTGATAGAGAAAAAATAAGTGAATAAAATTTAAGAGTTCAGGCAGAGACGTTAGAAGTATAGAGTTGAAGTAGACTTTTGGAAGTAACCAGAAACCCAATCCTCAACAGGAAACTTTTACTCGTGTTCAATAACCAGGAAAGAGTGTGAACCGAACAATAGGCGAATCTATCTACTACTGGGAAGAAAAATAAATTAGTAAATAAAATTACAGTTTAGGCAGAGATGTTGCATAGAAGTAAATGTTGTTATTGAGTTTAGGAATCTGTCAGCACATTAATAACTATTAAATTTTACCTTGTATGAGTTGCGAAAACTCCTAGCAACTAAAAATTGGACAAAATTTCTTCTTCTCATAATTGTTTTGTTTTTTGCACTTATTTTGGTGGACTACGTAGCAAATAAATACTGAAAACTGAAAGGTAGATACACAAAAGAGACTCTTTAACAGATTCGTCAGTCACCAGTAAGATCGCAAATACACTAAATGCAGCTATTTGTGAACTAATACCTGAAATAGATTGTACTTTCTATAGCTTTGGAAAAAAAAAAAAAGAGAGAATAAGAAATGATAGTACATTAATGCGATTTTCTACAGAAGCACACTTTTCATCATGGGTCAGTTTGCAAGACAAGCAACTCGCACAGAACAGTAACAATGAAAAACTAGCATGAAAATTTTAAAATTTCACTTAATTTGATCCGGCTGTGACACTTTTCCTTTCAAAAGAGAAAAAAATACTTTTGAATTGCTTGCATGGCAATTGTACACTTTATATTTAATTACAATCTTCGTCCATATCTATCCCTATTTTCTTAGATCAAAACTTTTTAAAAAATGGCTTCAAACAAATAAATCCTAAAGGTAATCCTTCACATAAGCAGCGTAAAATAATCCAAAATAGTCCTGCTTCACTTAAACGGTGTAAAATAAACTGTCATTTTATATCTTTAAATGTTTTTTCATACTAAATATCACCATAGCAAATGATGAGCTGGTTATTGGTTATTCAGTGGTATCGAGCGAGGTTCGGGAAAGTTTCTTAGTTGAAGTACCGTATCGGTGAGCAGAGATTCTGAAAGAGGCAATTGTGCACTGTGCAATATATTCAGCCTGGAAACCATATTGTTTTAGATAGCTAGGCTGCCTATACTGGAATTGAGGAAATCAGACCTACTAATCAGATATACTCTCATGACGCCGTTATTCAGCAGTAATATTTTTGGCATCCCGGGGTAGAAGAACAGCTCCGCGTTTTTAGTATTTATTTGCTGCGTAGTCCACCATTATTCATTGTAATAATGTTTAGTTGTAATAAACGTATATACCTTTGGTCTTATTGGTTTTACGCTGTTCAGGGAATAGCGGTTTATTTTACACCGCTTAAGCGAGATATTTGGGTTGTGGTGGAATGGATATCGGCTCGGAATGAGGAAACAGAGAGCCAAGTTCGAATTCCAATCGAATTCGTTTCATGCACTTAAGCACAAATACTCTTGCGAAAGGTATGTAGCCGTCTTTTCTCTCTCCAGCTATGTATTTATTAACAGAACAAATTGTGTTGTATAGCCTTGGTTGGAAACCAGTCGACCGCAGAAAGTAAGGGCAACCTACTTTGGGAAAATCCTTTGACTAGTCAGTTATGTCTCTTTCGAGACATGATCGCTGAAGCGTGTATAACGTATGGCAGTTAACTGACTGAAGTGAGAGATTATCATTCCATACATCTTAAAAATAGTTCTTTATCAGACCCTTTACATTGGTGTGACAAAATCTCAGAGTTTTACCAAATAACAAAAACTACATCACTTGAATACATCCAACAGCAGCAACAACAATAAAAAAATGAATAACACATGTAAGTAGAAAAGAAGAGAGAGATATAATCAAGCTATTAACTTTCCACACCTCCATAAACAAAAAGTTTGGAAGGTCTGAATTTTTGGAATGTAGGGTTATCATTACATAATTTGCACTCGCTGTTATCCTGATCTTTGTAATTATTATCACACTGATTCAGCTGTTGTAACCTCTGGTCTTTATCAGGTGCTTGTCGATCTGGGTAACCTTCAGGGAATGTCAAACGGAACCATTTATTTAATCTACAGAGTAGAATGTTCTCGTTCCATTGACAATGTCTAGTAGTATTCCGTCTAGTTCTTATTTAGTATTGTTCAGCTATTGATTGCTCTGTTTCCACTGAGTCTAAGTCTACAGGGACAATAGCCTCGTGGATTAAAGCGTTGGTTCATGGATTTGGTGATAGTGAATTTAATCCCTTGGCTAAATAGTGCAAGCTTAGATTCACTGCAAATAGGGGTTGCGGTAAGTAAACATTACTAAATAAAAACTAGATATACCTAAACATGGCCAACAGAACAAGATTAATCTACCCTCATATATCAAATCAAGAGTTCAATTTTAAATTCCCTAAAGGTTACCTGGATTGACAAGCAGTTGGTGAAAGGCGAAGGACTCAATGCCCAAAATACAGTGATAAGGAGAACAAAGATGAGGACAATAGTCCGAATGTAAATAGGGAAATATCAATACTAAAAAGAATGAAAATCTACCTAATTTCTCTCACAAGGCTTGGGTCAGTTTATGAATTTGTTTTTAGACACTTTCTAATGATGTCACATACCCTGATCATCTAACCAAGAATGATATTATCAAGAAGTCACCCCCTTATGTAAGTAATCATGATGAGATTCAAACCTGGTTCTTATGGTTAAAACACCAACACTGTAACCACTTGACCGCATACCCACTTTCATTAACAATCTATACATTTCTCATGCTAGGCAGAAATTGATAAAGAAGCACTAAATCCTGTAATTTTTTTAACCTAAAAATTATTTTAGCAAGTCTTGGCACTCATTCTGTATGTTACGTAATGGAAATCAAAATAAAGAAAACTGTCAGAATTCGAGGATTAAGAGGTGGGTTTACTGACAGAATATGTCTGTCTGTCTGTCTCTCTCTCTCTCTCTCTCTCTCTCTCTCTCTCTCGCTTATATATATATATATATATAACGTTTGACAATTTCAGTCCTTAGCACTAGCAGTCTTGTTGGTGTACACTACCTACAAATATATATATATATATATATATATATATACTAGCAGTATAGCCGGGCGTTGCTCGGGTGTAATGAAAGCTTTAAAACTAATCCATGGTCCTGGAGCTCAGACTCTTTGGACGTTGGCACGAAAGACTAAAAAGTTTCCAGTTAAAGCGAAACCGTAGACTGAAAGAAAAATGAATGGATGTAAGTCAAATTTTGATTTCCTGGTATCGATTTATATATATATATATATATTCTGCACTATTGTAAAAAATGCAACCTTGAAACTTCTGAATATCGTTTCTTATGTCTTTGTCTATGAGTGTATCAAATTTCATTAAAATCGGACGACTCCTTCTATAACCCGATTTTTTTTTATAATCGATTTTCGATATTTATCGGGGGTATCTCGACACAAAACCTAGCTAAGAACACTCGCAGACGCCTATAGTACAACTGTGTAAATTTTCAAGGAAATCGGTTCAGCCGTTTCGGAGTCTATAGGTAACGGATACACACACACACAGACACACACACACAGACAAAGTTCCATTTATAAATAAGTTTAGATATATAACTTAAACGTTATATGCTCTCTCCGGCAGAATTCAAGCCTGCGTTCTCCTAGAGAAAGCCATCATCAAATCTAACGTGCTTTGTACCTCTTTTTCTCCAATAAGATTTCTCGAATATAAGTATATGATTATTGTTAATCAGTTTTTAGGTTATAATTAAATTAGACCAGTACACAGGTGTATTAAAAAGTGCTCAATACATGTACATTGAAGAGCTTTTGAATATTTTTCATTTAGAAGCGAGTTATTTCCACAACCTAGGTTTCAACCTTTCGGTAGCTTCAGGTGATTTATAATAACTGATTTTCCATCGTTTTCAAACGTACAATAAGTTTTTTTATGAACCTGTGACTGGAATTTTGAAACAACCGAAATTTTGAAACAACCGAAATTTTAAAAATTAGGGAGGAGTTACTTAAGGATCATAAACATTTTCATTCAGATTTGTATGATCCTAGGATGTATATTTGGATGTAAATAATACATTATTTCTGATCTTTCATTTAGTAATTGTTTTTGTTCTGTATACAATATTATGAATAACTTTTCTTCTTGGATACGATTTACTAATAGAATATGGTTATATATATATATATATATATATATATATATATATATATATATATATATATGTCATATCAAAATAGGGCCTGGCTCTGTACACTGGAAATAATTCATAAATACGAAAAGTGTTCCAATGGTTTTAGCATTCTTATAATATAAAAGTATTATTTTCATCCTGTCATTATAAATAATACCTTTTTTATGTTATTCAATAAAACTGAGCAGGACAAAATATGAGTTCCATACAAAGGACTGTTCTCATGGTAGACATTTTGCACGCCATCATAGACTTTCCGAAGCACAATCTGTTCCAGAGTGAAAACATTAATAATAATGCGATGCTTTAGTTTATGATTCTGTTTTTCGTCAACCGTCATTGTGTGCCTTATTTTAAAAAATGCACAACACAAAGAAAATATCGAGAACAATGTAAATGTTCCAATTTTGTGGAAAACAAAATATATAAGTAATGTATTATACTAAGGCAATCAAATAAAACAATTTAGAATCACTGTAAAAGAATCACATGCTGAATATGTTTAGGAAACCTCTTGTATATTTAATCATTACAAATAACTTTACATATTTTAGATTATTCTTCAACCACTTAAACTGCAGGAAATTAAAAAAAGTAATTTTGGACAAAACTCAACTATGCATCCTATACCTAAAGAGCTCATCCTTCATGGATAGTACCATGATAAAGAAGGTCATGATAGTACATTAACTAATTAGGCTACTAAATATGTGATGATGAAATATGTTGAGATTTTATTTTGTTTTGTTTTGTTCAACACTGTTTTATTGACAAACTACAGTAGTAATAATAGTAGTAGTAATCGAATGCTATTTGCAAATTCTAAGCTTAAATAACTTAATTACAAGTCTTTCTTTAAATTTCAAAACCGCTTAAGTGTACTACTACTACTACTACAAAAAGATGGCCCAGTTGAAAAAACGTTTTAACAAAGCAAAGCATATATTTGAAAAAAGGATCAGCTTGAAATCTCACAAATAACTTAAGAATATGTTTAATCAATAATATCCTATGAGAAAAAGGAAAGATTTATCAGTACAAATGTATACATAAATGCTATGTTGTTTGTAAATATTTTGCCTGTGCCTAAAAATACTAGGCAAGACTTTACAGCACCAGTACAAATAGTTATGTAAAAGCACAGTAGCAGAGAATCATGATATTGATAGAAAGCAGATGACCATGGTATCAATTTAAAATGTCACATTGTTTTATATAACACGTCAAAAACTTGTCATACAGGTTTCCAAAATTCTAGAAGTGAGAAATGAATTCCTGACCTTTCGCTCACAAAATGAATGAATAAAGTAAATATTATTTCATAATGAGGAAAGAAAGCATGAAAAATTTAACACCTACAACATACATTGAAGGTAAGAAACGCATAGGAAAGCAGTATGGGACATAGCACAAATGAATGGAGAAGTAACACAAAGATTGTTAGTAGAGGTGAATGGAAATGGAATACATTTTAACAAGGTGATATTTCTATGTGTTTTTATATACCAGAATATCAAAGTAGAGAAAATACACTAGTATACCTGTAAAAGAAAGAATACATTTTTGTGTGTGCGTGCGTGTTCACTCACCAAGAGAGAAAGAAGACAGGTCCCGTTTTTGTAGTTGTTTAACAGTGACAACTAACGACTTCTTGGCGAAATTAGCAAAGCCATGTGAGGGTAACACAATATATCGACGAACTGAGCGACGGATGGCTTTGTCGCTTTAATCTAATTCAGCCTTACGAAATCGCCCAAATGTTAGTTGATGTTGTAGACTCGGCAACAGGAATGTATATATATAATATTGCTGAGAACAACAAAAAAACAAGAATTTGTAGAGGACAAAATTTTATTTATAACTAACCAGTATTTTTTTATGTTTCCAACTCATTTTTCCATGAATTTTATCACACTTGTGTAGATCATTGCATAGTACCTCAATTAGAGGACTTATTTTTATTTCTGTGTACTTTCATCACGGAATCATCATGTTTGAGAGATAATTTTATGACACTGCAAAAAAAGATATTGTTCCTATTATATTTTTTCCTGCACATCAATTTCGACGTGGACAGAAAATTAGTCTCACAGGTTATTAATATTATAGCAAGTTCAATCCTCACTGATTGCTCTAAATTTGTGGCCTTGGCCCAAACTCTAGCTAAGGTCAGTAAATACCCATAGAGTATGTTTACTGATCTGAAATTTTTTTTTGAAAAATCAACCATCATCGATAGATGGTACAGTTTTGAACCTCTTTTCCAGGAAATCGGTAATTGATGTCACCTAAGATTGAGCTAACTGCCACGCCGACTTAATTTGTTTCAAATGAACCACAAAATGGATGTTATGTATTAAATTGAAATTTACAGTAATAAGATTTATCTGTGTTAAAATTACTGTTGTTCTGAGATTGTTTTTGAGCTTCAGTATTTTCAGAACTGCAACTATTTTTACTTGTTTTATTGTATTTAAATTTGTTTCTTTTTCTCGTGACAACATTTTTTGTTTGTTTTTGGCCAATCACTTCTTTAGACTGAAACAAAACAACAGAAAATTAGCTGCAGAAGACTAGGAATAAGATCTTTACTTAATAATGTCAACCTTATTAGCCAACTTGGTTGAGATGTTATTCATGAAAGACGAGTTCTTTATTCTGAATTACCGGACGTTATTTTAACAGCCGAAGAACCGATTGGCTATAAAACGTTGCAGTAAAAAAAACAAGAAAAATAATGATGTACCGGGAAAAATGATTAATTATCTTGGTTATCTCCAGTCTCCAATGTCCATAATATGTATTAGTATATCCGTGATATACTAACACCTAAACACAATGGAAGGAAGGACCAGAATAATTGAAAGAAATGAATGTTAAATAAACATTGTGCTAAAAAAGATTTTAGTTATATATATTTCTAGAATAAATTATGTACAAATATGTCTATGCTTGTCGCTATTTGTCCCAGATAAAGAAACTATAACACACACGGTTAGAACAAGCAGTGTGAATAGTTGAAGATCGAGAAGGTTTACTTGTAAAGTGGCCAGGCTGGGTGATGTTTTAAATGTTCATTCTGTGGATAACGTGGTTTCCATTTGTTCTTCTTACCACCGCAGGTTATCACGTCTACCTTCATCGCGGTTTACTTAGTAACTGGTATTCGTCATCCCACGACCATCGTGAATTCATCCTCCCAAAAATGAGATAATTGACCCTGCATCTCTATAGAAATAAAAGTATTACTTGTATTTTCTTAATGATTTTTATCATTATTCTATGCGTAATATTATAACACTTTGATTTTTATAGTTTGAAGGTATTTTTAAGATATAATAAGATTTCAAAACTGCTAAATTTCTTAATGCTGAAATATTTAAGGCGTTCGTTTTCCAAATAACTGGATTAACAGAAAATGATAATGAATATGATTAATTATGATTTATATAGCTATCCAGAGGTCAAATTTAAACTAAGCGTATTTATCTCTATATGGCTATTTAAGAGAAACATCACCGTGGAACATTAGTTAGCAATCTAGGTTCATGTAATATTACCACTGGAGTGAGTTTGATCTTCACGGGATGCTCTATACTTGTACTAGACTAAACTAAGCTTATACTTATATGACTAGTTAACGAACTAATGTTTGTACCCTCTCAGTCACGAAACTCTCCATTGCTTTCCATTTTGTTTAAGAAATTCACACATTTGTCTATATAAATGACTAGTCGCCGTTTTCATCCTTGAAACTACCAAAAAGCGACTGACCAACAGAATTCGTTGATTAGCAGCCATCTTTAATTTTCTTCCACCATCTTTAATTTGCTGTAATCAGTCTGCCGAATTTGTACTGATGAAAAATTAGATGAAGAAGATCCGTTCTAATTATCTCCTTCTCGGAAAGCACTCATCCACAATTCCACCGTCTACTTATAACACATAACTGAAATCTTTTTTCTGTTTCCCTTCTCCTTTACCGTCTATTAAATAAAGAGAGCGGTGTTGAAAAAGGAAAGAGAAAGAATGAATGCCTGGCATAGAATAAAAGAAAAAGAATATGGAAGTGGGGAAAAGGAGATGTGAGAGAAAAGAATAAAAAAAGGAAAAAGTGGGAGACATCAAATGTTCCCTTTCTCTTTCCCTCTTTCTTTTCCGTCTATTACACCTCTCCTTCTTTTGTTCTCTCTCTTTTCTCACACGCATCACTTTCTACTTCTTCCTCTACTTTCGTTGCTCTCTCTATCTATCTATCTATCTATCTCTTGATAGCTATTTAAACACTTTAATTCTTTTCCTTCCTTCTCTTTCTCTCGCACACACGTCTCTTCCACTTTACTTTGTTCTTTTTTCTCACATCGGTTTCATCCTCATCCACCCTTTGTTTTGTCTTTCTCACCACTTCTCTTCCTCTCACTTTACCATTCTACGCTCTCTGAACCTGCTCTTTCCTTCTCTGTGTTTTGTTTTCCTTTACTCTCTCTCTCTCTCTCTCTCTCTCTCTCTCTCTCTCTCTCTCTCTCTCTCTCACTTTAACACACTCTTCCCTTTTTTCGTTCATTTGTCTATGACATTAATTACTTTTTCGTCCTACTCATGAGTTTGGATGGTGTTAATACTTTACAAGACTTAATTTGGCTCAAAGCTACAAGTACGGAGCACACAATGAGGACCGAACTCACTATTCAGTGGTAGTGATCTGCCATATTACCTCGCAAACCGCTACCCCACATCGAGGTACCTCGTGAATATTTATAAGTTGCTTCCTTATAATAAGTTAAATACATTTGTAGATATTTAAAAAACTTAGCAATGTGAAAAATGTTGTTTATATCCTTTTTTAAACTATAGATCTCTTTTTTTTTTTTTGCAGTATTTTAATATTTTAAAATTACGCGCTGTTTTTTGAGTTTTTTTTTTCTATTTTTAAAAAAGAAATGTTAATCCTTATTCATTTTCAAATATTTTTTCAGCAAGAAGAAGAATGTGACAATGGCATCTCGGAGGTGGGGGTAATCAAACAAGAAAAAAGAAAGAAAAAAAGAAACTGAATGTCAATTGTTGACATTCGCAGGAAGGTGGGTTGAAAACTTGAGAAGAAAATTAAAAACGAAATGCGTTGAAAAATCACGTTTTAAAATAATAAATGAAATTCCGAACACTTCAAAAAAAAAAAAAAAAAAAAAAAAAAATCGAACCAAAATTTAATTAGACAGAATTTAGTAAGTTGAGCAAAATTAAAACTACCCATCCTTCCCCACTTTCCGCCGATAAGAAAAAGATCATTAATGTATCCTCGAAGATATCAAATAGAAAATGATATGTTGTCAATAAGGAAACTCGGGTGGTCACCGAAATGACATTTACGATTCTTCAGGACAAAGAGCCATCTGCTTTGAATCGGTCACTAAGAAGAAAAATATCCATACAAAAATAGATAATAGCCTGACGGGTTCGTTCATTCTAATCTTTGTGACGTTCGTCAAATCTTTATATCTGATATTAATTTGAATTACTTTGGCTGCAAGTAGTAGAGAAAATTTAATTCTAAGCTTAAACACATAGGCATAGAGAGATCATTTCTTTATTAATGAAGAGATTGGGAATATTTTTCTTTTCCTGTCCACACAAAACAACGCTTGAGATTGGCTGGTGGAGGAGCGGCTCATCTGGATGGGCTTCGAGAAAGTCCCTGGTATTGGAAATCACAGCGTGAGACAACTTGATAACGAAAGATTAATGACTGAAAATCTTATTTTCGTCTACGCATTCTGAAAGTTTAGAATCATTACGAAGACGGTGTGCTGGCCCTTAGAGTGGGCTGAGGTTAGATGCTGTGAAAGTCGGAGAAGGAATGAAGAGAAGGATTTAAGGGTCAATTTAATTCCTGTGACCACTCTCAAAAGGGGCTGGACAACCAATGAATTTGGAAAATCACTCGAGTAAACATATTTTAAAAATATGGAATTTTAGAAATAGTTTGATGCTATGTGTGGAAATAACCGAACCCAGATCTTGGTCAACCCCGAACGCAGAAATCCATATAAGCTGGAGGCTTGAAGAGTCCTCACATTACTGCTACTGGCATTACTCGCCGAGTCTTTCTATTCAAGACCTTTTTTTCTAATCATTTCACTCCAAGCAAGGCAGAACTACCACTGGTGCACAGAGGGTTACATAAGGAGTGAGTGATGAGAAAGAGGTACAAATTACAAGAGAGTCAGAGAATGAGTAAGAAAAGGATGAGCATACAGGTGTGAAGAGGGCTGCGTGAGAGTGGAGTGGAAAGGAAGAAGAACATGATACAAGGGTTCTCAGGGAAAATATGTGAGTCAAGAAGATAAGAGATGGCAATTGATTTTGCATTTAAATTCTTGGAGGTTGTAGCTTTCAGGGAAGCAAGTATATGGAAGGGAATTCCACAGGCAGGAAGTGCGAGCAAAGAAGCTGAGTAGGAGAAGTTGCGGTTATATTTGATTGGTTCCACTGAAAAAGGGTGGCACCTAGCCGCTAGTCTAGTAGCTCGACTAAATTCATGCAGAAGGAGCACCAGGGAGCTAAGCTCATCGGAGTAGAAGTCGTGAACTTATTTGTAGAAGAGACAGAGAGAAGCCATATTACGTCGATGAGAAAGTGACGAGAGTTGAGTTACCAGGTCTGGATCAATTACATTTTCCAATACCAGGGACTTGCTCGAAGCTTCGTTGGATTTTGTTAAGAAGATGAATAGCAGAGGCACCCGATCAGATGTGACAGCAGTATTCAATGCACGGGCAGATGGTAGATTTATATATGTGCAAGATGGATTTAGACGAGAAAAACTTCCTGGCCCTACAAAGGGAGCCAACCTTCTGAGAAGCAAATTTAACTATGGATTCAATGTAGTCATTCCACTTGAGGTCGGCTGATAGATTTAGGCCTAGGAGGCGCAGTGTTTTGCTTTCAGGGAGACTAGCACGATCCATTCTGGGGGGGGGGGTAGAAACAGGTTGGCTATGTGGTTAAAAAAACAGCTTCGTTTCGGAAGCATTAAAATTTACGAGCCATTTTTTACTCCAATCCACTACAGATTGGAGATCCTTTACAAGATCAGCAGCGAATTTTACTTTGTCAGCCTCGGCAGATTTCTTATCGAGGCGGGAGTAAATTGTTGTGTCGTCAGTATAAAAGCTTACTTGGGATCTGATTACATCAGGGAAATCGTTGATGGAAATCAGAAAAAGCGTAGGACCTAGAATAGAGTATCTGGAAGTATGCCCATTCAATACTACCTTCAATACGCGATTTGAAAGGAAAGATTGGATTAGGTTAAACAAACGTCCCGTTATACCATTATCATGTAGTTTGCGTAGAAGGCCAGCATGGCAGACTCTGTCAAATGCATTGGAGATATCTAGTGCAATAGCTCGAGCTTCGCCGTTCTTATCGAGAGGTTGGTATATATACTCTGTGATGGTCGTTAACATATCAACAGCAGACCTGGTGAAGCGGAGACCATACTATTTATCGAAAAAAGGCCATGGGCCGTGAGATGTTGAACCATTTCAGCATTAATAATAGCCTCGAGCACTTTGCCAAAAAGGTAAGAAGCTGATAAGGCAATAATTGGAGGGGTCTTAGGGTTCTTCAGCGTTCTTAAATACAGGAACCAGAGAGGAGGACTTCCAGCAGGGAGGGAAGCAAAAAACAAAGAGGCAGTAGTTGTAGAGTTTCGAGAGGACAGAGGAGAGTTCAGCGGCACATTTCTTCACGACAATAATTGGGATTCTGTCACCTTCGCTTACCTTATGGGGTCAAGCTTTGAAATTATGTTAGAGACCAGCGAGGGAGTAATGTAAATGTCACTTAGTTGAGTCTCAGATCTAGGTGGTAAGTCGGATGTAGATACCCCAGACAAATCAACTGTTGAGTTGGTGGAGAATCTGCCAGCAAAGCATTCAGCCTTGTCCGCTGAAGATGTGGGGACCTCAAATTCATTGTTTAATGGGAGTATTGAGAGCTTGCTTTTATTTAACACATTTTTACAGAGCTGCCAGTAGTCTTTGGAGCCGAACTTGCGAGATGCTATCCGCTGTTTCATTCTTTCAGAAAACAACAGCTTATCATAATTTAAGATCCTTTTGCATTGATTACGAGCAGAGGTAAAAAGGCGTCTATTATGGTCAGATGCGCGTCTCTGATAAAACCGGAAGAAGTGATTCCTGTGGGCAATAGCAGCCAAGTATGCAGGGAATAACCAGGGGAGACGAATGGGTTTTGTCGTAATTTCCTGGTTGAGATGAAAGCATCGACGCCAGCTTTAACCCATGAAGACACCTCGGACGCACAGTCTTCAACGAGAAAACTAAAAACTTTGTTCCAATAGACGTCGCACAGGAAATCGCAGAACATCTCTTTGGTAGCAGTAAGATATTCTACTGGTCTGGGGTTCCTGGGAGGAGGAGATGTGAAAAGATATATTAACGGAAATCACAATATGATTAAAGTTTCCAAGAGAGCAAAGCTGCATAACATGACAAGAGTCAGGGATAGAATGAAACAGAGATCTAGTAGCGAGTCAGTTCCATTAGTGTTATTAGTGAAAAGCGTGGGGAAATCAACTACTTGCGTAATTGAGTGATTGTGTTAGCCATGAATTCCAGAACTTTGAAATTCAAATTATTACTAACACATGCTGTAAAATACATAGGAGATCCTAGGTGTCATTTGATTATAACATTAAATGGGAATGGTTAAAACTGCTGTATACAACAAATCATATATAAACCAAATCGTTGTTACATTTTTAACCTGAGTTAATTCTTTATTCCAAAGAATTCGTTTTTGTGTAGCTCCTCGCCGTCGACTTGTCCTTCGCTCCAGTTTACTTCACCAGCGATCTTCTCATCCTCTGAGATCAAAGACACAATTTGCAGAGGAGGAAAAATTCGTGAAGCAGACAAACAACAGCTAAATTGAATGGAACCATGCTCTTCAACACAATCCCAGCGACATACCAGCAACGCGTTAACGAGTGAGGAGTCAGCTAGATGGTAACCACGGTGGTCTGACAGTTATGAAGACCAACGCGGCGGAGGACGGTGTGACATTATTGTTTGCTGTTGACCAGGGTCAACTTAATGCTACATTAATGATTGCCGTTGACCAGGATCAACTCAAGAAAACCAGTAGTAACTTAGAAGATAACACCTTAGAAAAAAGTAACTGGAAGATAGCAAACTCCAGAAACACAGAACCTAGCCTGACTTAGTTGTAAAAATATAGGCAGAAGTATGAACCAAGGGACTTTAGCCATTTCAGTATTCGGTTCTGAAAGTGCTGATATATCAACCCACCAGACAGACGAAGATGATTGAATCAAGTACACTTTTGGTTTTCCTGTTATTATTCTTCTCTCGTGGTGGATTGATACACCTTGCCAGGCGATAAGTTTGAAGTTGTATTGGTTAGCTTATAATAATGAGTACCTCTGGATTTGAGCTCGACGCTGATCAAACGTCAGAAAATGTAAGGTTAAAACAAGGAGTAGGGTGATTCGGGTCACTGAAACATTTAAGAATATGGTGGGTGACCCAAATTTTCATCCTACAGGGGATCTCGCCGGAATCGCAAGTCTAGCTCACAGCCACAGAAAAAAAAAAAAAAAAAAAACTATATTTGACTTCACTGAGATAGAAATGGTGATACTGACACGGTTACGCCGAGGGGGCCGTCTCTGACCTTATAGGGGGAACTATGGCAAAAGCACCCAGTATGACATGGGCCGATTTACGAATGGCATTTGTTGGGGAAATATGCCAATGAGGGAACCTCAATAGAAGTGATGAGGAGCTTGATAATCACAAAACATGCATAGGAGAAGACTCTTAATGATTTGGAACTTAGAATGGATAGGTTGACTACTCTTACATATCCTCATGAGATAATGAAGAATGGGGGAGACACCAGGCCCAATTAGCAGATATATACGTAGATGTCCTCAGGGACGGTAACATTAGATACGATGTAATCAGAGGGGACACCAGCCACGCTAGCCCAGGCGGCAAATCTTACAAGAGAAAGTAGAAAACACTGGGGGAGAATTAGAAGGAAGAATGGGGGTCAAGGTCAAGAGGGTAGCAAGGCTAATAGAAGTAGAAGGAACCTGAGTACAAGGAGGAATCAGGAAAATTATAAGTGGTGGGAAATAATTGGGAGAAAGCTGATCCCCATAGAAAACTGGTCTCTGAGACAAGAGTTCTTCTTACCAACACCTGGGAGATACGGACGGGCTTGTTTGTTGACGTGCGGTTATGAGGACTATAGATGAAGACCAGCTCTGGAAGCGGCGAGTTAAGTTAAACCCAAGTGTATTAAATGCAGACTGGGACATGGGTGCAGACAGTGCAGGCATGCAGATAGATGGGATAGGAAAAGGTTACCCTCACCCCCGAAAAGAACCACCTCCGCAAAAAAAACAAGAGATCCCCTAAGAAAAACTTTACCAAAGAACGTTCCAGTGAATATGATAGAAGGGATTATGGCTCAGGTAAGCGAGGTGAGGGCTAAGAAAAATTGGAAATGTTGGAACTGTGGAAAGAATGATCATATGATGAGATGTAAGAAGGTAGTGTGTTACAATTTTGGAAGAAGGGGACATATTAAAAGGGTATGTACATTCACAGTTAAATGCTAGATTTGTGCTAAAGAGGCGACTATTAAAAGATAGTCACATGATTAGAGAATATAGTTAAATATTATGCTATCGTTATGAAAAAGAAAAGAGGGAATAGGTATCACAAAGAAAGATTGGAAAATTTAAATCATCAATGACTGTTGCTTTTTGTAAAATGGGAACACCAGTTACCAAAAATCTCCCCTGAATGAATGAAGAGGGATAAAAAAATGTACTATAAAGTTAGAACCTTGATTAGAAAAAGCTTTTGTTTTGTGGATAGTATTATCTTAAAAATGAATTTTTTCAATAAATAATGAGTTTTTGCAGGAATTGTTATCATCTTTTTGAAATTGTAATTGGAATAATTTATAGGGTTTTAAATCTTTTCTGTATTAAACTGTACTGAGCAAATGATTTAAGTAAAGTAAAAACTACATTTGCTGATTATAAATGGGAAGGCTTGATGCAATTCATCGAACACCAATATTTAAAGTAAATTTTGAAATTTGTTTTATTGCAAAAAGTGCGGTAACTATAGTAGATTTAAGGTTAGAATGCCAAGGTTAAGTTACGACTGGAATATAGAAATCATTTTTGTACTTATTCATATTTGAATTAAAGATAAACAAATAAAAAACCTTAGGGATTTTGTAGAAATTTATGAATGAACAGTTTGGGATTTTTTGGAAATTTAATGAAAGAACAGACTGTCTTTTCTGTCGATTGATTGTTGGATAAATTTAAACTTTAATGTCATTGTGGTAAGATCAGTTTTGGTTTAATGATTGGAGTAATAAAAGCCGTGGATCAGCCGTTGCTGTGTGAAGGCTGAACATCGACAGGGAACTCTGGGTTGCCAATGTGGTGGATGCTCATAATGTGTCAAGATGGTGTAATGTTAGCCTGTAAAGTTGCCACGATGTGAGGTGTTTTTGAGCCACGAGAAACAAAATGGTAGTAAATGACTACGATCAATCCAGGGAGGCGTGGAAATATTGTTTTTGATTGATGTGAAAAATGAATGGTAGCGAATTTCTGAAAGTACCATGTTGTACTGATTTGTAGTGTTTTATGCGAAAGAATTGGTAATTGAGGAAGATTACAGGAACATATATGATCGAATTAATATGGAGTATATCTTAGGAATAGTGGCTTATTATTAGTGAAGTTGATTGTCTGGATCAGATGAATGAGCTATGAATTAATGTGAGATAGAGAGTCACAAAAACGATTTACAGTGCATATTGAAGGGAGGAAAATAATGATAGTTAAAGATGCTAATGGAAACAAATTGTAGTACAGCTGCAAATATAGAGAAGTGGTGATTAGTGAATTACTTTCATTGTGTTCACGTGGAAAAGGAATAAGAAAGAACACTAGGGTTTGAGAGAATTTAATGCCAAAAATGTGTTGAAACTAAATGTTGGATTACGAAGATTCTAAGAAAAGATGAATAAAGATCATAGTGACAGGTAAATTAGACCATAGGTGGGAACCTTATTACGGAATAATGGAACAGACAGGACCAGCTTCGTTTGTGATTTGGGATAAGATGTCAGGAAAGATTAAAGGAGCTCATGCTAATGATTTCAAACTTGCTGAGATAGATGTTTGGGAAAGTTCCGAAGCAAAAATAAAAGAAAGAAGATGAGAAAAGTAATTCTTGTAAGACCAGAAAACGATAGGTAGGCAGATGATATACAAAGAGAATAAGGTTTCAGTGCGGTTGTAGATGCTGTCATATGTATATAAGGGCTCCCATGTGTGTATGATGCTGGCGATTGTAGTGGAGACTAAATTCTCAGATGTTAACTTAGAAAATTTGATAAGTATTAAGAAGAAAACAGAGTCTAAAGAAGATTAAGAGAAATAAGAAAATGTATTATGAATAAGAGAGGTATTCTTGCATCTATTTACAGGGATGAGCGGAAGAAACTGCTAGCAATGTTGCTGCTAAAGATGACTGTAGAGGCATGGAGACACAGCCAAATACGATTTTCAAGAAAATATGTGAAGTAATAATAACAAGGCCTAAGTGGTTAATGATCCTTATGATAAATCTTGAGGCGTATGAGTTGTTTTGGGAAAAACTAGGAAGCGAAGTGATTAAGTTAGGAAAAGCGAATGTACGGGTAGCACAGAATGAAAAATACCTCAGATTATTATATTCACTAGAACATGAAATGACAATAATGCAACTTCAGTCGAAGAACATAAAAAGCTATTTAAAGGGTGTTGAATTGTTACAAACAAGGCAGAAAAGAGCTGTAGTTCCCATAGTAGGGAAAGCATTAAGTATTTTATTCGAAATAGAGTCCGAAGATGTGGAACTTCTAAGGAGGAAATTGAAAGAGGTAGAGAATAATCAAAGAACCTTAGCACAGGTTGCTAGAGAGATTGTGTCTATATTGAATGTGATCTGGTTAGAATTAACCAAGAACAAGGGAAGTATAAACCGGTTATTGGGTAATATGCAAACGTTGATAAGAAGAGGTAGTCAATGTGTTTGAAAATATGACGACTAATTTCAAGAATTAGTTTCGTCCAGTAATATTTTCAATTAATGACAATTATTAATATGGTACTTCAGACTAGCCGGTCCCTAATAACCTTGTTAGAGAAATTAGGCAGAACTATGCAAGCCTATAGTAAAGAAATTCCCTGAAGTAGCATTAAAAATTGTCAGTCATTAAATCCTGTAAAGAAAATAACTATGAAATTGTTTGAGACAACTCTGAGCAATTAGGCAGAATTATGAAAACTTAAAGTAAAGAAATTCCCTGATGTAGCATTGAAGAAAATGCCAGTTATTAAAGCCTGTAGAGAAAATTAATTTTGAGCAGTTTAAAGATTAGATTAAATACAATAGAAGAGACAAATTCAGTTTGGGAGAATCATTCTGAGACTATAATAAACTGATCAGATGTACTGGAAACATCAGCAGCTATAGCAGTGATAAATCTGCACTTTTGGTGCTGAGAAGACGTAGGAAGATGGTAATCAAACAAAGTGTATTGGCAGGTGTGCATAAAGACTAGAGAGGGACATCATTCAGTGTTCTTTACCAAAGTAGGTCAATTTTGGCCGAGAGAGAGATTCAATAAATGAATTGAAAATGGAATGGGCATCTACCAAAGAGAAATTAAAGCTAGCTGGAGAAAAATTAAACCAATCCCGAAAGAAAGGTTAATTAGGAAAGATAAACTATGAAAAAAAAATGAACTAAATTGTAAGGGTTGGTGCGAGCCCCAATTAAAGACTAAAGAATATATATATATATATATATATATATATATATATATATAAACAAAATAGAAGCATATACAGGTGCATGATAACAGAAAAAGAAAGACTTTTCTAATTATTACTTTATAATTAGTAGAAACTTGAATGAATTAAGTGGTAAAGGATGAGGTGAGCTCCAATTAAAGATTAAAGAAATATATATGTGTATATTTATTATAAATTATAGTTTAGAACATGTACAAATTATAATCTACTACAAAGTGTACATTTTGTTTCGACATTGAAAGGGCAATGTTTCATCAGGTAGTGTGAAGGGAGATGGAAAAGAATTTTCCATCTCCCTTCACACTACCTGATGAAACATTGCCCTTTCAATGTCGAAACAAAATGTACACTTTGTAGTAGATTATAATTTGTACATGTTCTAAACTATAATTTATAATAAATATTCATAACTCTATTTTATATTTAGCACTGTTTTAAATTAGTTTTGAACGTTGTTAATATTTTCTTCGTTCATTATTCACTTGGATATTTCAAACATACGCACCGTAATGGGGCGCTAGAAGGTGTCGTCAGTGATGTCATCGCGAGGACCACTAGGGGGTTTCGGGTCTTTCAACATCATACCCCCCTCACCGCGCCGACCCAACCAGAGATGATCCGTTTCTGGCCCACCCTCGATAAGCGCTTTCAGACACTGGAAAATTACGTTTAGGTCCGGTACGAAACCTTGCAAATGCTTCTGATTGGCGACAGTCAGAGCCACTTTCTAATTAGACGCGAACCGTACATGAGCTCGTCCGAAACATTAATTTAGACGCAGAATTTCGGGGAATTTTAGCTAACAATTTGGAATCCAGGCACTCTCTCTTTTGATCCATAACCAATTAGCTGTTCTTTCCGCTGTTTCGGTTATGGACTTGAGTGCTTTTTTTTTTTTTTTTACTCCCACTATCCCAATATCTGTTAAGGCTTTGCATAAGGACCTTGCTGCAAATCCTCTAGTCCCCACTTCTATAGGAGTGCAGCTAGCCCTCCAGCCTTTAACCCTGCAACTCTCCAGCAGTTCGTCATATTTTAACTTCTTCCTTTCATGAGCTTCCTCTGCGTTTTCTTCCCAGGGGACCGTCAGTTCCCACAAGACTATCTTCTTCAAATTATGTAAGAAGAAAACTATATCTGGGCGAAGTTTTGTGATGGCTATTTGCTCTGGGAATTTCAATCTTGAGCCTATATCGGCCCTTAGTTCCCAGTCTGTTGCAGGAGATAGCAGGTTTGGATTTACCTTTCTATTTCGTGGAATTTTCGCGCCCGCTTGAATAAATTTTATCTGCGTTGTGTCTGGGTTGTAAGCATTCTTTTTGATAGCATTTTGAACTATTTTCACAATATCTTTTAGGATTTCGTCATGGCACCACCTGTAGCGCCCATCAGCTAGTGCAGATTTACAGTTACTCAGGATATGTTTTAAGGTACCTTTGCGCCCCCAAAGATGACAATTTGGCAACTGGGTTTTATACCATAATTGTAAATTTGTGGGGCTTGGCAGGGTGTCGTATACTGCCCGAATCAGAAATTTTAATCTGGAGTCACCGTGCCATATTTCGGACCATTTGATTTGGCGTTTCAACATAGAGCTCCATTTGGTCCATGCCCCTTGCTGTCTCATCCCAACTTGGATTGCTATTCGTTTCTCTTTTTCGCCGTTTCTGAATTCTTCCTGAAAAAGATGACTTTTCTTTTTTCCTTGCAGTTTCCTTGAGGGAAAAAACCCCAGGCCTGCGCGTCCAGTAGCTATGGTCCCTAATATTGCCTTTTCTCGGATTCTTTCTTTTGCTGTATTCAGTTCTTTCGAAGCGTTCCATTTTCTACCTGTATATACTGATATTTTCGCACCAGCTACTTTGGGATCTTTCGAGCACTCGTACTAGATTGTGGCTCTCACTTTAGCTACTTTAAATTCTTCGTGTAGGCTTTTAAACGGGAGTTTCAGTGCGTTTGTTTTCCCGTATAACGCTGCATAGAGATCTTGGCAAACCTAACCACCTACGTAGTCGTGATGTTATGCTTCTTTCCATTAGTTCTATCGTGGAGGAAGGGAAATCATAGATAGTTACAGGCCAGAGTATTTTTGGAAGAATGACGTGTTGATAAATCCAAGCTTTATATCTGCCAGGTAAGCCAGACTTATCAACCCTGATTAACCAGGCCCTTCTAGATTCTCCTTTGTTAATATTACGGATCTTGAATCTTTTAGGGTTTCATCGAACTGCTTCCCCAAGCTCTTTACTGGCTTTTGATGTATTGTAAGTATGTCATCTCCAAAGAGCTTAAATCTTTCGTTTTTCGAAAGCTTACCTTTCTTCATTACTAGGGAACGTGATTTGGAAGCGTTAAAACTCATTCTCGCCCAGTCGATGAGTTCTTCGATGCCCTTCAGCAACCGCCTTTCCTCAATGGCGGATGTGTTGGTTATGGTCATGTCATCCATATACGCGCGAATCGGTGGTTGCCTTACACCGGATCTGGAGACTGGTCCTTGACATTCCACTTCAGCCGCTTTTATCAGCATATTCATTGATAATGCGAAGAGAGTCGCTGAAATGGTGCAGCCTGTTATTATCCCTCTTTCAAGATTGTGCCACGCTGAAGTTGAGGTCTTTGTTACTACCCTCATTCTAAAATTCTTATAGTAGTTTAAAATGAGCTTGGTGAAAGCAGTGGGTATATGGTACCGGATTAGAGCTTCTTCTACCAGACGATGGGGAATTGACCCATAAGCATTCTTAAGGTCTAACCAGAGGACTGCAATATCTCCCTTATTTTCTTTGGCATCTTTTAGTAGTTGGGTAATGACCCCTGTATGTTCCATGCATCCTGGCATGCCTGGGACTCCTCCTTTTTGAACAGAGGTGTCAATGTAGTTATTTATTATTAGATATTTTAACAGCCTATTGTTTAATAAGCTGAAGAAAATTTTTCCTTCAACATTCAGCAGCGAAATACATCTGAATTGGTTGATTTTCTTGGCGTTTTCCTCTTTGGGGATCCATATCCCCTCGGAATACTTCCACTGGTCTGCTATCTTCCCTCTCTTCCAAATGACCTTCAGTAACTTCCATAGGATACACTGTAATTTGGGGCATCTTTTGTACACTAAGTACGGTACTCCCTTTGGGCCTGGAGCGGAGCTTGACCGAGCTTTTTTAAGCACTAATTGCAATTCAACCAAGCTAGGTAGGTAGTCCTATGTCGAGATCAATTGAAGGAGGATCTGGTGTAAGAAGTAGATGATTTTGGCCAAGTTGTTGCTGCTGGTAGGGGTCGCTTAAGGAGTCTTTGAGAAAAGCATTTATTCCTTCAGTGCTACTTTGTAGCGTTCCACTGCGGGTTTCACCCAGTAATTGTTTGGTAAATCCGAAAGGATTGGATATGAAGGCTGCTCTTTTCCGAGCTCTTTCTCTCCTCCTCCGGCGGTGCCATTCGGCTCTTCTTAATGCTTTTAAATCCGATCGGATCGAGTCTCTTAGTTATCTTAAGGCCTCTTTTTCTTCGGGCTTTGCATTCTTATATTGTTTTTTTTTTTTTAGTGATTTTAATTGTGCTCTGTGTTTTTTAATTCGATTTTCTCTTCAATTCATGGTGCTATTCGCCACTTTTTTTCTTCGCTGTTTCCAAATCGTTCTGCTCCAAAGCTCACGATTATTTAGCTCATAATTTCGAGTCGGTTATCAACGGAGCCTTTCAAAATCAATGTCAGGATCTCGCTGACGTCCAAATCAAAAGCTTGCCAAGAGTTTGTATCTGTTGCTGCAGGCCATTTGATCTTTTTCCGAAAATTACTTGATGTTATGTTGCTGGACATATTGACCCCTACTTGGAAGGACTGGGTACTGTGGTGTGCATCCTGGCCCTGCTCTTCCTGCGTCTCTCCAGGAGAGTATCCTGTGCGTTGCAGATTGTCAATACGTGTCATGCATTTCATTTTCGTCTGATGTATCTTCAGGCCACGTATATTTTTACATTTCCTGCCACAGGGGCAAGTCAACTTCGATTGATGTGGTAAGCCATGGTTCGTAACCGGTAAATCTGTCCAATTGGGTATCTCATTCTCCCCCCCTCTCGGGATCACTTGGGGGTGTCTACTTGTAATTGTGTCTGTAGCACATTTATTTTGACATGCTGGGTTGCTAGCCCAAGCATGTAACCTTTGTAGTCTCTCCTACCGTCAACTGTCTTTCCAATTTGTCTTTCAAATTATTCCTGAATTGTCATTCGGTCTTTCCCGAAAGTCACTGCTTAACAGGAAAATGATTTCAAATGATACGCACCGTAATGGGGGCGCTAGAGGGTGTCGTCAGTGATGTTATCGCGAGGATCACCCGAAACCCCCTGGTTTCGGGTCTTTCAACATCATACCCCCCTCACCGCGCCGACCCAACCAGAGATGATCAGTTTCTGGCCCACCCTCGATAAGCGCTTTCAGACACTGGAAAATTACGTTTAGGCTCGGTACGAAACCATATATATATATATATATATATATATATATATATATATATTGGACAACTCGGACAAAGATATTCACGTGCATGATAACAGAAGAAAGACATTTTTTATTCCTACTGCATATTTAGTGAATTTTTTTTACATGAAAACTTTTAGCTTCATCAAAAGAGGAAGATAGAGCTTGGGTGTCAATTACAAGTAAAAGACAAAAAGCTAAAGAGATTGATGTGAGACTGTGATCACAGGAGGAGGGTAATACAAAAATAAAAAGAAAAGAAAAGTGTATATTAACTGAATGATAGTTATTGAAGTTCGTAGGAAGATGGATTGAAAAGTTGAGAAGAAAAATAAAAATGAAATGCGTTAGAAAATGAAATCCCTAAGTTCCAAGAAGAATCGAACCCAAATTTTAAAGACAGAATTCAGCAAGATTGAGCAAAACCAAGACTACCCGACCTTCCCCACTTCCCGCCGATAAAAGAGACAATTAAAACCGCTGTATACAACAACTCATATAAAAAATTAAATCGTTATTACATTTTTTACCCGAGTTAATTCTTCATTCCAAAGAATTCTTTTTCGTGTGTAGCCCCTCGCCGTCGACCTTTTCTTCAATTCTGTTTACTTCACCAGCGATCATCTCACCCTCGGAAACAACTTCTTTTCTTGTACAAAAAAATGACTAAAACATAATGTCAATCATTTTTGGAGAATATTTAAATTTATGTGCCCCCTCAAAAAGGGGGGTTTCAAAACATTTTTTTCTGTTGACACCAAAATATTACTTTAATCTACCAAGACTCTGTCAGCAACATTATTCACAAGATGATAATAATGTTAACCGAGTACAATGCGATTGGAGTAGATAGACTAAACTATCGCCCGGTTCACACTCCATCCACGTCTATTGAACAGGTATAGAGGCTCATCCCTTGTTCCCTGATTAGGATGTGGTTTCCGGCTTTCTCTTTTCCAATCTTTTCACTCCTATGTAGCCCCCTGCACATCAGTGGCGTTACCGTCTTGCTCGGGGTGATATGATTAAAAAAAAAAGAACAAAAACACAATATAATAGAGGAGTGAAGGTTCGTGAAGCAGATAAACGTCAGTTAGATCAAATGGAGCCCTTCAACATGGTACCAGCGATATACCAGTCACACGTTAACGAGTGAGGAGTCAACTAGATGGTAACCACCGTGGTCTAAAAGTTATGAAGACCAACGCGGTGGGGTCGTTGTTACAATGAATGTCTGATTTTATATTGGCAAAATGGAGTTTGCTATCTCCTTTTGATCACGAATTTGTTTCTTCTCTTCAAACTTGATTCACATATAACTGGAATCCAGCCAATCATTTTTAAAGAAACAGAAGAGAATTTGGGATATTTCCAACCAGATTGTTGCATATATTACTTTTGGAACAATATGCATTTATCTTAAACTTGGATAACTCAACTTTCTGGATTATGGAGTCATAACTGATGCAAATTATTTCCTTGATTGTCAGAAAACACAAAGTTTCAAAGGGAGCGAATTTACGAAGAAAAGAATATTTAAAAGCTGTATGTTTCTTTTTTCGAAGTATTAATAAAGTTTAGTACTGAATATATCATGAAAAAAGTGTTACCTTAAAAATGTGACTTTGTCCACAAGCAAGCAATATTGTCCTGCTAAGAAACACTAGCTTAGCACATGGCCATATGAAAGTAGGTAGTAAGATTGTATAGTGCTGCAGACACCGTTACACGTGTATAAATGTGGGTATTATAATTTTTGAAAGTTCTAATAACGGTTGCACAACAAGAAAGAAGAAAAAATCGAAATTAACATGAAACTCAAATATGTACCTAAATAACTAGATATATTAATTCAAATGGTACATACTGTTCGTGAAGTTTCTAAGTATTTGTTGGAGGCAAGCGTTGACCGTCAGTAGTCAAAAGAGATTGAGGTTCTAATTGTTCTCCATGTTGAAAATGAGTATGGCTAGCATTACCTCATCTATTGACCAATCAGAGGGCTCGTTACATGCCGGTTAAAGCAATGCTTTTTAAGAGACCTCTGGATTAACCATTTCTTTTAAATTCTTACGACGGGGCCAATACAATAGTGTTAGTTTTCCAAATGGGACGGTTTTATATACTTGGACTTGCCTTGAAATCGAACGCCGACCATTAGCAACTTGAGAAATACGCAAGTGTTATAGTAAGATGTAAAGCTTGAAACATTTAAAGCGAGAAAAAATACTAACCAGCAATCGTAAGAAGGCAGAAAATATGGTCGTTAGTACAAGGAAAAGTACAAGATGCAAGTTACAAATTGGAGACATCAAAATAAAGAAAGTAAAGCAATATATCCGAGAAGAGGTATAACACACTTTGGACAATGTGACGAAAAATCTAAAGACGCGTTGGAATAGCGAAAGATCTCTTCCAGAAACTATGCACGATACCTAGAAACAAGAAAATTTCGCTGGAAACAATGACAAGAATGCTCAACCATTCTATATATATATTTATAAGCGTTTCACCCCGAGCAAGGCATGTCACTGCCACTACTGCGCAGGCGGCTACATAGAGTGGAGAAAGGATGATTAAATATAGGAAATGTCAGAGGGTGGGTGATAGGCGGGTAGGGATACCGAGAATGGTTAAATATACGAAATGTCAGAGGGTGGGTGATAGGCAGGTAAGGATACCGAGAATGAGGGTTGGGTAGATGAGAGTGTTCTGAGAATAATTGGGAGTTAGTGTGATAGGAAGTGTCAATTGACCCTACATTTAAACACCTGGAGATTGTAGCTGTCGGGAAAGCAGACTTGTGGAAGGGAGTTCCACAGGCGGGAAGCGCGTGAAAAGAAGCTGTTGGGGTAGAATTTACGGTTACATCTTATTTGTTTAACTGTAAAAGGGTGGGACCTAGTTGCTAATCTAGTATCTCGTGTAAATTCGTGCTTAGGCGGCACCAGTGATCTAAGCTCATCGGAGCAGAAGCCATGAAAGTACTTGTAGAAGAGGCACAGGGAAGCCACATCACGCCGGTGAGAGAGTGGTTGCAGCCGGTCTGCCAAGTCAGTATCAACCACGTTACAGATCCTCCTTTGTATTTTGTCAAGAAGCCCAAGGAGAGCAGCAGGGGCACCCGACCAGATATGGCAGCAATATTCAATACACGGGCGGATGGTAGATTTGTATATGTGCAGAATAGATTCAGGTGGGAAAAACTTCCGGGCCCTGCACAGAGAGCCGACTTTCATAGCAGCAGATTTGGCAATGGATTCGATGTAGTCATTCCATTTGAGGTCCGCCGAAAGTGTAAGGCCAAGGAGGCGTAGTATTTTACTCTCTGGGAGGCTAGCCTGTCCCATGCTAATGGGAGGTAGATGCGATTGTCTATGGTGGTTAGTTGATAACAGCTTCGTTTTAGAGGAATTGAAATTTACCAGTCATTTCCTACCCCAGGCCACTACGGATTGGAGGTCCCTTTCAAGTACGGCAGCGAGGTTCACTTTGTCGTCCACACCTGGTTTCTGATCGATGCGAGAGTAGATTGTTGTGTCATCGGCATACATGCCAACTTGGGATCTAATGGCGTCGGGGAGATCATTAATGTAGATCAGAAAGAGCGTGGGACCTAGGATTGAACCTTGAAGGACGCCCGCGTTCGTATGGTAGTTTTGGGAGGCATGCCCATTTAATACCACCTTCAATGTGCGGTTAGAGAGGAATGACTGGATGAGGTCAAACAGATGTCCAGTTATCCCGTAGCTCCGCAGTTTGCACAAGAGGCCAGCATGCCAGACCCTGTCGAACGCTTTGGAGATATCCAATGCAACGGTTCGGGCTTCGCCATTCTTGTCAAGTGCCCGGTATATGTACTCGGTAATGGTCGTTAGCATATCAGCGGTAGACCTGGTGAAGCGAAACCCGCACTGTTTGTCAGAGAGAAGCCTGTGGGCCGTGAGATGCTGAATCACCTCGGCGTTGATAATGGCTTCGAAAACTTTGCCAAAGATCGGAAAGAGACTAATAGGACGGTAATTGGCGGGGTCTGAGGGTTCGCCAGAATTCTTAAATATAGGAACTACACAGGAGGACTTCCAACAGGCAGGAAAACAGGAAGCAGATAGGCAGAGGTTATAGAGTTTAGAGAGGACAGAGGAGAGTTCTGGGGCACATTTCTTCAGTACTATGACTGGGATACCGTCACCGCCGCTCGCTTTGTGTGTCAAGTTGTGCAATTATCTTGGCGACCAGCGAGGGTGTAATGTGGACGCTATTTAGTTGAGCCTTAGTTCTGGGTGGGAAGTCGGGTGTAGGTATTCCTAACGAGTCCAGTGTCGAATTGGTGGAGAATCTACGGGCAAAGCATTCAGCCTTGTCCGCTGGGGAGGTGAGAACTTCAAACTCATTGATTAGTGGGGGTATTGAAGTCTTGCTCTTGTTGATCATGCTTTTGCAGAGACGCCAGTAATCTTTGGAGCCAAACTTAGAGGATGCTATGCGTTACCTCATTCTGGTAGCAAACGCCCTCTTAGCTTCGTTCAGTACTTTTTTCCACTTGTTCCGTGCTGAGGCGAAAAGGCGCCTGTTTTGGTTCGACGAGCAGCTTCGATAGAGCCGGAAGAAATGGTTCCGGTGGGCAATGGCGGCCGAGCAAGCGGGTGAGAACCAGGGGGACGAATTTGATTTTAGCTGGAATTTCCTGGCCGGGATAAAAGCATCGATGCCAGCCTTAACCCAAGAGGAGACCTCTTGGAGGGACAGTCTTCGACAGGAAGATGGAAGACGTTGTTCCAGGGGACGTCGCAGAGGAAGTCTCGGAACGAGTCCCAGTCTGCTCTCTGGTAGCAATATGATATTCTGCTAGTCTGGTTTTCTTGGGTAGAGTTAGCGCGGATTGAGATGTTGACGGAGACTACGGCGTGGTCAGAGTTTCCGAGGGGGCAGAGTTGCCTGGTAGTGCAGGAGTCTAGAATGGAGGTAAAGCAAAGGTTGAGTAAAGAGTCCCTTCCGTTAGGGTTATTAGAGAAACGCGTGGGGAAGTCCACCACTTGCGTTACAGCTTGGTTTATTGAAAAATACATGGTGCGGATCCCAGCAATGTCGGTGGCTGAGTTTTCAAGCCACTTGGTGTGGTGGGCGTTAAAATCGCCAAACACAAATATATGGGCAGATGGGTGAGAAGAAATGTCCCTGTCGATATTAGTAGAGATGCAATCAAGTACCGTACAGTCAGAGGAGGAGGGGGAGCGGTAGAGGAAGAAGAGATAGCTAACTGAGCTTATATATAAGAAAAAGTGAAAGTTTTGTTTAAAGTGCAGATTTATTATTATTATCATTATTATTATTATTTTCTCGCTTTCTTTTTGTATGATATATTAAGTGTCCATAATGGTATTTGTGTCACAAGAAGTGTTTCGAGTTCAAAGTTGACTCTCTTCCGGCCAATAAACTGTGACTTTACATATCAAAATCCATTTGTTTTTTTGATGGCTAAAATATTGTGTATGTATAGATAAGTGGCTGCCAAACTAGTCAGGATGTTCATATGCTTTTGTGGGTTTTTTTTTGTTTTGTTTTTTCACGCTCGCTCGTTAAATCTCTTCCGTTTTGGGAATCAGTCACCTTTCGTTGGCCAGAAAAAAAACTTTTTACCTTGATTTGCAAAATTTGATTTCGTCTTTATACTTCAAAATTGTTTTCAGAGATTTTGATTCAATTCTACGGGTCATCTAGTTCTTTTTGTTGTTTGTGGAATTCTGTTTTTTCACTGATTCGCACTGAATTTAGTGTGTCTCTGTGTGAGTTGTTTTGTTGAGGGAAGGCTTGTATCTTTTTATAAATATTTCTTCCTGCATCATGAGCCTGTCAAAGTCTGTATTTTGGTAGATAGGCATTATTCTGAATTTACCTCCACTACATTCGTGTAATTGTTGGGAAACGTATAATTTCCTTTCATTGGCTAGTTTCATGTTATTCTGTGCAGGGCTACTCTTTTATTCAAGATTTGTGTCACGCCACGTCTATTTTTGCGCATTCGTCAAATTTTAGAGCATAAATTACGTTTTTAGAGTTGCAACTCAGATTTGTTTTTATTTCGAATGTAGATGTGTTTTCGAACTTGAAGTGGTTTCCTTCTATTATTTTGTTGCATGCCCCACATCTTTTTTTGTTGCATTTTGTGACCCACTGTGTTGTGTATTGCTCGAATTTTGATGAGATTAATATGTTTTTTTAAATTTTAGGGTTAGCGTTTGCTTAAATTCACGTGGTCGGTGCACCAGGAAAAAAGCTAGTCAGAGCAGTTGCCATGAAAATATTTGTAGAAAAGACAGAGAGAAGCCAAGTCAAGACCGATTACATTGCAAATCATTCTTTGGGTTTTGTCGAGAACCTCAAGCAGGAACACTCGACCAAATATGACAACAGTATTCAATGCACAGATGAATGGTAGGTTTATAAATGTGCAAGATGGATTCTGGCGGGAAAATTTTCTGGCCCGACACAGAGACCCAAACTTCCTGGCAGGAGATGCAGCTATAGATTCGATGTATTCGTTCCACTGCAGGTGGGTTGATAAAGTGAGGCCAAGGAGGCGCAGTGAGCTGCTTTTTAGGAGACTCGCATTAGCCATGCTGATGGCTGGCAAGAATGTTTCTCTATGGTGGTTAAAGAAGAGCAATTTTACTCAAGAGGCATTAAAATTTACAATTAAGTAAGAACTAGGGAGTTGTTTGTTTCTTTATGACGCGTCTCGCTAATGTAGATTTTTGTTCTTGTGAAATAAATTTTCTGATGACGCTGGATTATAGGTGAAACATGTCAAAGTAAATTATTCACAAATTATATTGCATGTTTATCATTTCATCAGATTTGAATCAACTTTACTCTCGCTCGCTCTCGCTCTCTTTCTCTCTCTCTCTCTCTCTTTCTTTCTCTCTCTCTCTCTCTCTCTCTCTCTCTCTCTCTCTCTCTTCACACCGAAACACAAAGAAATTAATATCTATAAACAAATATATATATATATATGGGGGGGGGGGTGTTTGTGTGTGCGTACAGTAACTTGCATAAGTATTCATCCCTTTGGACTTTTCTGCATTTTGTTGTTTTACCGGCTGGAATTCAAATTGACATAAATGTTCTTTTTTTATCAACACAAAATGTAAAGTGATTTAAAGATGCAAATACATTTTAATGTGACACAAACAATAATTAGGACAACCAAGTTGTCATCTCTTGGATAAATACGAATTCACCCCAAAGCCAAGACATTGCAGAACGATTTTTTGCTGTAATTACAGCTGCGTATACCTTTACACGTTTTGCACATCTAGAGACTGAATTTTTTGTCCTTTCATCTTTGCAAAATAGTTCAAGTTCAGTTAGATTTTATGGAGACCATCATTCTAATATATTAATATGCTTTGATGAAAATCATTTCATTGTTGCTCTGGCTGTATGATTAGAGTTGTTGTTCTGTCCAAGTCTCTCAAGTTTTTAAACACTGTAACATTTTCTTGATTAATTCTCTGTATTTGGCTCGATCTATCTTTCCATCAACTGTGACCAGCTTCCCTGTAATTGCTGAAGGAAAGCATTCCCACAGCCTGATGCTGACGCCACCATATTTCTCGTTAGTGATGGTGTGTTCAAGGTGATGAGTAGTGTTAGATTTCTACAACATGTAGCGTTTAACATTCATGGCAACTTTCGTCTCATCTGACTAAAGTACATTATTCAAAGTGTTTGCTGTATCTGCCACAAGGCAAATGCAAAAAGAACTTCTTAAATCTTTCTTTTTGCCACTCTTCCAACTTTGTAGAGTGCACGATTAATAATTGTTCTGTGGATAGATTCTCCAACCTGATCTGCGGAACTTTACAACACCTCCAGGGTTACCATAGGTCATTTGATTGCTTTTCTGAATAATACTCTCCTTGTGTGGCCTGTCAGTTTAGGTGGACAGCTCTTTTTATAGGTTTGCTATTGTGCCATACTTTTTTCATTTTCGAATCACGTATTTAATAGAGTTCCGTAAGGTGTTCAAAAAATATTTTTTTATAAACTAAACCTGCTTTGTAATGTATCCCTGATCTGTTTGCTGAGCTCCTTGATTTTAATGATGCTGTTTGTTTGGTAATATTCTCTAACAAACCACTGAGGCCTTCACAGAACAGGTGTATTTAGGTGGAGAATGCAGAACCAAGGATCATAACTCTTTTCCTTTACTCAAAAGAAATCATCATATTCAGGTGAACTCTATGTAAAAATTATATGACTTCTGAAGAGTTGGATGATATATCCAGTCAATATCATAGTGTTTGAAGTTATCACTATTGATGCCGACGTTTTGCCTCCGTTCATCTTCCTACAGAGCCTCAGACTCAACACGGAGGCCTACATCAAGTGCATTAAGGAGGTAGTGCTGCTCAGGTTCAAGAGGGTGGCTTCTGGAAGACCATATGTCTGGCAACAGGACTTCACACCATGCCACACCACACATATTGGAGTACACAGTTGCGACTCTCAGACAATTTCTTTGACCACATCGCCCTTTACACCTGGTCACATCGCCCTTTACACCTGGTCACATCGCCCTTTACACCTGGTCACATCGCCCTTTACATCTGGTCACATCGCCCTTTACATCTGGTCACATCGCCCTTTACATCTAGATCTTGATTATTATGTGCGGGGCGCAGTTGAACGAGAGACCAACAAAAATCTTTGTAACATCAAAGGTGAACAGAAGGCAAAGATTATGGCAACATTCACCAACTTCAACAGACAGACCATTCAGAATAGTTGCAGGAGATTTCGAAGCAACAAAATCTTGGGTTTCTACTAGAGATCATTTATTCATTTTTTATAGAACCTGTAGGGAAGCAATATTCCCAATATCTCTTGGGTATGTGCGTTTTCTTTTTCTAGTCCAGAAGTAAGTTAGGGTAAGTAATGAGAAGAATGGCTATAAAGGTCCAACTCAAGTTAGCTTTGCGCTGAATTAGAACAACAAAAGTAAAAGTTATATTTACTTCATTGGTGGACCTATAGCGGGTATCTCTTATTTTATTCTGTTTGTAGTGAGGGGTAGTAGGATTCCGTAGCAGGTTAACGGAACCTGGCCTTGTGGGGAGATAGCCCACTATAATTCATAAAATGATTATAAATTCAAGAAAGGCAATTAGAGTATAATATATATATATATATATATATATATATATATATATATATATATATATTTCAATTAATGTTTTACAAATAAAGTAATACTTGAAATAAAGGTCCAACGGAAGTTAGAGAGTTCATGGAAAATAATGAACTGAAAGAGATAAAAGAATGTTCATTTAGGAGTTGCCGTTTCTAAGGTCAGTAGGTCAGCAAGTTGGTATGTGGAATGTCTTTGAAAAGGTCGGTTAGTACTTTTGAGAACAGGGAGAAAGTAAAAGGTCAAAATAGTACTGATGAGACAGGGAGGTGGAAAGAGGTCAGCATAGTAGCCGCTCGACTTAAGTCAAGGGGAGGCAGGTGACTCTATCCTATCGTCCTTCTGTCTGGCTAAGCTTTTGTGTCTTCGCTTTTTATATCGGCATTTTGGATCAAAACGCAGCTAGTTTCGAATTTCATCCTTGTATTTGGTTCCGGGCTTCCCATTGGCTGGTAAATAAAATTCGCGAAGACTCGCAAAATGGTAATTTGATATTTGATTAATTTTTATTTTTCAACCGGAACATCTGCACGAACTCGGATGCGCACGACGATTTTTATTCATTTTCCTTTTAGTTGTGAGAGAGCACACATCCGGTTCATCGCTTTTGTTCGGTCGGTATCACAGACCTTCTGCAAACATGTCCGAACGCTACGCATTTGAAAGTGAAAGAGATGATAGCTCTGTTTTTTTCGGAAGTGGGGTCATAAAACTGCACAGCTGACTGAAACTCTTTCCGCTTCTTTTATTTCTAGCATCATGGGAAAATATGTTTCTGTTTTCTTTTTTCTTTATTGTTATTTTATTTATTGATTTTATTTCATTTTTTTCTTCGCAATATCTTTTATTTCATCACTTCAACTTTCTTCTCAGTCAACATGGATTAGATTTTATGCTTTGCATTTCTACTGACATTAAATCTTCGTAATCATCTATGATAGCAGCACAACGTAAAATAAATTTGATATTCATATTTCAAGTTCACAGTTATTTTTGTGCCACTAGACAGAAAATGTATCCTGGGAAATGGATCTGGACAAAAACTTTTCAGCATCTCCTCTTAGATGCGAGCTTATGTCTGTAAAAGGGTGCATTAATCATGCCGATATCATAAAGATTAAAGCATAGTTATGGGTATTTAAATCTTAAGACCAGATACAAATGATTTAAAAATATATAAAATATTGTTACTTTTATCGAAATATATTTGCGAAACATTTACACTTAATTAGAAAATGTGGTTTATCAACAAACAAGTGAAAATTTTAAGATTTTAATTGAATAATTTAAACAAACACTGAAAAAGTATTTTGGTTGATCATAAAGATAACACCATGTAAATAAAAATAGAAAATACACAAATAAGTCACGGCGACAATTTAATATTCACTATATCCTCCATTTTTACGAATTACTTAGAAAATTCGCTTTAGCATACTCATTATTAACTTCTGCATGAAGGTATTTGGGATGCTCGGCCAGGTGCACGAAGAGCATCTGCAGTTTCAAATTGCGATCCATGTTTATAAACATCCTTTGCCATCCACCCCAAAACATTCTCGATTGGATTTAGATCAGGAGAGTATGGTTGCTGGCTCAAAAGCTGAATGTTGTTTACCATTAAAAAAAACTACTTCTACCTTCGAGCATTGTGGATTGCAGCATTGACCAGCTGGAATATCTATCATTCTCCACATAGACGATGGCTTTCGCTAATTAGCAGTGCGTTTCTTACCATGTCAATATAACTTGCAGCTGTTTGACGACCTTTTATCTCCTGTAACTTAAAAGTTCCACTGTACAAAAATGATCCCCAGACCATAATCGATATACCATCACTGTGTCGTGTTAAGAAAATTTCTTTTAGGACATATGTTGTATGCCAGCAATGCTGAAAACCATATCAAAGTTTAATTTTTTATCGTTTGAAAACAACACTTTCTTTGATTTATCCACATCCCAAAACTGATAATTGGAAACAAATTGTAAAAGGGAGATTTTATGCCAAGGAGGAAGGCGAGGACTCTGCAACCGCTTCACATTCTTAAAACCTTTTTATTTAATTACCGTCGAATTGTTCGAGGGCTGCATTCAGCATCTGTATTCGCTTTTATCTGATTTAATGTTAGGCTTGAATCTCTCAATTTCTCGCCTAGTGCATCTGTTCAGAGATGGTGAAATTTTATTGTGGCGACTGCTTGATTTCTTAGAAGCATACGTATCCAGATTTTTAATGAAGTTAATAATGTCAGTTTTGTTATGGCCAATTTCATTTGCAATGACACGTTGCGAAAGACCACGTCTTTGAAGTTCAACAATCCTGTCCTGTTTGAACTTTGTTAAAATTTTACCCTTAACCATTTTAAAATCTGAAAATTAATACTGGAAATGAGCTAAGTAGATGTCTACACGCCTGACTCTATGAGCACACTGACTAGTTCTAAAATTTTTCTTCAGTAATTTTTTTAACACATTGTCTTATTTTAATGACCAACAAAAAATACATTTTCAATGCTTGCTTAAATTACTCACTTAAAAGCCTAAAATTTTCACTTGTTTGTTGATAAACTAGATTTTCTAATTAAATGTAAATATTTCGCAAATATATTTTGATTAAAGTAACTGTATTTTATATATTTTTTTAACCCACTTTGTCTCTCGTATTTAGATTTTGACTAGGAGTGTATTTACTGAACAATTCTGTATAAAGCCCCTTATAGAGATCAGACTAACTATAAATGTAGCCCTTTATCTCCAGTGTTTTGAGCAAATGAGTGGGGGTCTTTAAGTCAGTGTGGCCGTGGGTAAGAATTTGTGCACTAAAATTAGTTCACATCATTTTCATGGTATTGAAGGAATAATTTTCGGTAACGAACTTCCCCCACAGTCCATTTTTGACAATAAGTCTGTTTTTATCACATTTTTTTTATAGTTTTCTTTAGATCAGTGATTTTAAACCGCAAAAATCCTCTTAAATGTGCCGTGAAATATTATCATGGCATACATATGTAGGTCTGTGTGGAACTTGTAATAGTACAGCAATTCATTTTTTATATATTTATATTTTTTACAAGCCAAAATAAAACATTCTACAGTACCCATTGATATATTTTGAATTTTAACACAAAAGGAATATCTGGCGGACTAAAAAATGATTGTTTGAAAAATACAACACACATTTTCCTTGGTGCAAACATTTAACTCAAATCGCTAAGTAGGTGTGTAGTTTTGCTTTCAACTACGCCCACACGCTACATCATAAATAGTCCGTCAAAAGAATGAACAAGAGGGCAATTTCATCCTGCTAACTGAAGGGAATGGATGGCCGAGACGACGGACCCTATGGAATGCGCATGAGCGCCGACGGAAAAGTCAAAAACTGGTAACAACCCACTCAGCGACACCAGACCATCTGACTCACTGCAAATACAGTCTGTTTCCCATATTCAGACACACATACACGCGTCGTAATGCCAACACACACACGTGATATGGACACTCTTACCAATACGCGCGCGCTTTGCACATATACACATCTCAGTCCGACGCGACACGTCAAGGTTCGCGTATCAATAAATGTATTTTTCATTTAGTAAACCGTATTTTTGTCATGGTTTCAAATTGTTGCTTGTCTAAATGATATGAACTCGTAACTATATTCAACAAATATCCCATATAAGCCAAAAAGGCTTTATCAGTTTTATTGCAATTTTCTACTTCTTATATTTAGGGAATTAGGCTTCTCAACCCTAAATAACATTTAAAATAAGAAGCGAGAAATACTATGCTCAACTGAAGAAGAAATGAAGGTTTGATGATCGTACATCCGATCAAACATGGAAGAAATCGCAAAAAAAAAAAAAAAACACCAGACACAAATTTTCATACTGCACAAATAGTTGAAGAGAAACACTGAAATAATGTAAATTCATATTTGTGTATTTTTTAATCATTGGTTATGTTTCATAACATTTAAATATATATCTTTTAACATTTTGCTAAGTGTGCCGTGGTATTTTTATTTGCTCCTAGGTGTATCGTTGCTTATAAAGGTTGAGAAACACTGCCTTAGATATTTACTAAGTTTAGTTTAGTCTGATACAAGGCCACGATACTAGTTCAAGTTACTTTCCCAACAATAGTCTGCGAGAATACATTACCAACCATGGCTCTTTAGCGAGGATTATCGTTACGGGTAAAATAAAAATCAATCGATCACTGGAAATTCTTTATACAAACTCGCGCTTCCCTTTGTAAGGTCTTTTTTTGTATGTGTGTCAATCATTGCGACTGGAGGAAAAAACTGAGATTGTGTTAGTTCGTTTTTGGCTTAGATGTAACAGCGTATTGAATCTCGGCCAGACAAACAAATCCCTGTTAAGAGCAATCGGAAATAATACTTTTTCTGTCTCAAGTTTGCTATTGAATTTTTATTACCTTTTATAGATAGACCAGTAAGAAAGCGCTTAGTTTTATCAGACCGTTCGAACTCTATATCAGGCCATCTTGGCAAGACACTCCTGAGTCATTATGGTATCATTGCTCTTTTAGTAAAATTAATGGAGTGATCGCCTACCGTAGAGTAGCTATGATCAAAAGCTAATACCGCTAGTATAGCGATTTCAATCCTCACGGAATTATGCATATTCGTAGTCTTGTGCATGACAAAGTTAAACTTATTAAATATCTACAAAGCGCTTTCGGTTGATTGAGGGTTAATAATCTATCATCTTAAACACTTCGTGTTATAATGACATTGATTCACTGGGAGTGGGAGAGAGGCACAATTGTGACTTAGTACCAGAAAAAAAATGTAAATATTTCCAGAGTGCTAGCTCCTAGTCCGACAATTAGCAATTTACTCTCATAGGCCTTTCTTAGATCTTTCTTAGTATAATGTCATTGACCCTCACAGAATGGAAGCTCCATTTTTGTATCCCTGTGCCAGACTAAGTTGAACTTATTAAATATCGATATTTAAGCAAAATAATTAGTACTTAGTCAGAAATAGCACATCACTCAATAAATTCCAGGCCTAACTAATAAAACAACAATTTTTAGGTAAAATTCGATTTTATTCGACTTTATTCATCAGCAGAGTCTCCTTCTAGGGGATTCCAACGCTTCTCTAGCAATTCGATGTCTTTTTGTAGAACGATTTGTCTTTTGCTTTAAAATACGCCTTAGTTTCCGATATGACTTCTTCATTAGAGTCAAATCTCTTTCTCTGGAGCATTCTTTTGAGTTCTGCAAACAGAACAACAAGGAGTTTTTGCGTAAATATGTCACAATGGATAAAACATGGATCCACCACTTCAATCCGGAGTCAAATCGGCAGTCAGCTGAGTAGACAGCAGTAGTTGAAAGCCGTCCAAAGCGACCAAAGACGTAAATATCAGCAGGCAAAATTTTGCCAATGGTTGAAAGGGGCCAGATCTGGAAAACAGGGTGGATGCGGAAGCAGTTTGAAGTGCAATTCATGTAATTTTGTCATTGTTGCGCTCGACTTGTGACACGATGCGTTGTCTTGGTGAAAGATCACATTTTCTTCTTCATTCGTTGCCATATTTTGGTGATTTCTTCTTTGAAACGCACCAATAATGCTATATAACATTCGCTAATGGTGGTTCTTCCTTTCTTAAGGTAATCGATGAATAAAATACCTTTCGCATTCCGAAATACGGCGGCCAAAATTTTGCCTGCTGATATTTGCGTCTTTGGTCGCTTTGGACGGCTTTCAACTACTACTGTCTACTCAGCTGACTACCGATTTGACTCCGGATTGAAGTGGTGGATCCATGTTTTATCCATTGTGACATATTTACGCAAAAACTCCTTGTTGTTGCGTTGAAACAGTTGCAAACAACGCTCTGAATCGTCGACGCGTTGTTGTTTTTGATTGACTTTGAGCAAAAGCTGCACCCACTTTGAACACAGCATTCTCATTGACAAAGGTTCATGCAAAATCGTGAATATGCTGCCTTCTGATATGTTCAACTCCTCTGCTATCTCACGCAAATTTACGATTTACGATTGGCCAAAACGAGTTTGTTTTTTTTTTTTTTTTTTTTTTTGGTGTTTTCCGTGACAGCTGCCGATTTTGGGCGATCTGAGCGTTCAGCATCATTTGTGTCTGCACGACCGCGTTTAATGTCAACATACTACCTCTTAACCGTTGTTTCAGACGGAGCAGAGTTCGAATAACAGTAACACTTATCAACCCATTACTTTTCTTGAACAGTATTTTTCCCATCACAAAGTAATGCTTTATCAACACATGAAATTCAGAATTTTCCATTCTTTTGAAAATTTGCAGCAGTAGCTTTATTTAAATAACTGTAATTTATAAACTAATAATCCGATTGGGCCCAAATTTTGTCACGTGCTATTTGAAGGTTAGTACTTCATAAAAATCATGTGGATTTCTTATTAGTGGTGCCATCTATATGTCAGGCCCGTGACTTATAGAGTGATGTGTTAGGACGCACTAGAGATTAAAATAAAATTGGACAAATATAGTAAAACCCGAATTTAAATAATTAATTCGAGGAGAAAGTGTGTTTCTTCAAACTACCAATGCACTTCCGCGAGAATCACTGAGAGTAGTCGTTTAAGCAACGACGTTGGGTACATATTGAGCAACCCAAAATATTTTTAAGATAAATCTCTCTTTCTCTGTCTTTTTTAGTCTCTCTCTCTCTCTCTCTCTTTCTCTGTGTATGTGTGTGTGTGTGTGTGTTTCTCGCTCTCTGTCTCTCACTCTCTCTCTCTCTCTCTCTCTCTCACACACACACACACACACTGTTGCCCAGTAAGATTTATCTAAACTTATTTATAAACGGAACTTTGTCTGCGTGTGTGTGTGTGTGTCCGTTACCTATAGACTCCGAAACGGCTGAACCGATTTTCTTAAAAATTTACACAGTTCTACTATAAGCGTCTGCGAGTGTTCTTAGTTAGGTTTTGTGTCGAGGTACCCCCGATAAATATCGAAAATCGATAATCGAACAAATCGAGTTATGGAAGGAGTGGTCCGATTTTAATCAAATTTCATACACTCATAGACAAAGACATAAGAAACGATATTCAGAAGTTTCAAGGTTGCAGTTCTTACAATAGTGCAGAAAATTGATAATATATATAGGACCATGGGTTAGTTTTAAAGCTTTCATTACACCCGAGCAACGCCAGGCTATACTGCTAATTATTTATCGTGAAAACTGTCCTTAATTTTTTTCGTTTTCATTTCCAGCTAACTTTATAGTTAACAAAGTTGACATGCACCTTATAACATCACAGGGACTCGATGAATGGTTTGTTCGAATATTTTGTTCAGTAAAAATAAACAGTTCGCTTTAGCCTATAAGATCCACCAGAGATTCCTTAAATTACATTTAAACGGTATCAATAAACCTAATTCAAATTCGTACCGACGCCGCTTATGTCAGTTTGTGAATGGTAAAATTTAATTCTGCTCGCACTCTGTTCTATCGCATGATATATAAAATAAATGTCTCGTTATTGGCACACCACAATAGATGACACAAGAAGAGCGAGTAAGCACTTTTTCAAAGCAATAACAATAGATACCTACCATTTCTCATCAGCTATTGCAATTGATTTTCAGCCCAGAATTTCGAATCCTAATTTTGAAAATAGGCAAACTTTCCTCATTTGGAAAACACGATCTTTTTCACTTAATCTCACCCGCACTTAGATGAATACCTCACAAAGCTAAATTTTGGAAATATCGACGAGGAATATAGAGTTGTGAAAATCTTTTCTTTTTCTATTATTCTTCTTTCTTTTTAAACATTACAAATTTTAATTTTATCTTTTTAGAGCTGTTATGATTACATATATTTCAAGCTTTCACATAAACGACGGGACAATGACGGCTTTATTAATGTACAACTGACGATAATACTTAAAGATAATCCTTGCACTAATAATTATTATCAAAATATTTTTTCCATTATTACATACTATTAATGTAGATAATTACAAAGTTTACTTTAAAAAGACTGCTAAGCTGGTCAATCGGTTGTCTTTCATTAAGGCTAAGATGAGAGGACGGATAAAAGGGTTTAAGATTGATGAGAGAGGACCAATAAACCGGTTTAGTACTGATGAAAGAACTGATAAATCGGTTTAGCACCGATAAGAAGACTGATAATTTGGTTCAACTGTCCTTTCTGTTAATTGTAGGTATCCCACTAAATCGCTGAGAAAACGACATAATATGAAGAATAAAATGTTTATGTTATTATTAAGAGGAAAGTATTTTTTAAATTATTTTTTTAAAAAATTTCAATCCTTTCTAATACGTTCAAAATTTTGGTAAAAATCTTGTTTTTATTTTCGTTAGCGGGGAGCCAAATTGTTACGAGAGTTTACAATGGAAGCTGTAATATTACATAACTTTCGGTGATAAACACATTAATTTGGAAATTCTTGCAAAAATTAAATAATTGTCGGATTTCAGGACTTATTCACAAATGAATGAAACTATTTTTTAAATCATTATTTTTAAAACATCTTGGCAATTTTTTTTTACATCTGTTAACCCCACGCCACTTAAATTCATGAAATTTCGAGAAATTAGATTCTGCAGCCAAAATTGGTTTTATTAGTTAAACGCATGGCTCATTGAGAAATATAAATCATGTATATTTTTTCAACCATTTAGCTTCTTTTACCAAAAATCTGTTCCGAATAGTAAAATTAAAAATGCTATAAAACTATGACATTATTCAATTAGAGAAGCTTTTAATTGCTTTTATAAATAATATAAATTAAGGACATTATAGTCTGAAGAAAAAAATTCGATTAATAATGAAAATTTAAAAGAATTGTTTACTTTTTTAAAATTATAATAATTTATATAGTTTCAAAAATATTTTTTAAATACTTCAAAAACTTGTAGTAGACGTTAGGATGGTAAGTTATAAGTGAAGACTATATTTACTACACGAAAATTGAAAAGTTTAATACAAATCTTTTAACCATCGTATTTTTAAAATAATTTGTGTGTGTGTGTGTGTGTGTGTGTGTGTGTGTGTGTGTGTGTGTGTGTGTGTGTGTGTGTGAAGGTTTTTATGATAATTTCTATGTGTAGATTAAAAGGTCGTGTATTTCACGGTTTCTTCCCTTACAAGAAAGAATTTGGACAATTTTATCAATTCCAATCGCCATACACTTATCTTATCTCACATCTGCCGATCTGTCATTACATTTCAAATACGGGGGAAAGGTCAGAAAGTTCAACTCTGTGTTTAAGAAATAGTTTTATTTTAAATTTCATGCTATAAATAAGTAATATGTGTATAAAGCAAAGTAATTTAATTTGCTAACTTTCCAAAAATATTGTGTCACTGATGTATATTTTATTTTTGCAAGATTGTTAAAACCGAGAATTAACTTTTGTTTACAAATGTGTCGTTCTCACAAAAATGAACGAAAAATTGAAAAATTAAAATTTTAGATTCCAATTGAAATAATTTGTTTGAAATACATCAGAGTATTTTGCCAACTGAAAATAGTAAATGTAATCATTTAGCTTTCAATTAAAACTAAAATAAAAGTTTCAAGAAAACTTTTTTTAGTTTTTAAAATTCAATTTAAAAATTAGTTATTGAAAATGAGTAGAGGTACCTAGTTAATTGTGCTGTGTTACGATATTAGCATTTTTTATAGTAACAATTTTTGTTTTTGTTTTTTGTTACCCACTCTCTTATTTGTTATAAAATGTTATTCTTTTAACTTCGTTTTTTATTGCACTAATAAGATTTTCTATCCCTGCAATAGGTATATATATATATATATATATATATATATATATATATATATTACCTGGGACCAATCGTCGACCATTGAAGCTGTTGAGAAATACACAACTACTTTAACCACTAAGACCTAAAATATTCAGTTAGGCTTACTGAAAGTACTGTCCTCCGGAGGTGATACTAAAGAGAGAAGAAAGGCGGACCAAATTGGCTTTTATGCATGTAAAACTGACCGGCCGCCTATTCATTTGAAGTGAGTTCTATCACAGAGATAAATGGCGCTAGCTTTTCATGTTGTTGTCAGCTATTTATTTATGTCTTCATCAAGTACGCAAGCCGAAGTTTGTGCTTGTGAGCGAGTGTCAGACAATTGCTATGTTGGCGATAATAATAAATAAATAGATAAATAAATAAAGGAGTAGACTGAGACATTATGGAAACCTCTTCCTCCATAATATTAGTTGAAATGGATCTTAATTAGGCTAGACCGAATTTAGCACGAGAACACAATAAGAAGGCATTCGGTGAAGAAAATTAATTTTAAGTCTAAATGCATTAAACCCGCACAGTCCAAAATTGAGTCTTACGTTTTGAATAAAAAAAAATGAGTTTATAACGTGTTTCTTTTTATATAATAGTTTCTAATTAATGTCGAAGTAAAACATAAATTGCAAATTCTATGTGACGAGTATAGAATATCGCGTATCAATACAGCAAATAGAATAGGCGAATCGATTTCGAATTTCGGCTAAGACTACTTGTGTTCATATAGCACTAATCACGATGGTATTAAACCACATTTCCTTGCACTCTATCCTAAACGACAAAAGTTTCTCTTCGCGGGCATGCCACAACTTTTGACAAAAAAGGGAACGCAAGTGAAAACATGAGCAAACCACTACCCCGTAAACATTTTACATTTCAGACCGTACTACTAAATGGCAGTTTTTACAACCATTTCTTAGCATTGACAGTTTGACTCCTGTGTTTGTTTTAACAAACACATTTTTTCTCGGTCCGACTAAGAATCTTTACAAAAGTGAACAGATTTTTTGCGCCACACACACACACACACACACACACACACACACACACACACACAAACACACACACACACACACACACACACACACAGATAGACAGACAGACAGACAGAGGGTACGATAGGTAAATTGTCGTCTAAATTACGCAGAAATTAAAATAACACTGACATCTCATTTTCACCAAAAATTAATACTAAAATTATACAAAATATCTTGAAAGAGTAAATTTATTCAATATAATCGCCATTAGCTTCAACCACGGCCTTTAGACGACTTTGGAATATCATGCAACTTTTTTGGACGGTCTCCTTGTTTAATTAGTAAATGCCACCATACTCCTTGCCTTAAGTGCATCTTTGGTGTTACGAAGAGTTTCGTTTGTTTCTCGTTCAACTGTGCCCCGCATATAATAACCAAGGGGTTTGCAGTCTGGGGAGTTACGCGGCCAGATCTAAGAGATGATGTGGTCAAATAAATGATCTAACAGCCATGACTGGGTCCTTCTGCTTGTGTGGTATGGTGCAGAGTCCAATTGCCAGACGTAGGATCTTCTAGCAGCCACTCTCTTGACCCAGTTCAGCACTACCTCTTCAAGGAACATGATGTAGGTTTTCACGTTGAGTCTGAGGTTCTGTGGGACGATTAATGTTTCCATCACTAGTAATTACTTCAAACATTTTTGTAATCACCATTAGACTCATCCAACTCCTTCCGAATTCTCTGTACTGTCCTCAGATTGACACCCAAACACTCTGAAATGTTCATATTGGAGCTTCCAGCGCGAATACCAAGCAGTACAGTTTGCCGTTTCCCAATTTAGGCGGATTGAATTGCGTTATTATGCTCTTTTTCTCACAGACGGTAACCAATTGAGTCTTAATATATTTCGACAAAATGAAAAACAAACAACGCGCCTGTGCAAAATTCAAAATGTAAAATGGAGACAATTTACCTCTCGCACTCTGTAGATGAAAGATAACTTCACTGAATATCCCGCGGCATGCGCCTAATTTTAACATTTTTTTTTTCGGGCGTATTAACGCGAGTGTTTCTGATCTGACAATGAAATGAAAATGAAAAAGCACACTGTAAGTGGGGCACTAATTCCCAGTCACAATGACTCCGGGAGAGCCTGATTATTGAAAGTGTCCCAATGAGCAAGATGAAAGTTAGTTGGTTCTGAGCACATGTTAGAGAGTTAGTCACGGAGATGTTCACCAAGTTCACGTTGTTTGTGATGGTCAATTGGACACATGAGTGACGATAATAATGTCACGCCACTTCACTTCTTCCCGCAGACCCTCGCCCCTTCCTGCCCCTAACTATGCGTTAAATAGTAGGACATGTGTTTGGAGAAAAATCACTGTTATTTTCTAAAAGGTAAACGCAGTATTCACTTACAAAAAACAATTATTCTTACAATTAAGACACAAAATCGGCTTTAAATAACCCACATTATTTTTTGTATATAAAATACATTTGCTTTTTTTAAAAATTTTGTCTGATATTTATATCAAGCATTGAAGAGTAGTTATTAAAAATCTATGAAAACCTGAACCGAATCGTAACGAAGGTCAAATGACGTCATTTTGGCGAAGGTCAATTGACGTGACTTTTGCATCGAACGTAAAACTTCCATGACAGCTGCAATTTTCCATCAAAGTTTTTACAAAAATGTGTGAATCAGTTTCGTGCACGCATGTATGCATGTGTATACATGTGTACAGGAATGCCTACATCTGTGCATATTTGTATCTTGATGTGCCTGTACGTATACAACTGTGACTGTGTGTATACGTGTGTATGTTTTTGGATTTGTATGTATAAGTGTGTGTGTGTGTGTGTGTGTGTGTGTGTGTGTGTGTGTGTGTGTGTGTGTGTGTGTGTGTACCAGTGTGCATGAGCGTGTATGAACAGGAGTGTAAATGTGTGTACATGTATGCTAATATTCTAGCGTGTGTGTGTGTGTGTGTGTGTGTGTGTGTGTGTGTGTGTGTGTGTGTGTGTGTGCGCGCGCGCATGTGTATATTACAGTTTTGTGTATGTCTATGTGCGGGTGGATATGCGTGCGTGTTTCTTCGCCTTGAAAATCTCTTCCTGTTCAATGAAGGTGCCAAGAGAAATGTCTCCGGTCGATTGGCGAATGTTGAAGGTATCGACTGGATTTCATGCTCTTGTTCTTGGAAATTCACATCATTCTATACTATACGTTGTGCTCCATCAGAAAAATCAATACATTCACACTTTTTTATACTCTATTATTAAACTGGATGAGCTGCCAGATCTTGCCTGCTTTACATTTTTCATTTAAATGTGAGATTGAACAGAAGAATTAGAAATAAACACTGGCATTGACGAGATTTGATTGTATATATTCCCATATAATGAGTGGACCTGTGACTAAGGTTTGCTATGTTGATGTGTTTAGTAATAATGTTGGTTGCTGCTACCACTTCTTATATGAAAAAGTAATTATGCTTTTTATCTCTTCGCTTGTAACAACACATGGTTATAGGAACAGAGAGCATAAAAAGTCTATTGCCTTAATTCACTCTCCTCTTCAAACCATTGTAGCACGTTACTGACTAATTATAGTGATAGGAACACAAAGCAAAAACAAGTATAGATATATTACTTTAATTCTCTCTCCTCTTGCAACCATTGTGGCACGTTCATGACTAAACATGGTGATACGAACAGACAGCAGAAAAAGTTTATATATATTGCCTTAATTCTCTTTCTTCTTGCAACCATTTTGGCACGTTAGTGACTAAACAGGGTAATAGGAACAGAGAGCTGAAAAGTCTATACATATTGCCTTAATTCTCTCTCCTCTTGCAACCATTGTGGCACGTTACTGACTAAATATGGTGATAGGAACAGAGATTAAAGATTTTATTCTTGTGAATACTCATATTTGAGTAAACGTCTTCTTTATTTATTATCGGTATATTTAATTTTCTCTACCATCGTGAATATTCGAGAAATCTTTGTAAAGAAAAATATGAGCTCTCCGGTATGATTATAATCTTTTAGTCACAAAAATAAATAGCTTTTTATCGAATATGTATATCCGCTAAAAATAACGTTTAAAGCGAATATATATATATATATACTAGTGGGCTTTTATATTTATATTTATATCGATATGCCGTTTAAAACGACGGCAACATATATATTGATGTACCTACTATTTAGTATAATTCATTAAGACAAGAATAAACACAAGAATAAACACAAAATAATCCAAATCTCTGAACGTGACAGGAGGGATATATATATTACGGTGTTTATTATAACAGAGAAGATATATACAGTAGAACCTGCCGTATGTGACCCTCTTCGTCAGAGATCACCTGTTGTTAACTAGCGTTTTTTCTATGCACGGACGATTTGCTAATGTTAACTGACCCTCAGTGAGCGACCACCTCCAGAACGCGACTAGCGGCTAACATCAACGAGTGGAAATCACAAACCAAGCGACCGCTTAAAAAAATTCCATTTTGGTCGTACACTGCGAACTTCTAAATTAGGAGAAACTAAATGAGTAATCCATTTTATTTTGCTTTGATCTAAGTTAGGAACACTTTCTCATTGTTTTGTTACTGTAGTGTTATATCAAACTGTTATTTCTTGTTGAAACGTACATTGCTTGAGTTCACCTCACGGTCAAACATCGGCTGTTTTGTACAACATGTATTGCATTTGAAATGTTCAAGGGATTTATAGCAGTCTCTGTACTGACTTGGATAAATTCAGGGATGGGGATAATCACAGTTATGTCCCTTTCTCAAATGTCTATCTCTTTCGTTCTTTTAATTTTTGTGTAACTATCTACTCTATTTTATCTGGGTATATCTCTCTCAATGTCTCTGTTTCTCTACCCCCACCCAAGATCGCTGTCAGTTTTTTGTATGTTTTGTGTTGTTTATTTTTTTCCATGTATTATCGCAGATTCTCTTTTACTATCACTAACTTCTAAGAAAAAAAAACCCGAAATCGTATACGTTGCGAACTTTTCCAACCTACATATTTTAGCAAAGGCACGAAAAGGAAAGCAATAACTGACTTTTTTAAAGCCCACTTAATAAATATTTTTGTGAATAAATATCTTAGTTTCTTGTTGACCGTTGTAAATACGTTTTTAAAATTTTAAAATGAATTATGGTGAATAAATGTCTTTAAAGTTAGGCCATCTTCTTATATTCTTATTTATTTATTACCAGATTACATAGTAAAATTCTAATATGTACATTCTGGTGAGTAGAATATACGTTCCTGGCGTGAACAGGTCATGAGCATGAGCCCTTAGAGAGCGACCACATGCCGTATGCGACCAGTTTTTGATGGCAGTAGGGGTGGTCGCATACGACAGGTTCCACTGTATTATATATTCTTCACTACTCGACAACATAATTATTGCCAAAAAATTAAATAATAAGGCACTGTTAAAGACCAAACACGCGGTAAGAGCATGTTTGTTATGAAAACAGGTAGAGTAAAGCTTAATACCTGGTAGTAAAGAGAATGACCTGAGCCGACGCTGCCTCACTGTTGTCTCTCTCTTCATGAGCGTGATAGGAGGATATATATACACACAAATAAATACACAACGATTATGATAGAGCGGAAGAGAGCATGTGTGTGTGTGTGTGTGTGTGTGTGTGTGTGTGTGTGCGAGCGTGTGTGTAATGAAAAGTGATTGGTTTTTTTAATCCGAAAAATTATTATTACTTAAATGTTATTTTTATGGAAATATTTGCATTTGAGCTTATTTATTAAACAGTATATTTCTTTTCGGCCATCTGCCAGAATGTTTTAGAAACTTTATTAGAGAAAAATATGGTCTCTACGGCAGGATTCGAACCTGAGACTCCCTAGAGGAAATCGTCTGTAGATCTGACGTGATTCAATCTCTCAGCTCGATGATCACGAAAAGCTGAATAATGCCTTTAAACAGATTTTTCTCTGACTTTTGAAATGGACATATATGCCCAGTTTAATATCCTAACGTAACAAAACAATTTGTAAAGAAAGGGAGTGGATTTTATTTATTAATCTGACAGATATTTATTACTTAAACGTTATTTTTAGTGGATAAAAAAGTATTAATTTTTTTATCCACTAAAATCTTTTATCTGCTACGTTTATTTTCGTACCCGAAAAATTACAGAAATATTTTTAAAGATCTTTAATAAAAAATTACCTTGATGATTTTAGTTGTGCGGCTCACCTTATGATGAACTGTACTTCATGCAACCTCCTGTTCTATAAAGACTGTCCATGCCTACACATTAATTATTTAAACAATACATTTTCTTAATATATTATTCTTTGAAATTTAATGACTGAGACAGTGGAAGATTGTATTGTATAATTCTTACCTCACATTCAAAAAACAATATTCGAATTTTTGATTTTCATTTCGCGGTACTGGTGCTGACAGAAAATACACAACTACATCACCTGTTACAGCATACAGTTTATTCAAATATATCGACGTCTATTCTTTTTTTTAATATTAGCTGCCCATTGATAGAAGTACATGAATGCTACTTCATAAAATATTGGACGAAAATTCAGTGTCCATGTATAATGGCTTTGATTGATTAAAATCCATACACAAAAAGAATAGTTCAGAACAACTCTTAGTTTCAGATTTGAAAAATGTTCACAAATTAATACCAGTAAAAGAGGGGAAATAGAAAATATACAGCAATTTGTCATTAAACGGTGTGCAGTTTCTTTAGCAGGTGAAGCTCAACAATTTACAGATGTCTTAATTCGTATATCATATTCTTTCAGTATGTATATTGCAATACAATAGCCATAGACTTAGATACAAATAATCAAAATAATTCCAATATTTTCGTACTTCATGCTATAATCCACATCAACCTCATTTTCCTGTTTACGCCAATATTACTGATGCCATATGTGTGGCGTAAACCGCTCAGTCCCCGCTTTACAACCTCAATAGAGTCTAAAAGCATCTCTGCACATCGTTGCTGACGACGAATTATTTTCTTCTCTACAACTCCTTTCTCACAGATGAGGCGTTACAAGCCTCTCGCTGCTCTATTGTTATTTCCATGGTTAATGCTCAGATGAACTACACTTCATAGTTTCACCAGTCCTAGCGTTCAAGGCTAAGAACTGCCACACCACGCACATTGTAGCGAATCATTATTCCCTTCATGTTCCCCTGGTTATATGTAAGTTCCAATCAAGCAAATACTTCCCACGAGCCGCTGCCTTATGTAAACGACTCTCAGGAGGCTTCTTCGATCACTACAATCTTCAAGTCTAGGGTTAACCGTTATTTTCCACACTTATCCGTATACCTGTTACTCTGTAACCCTCTACCTTGAGTAGTCCAAAGCCCTTGTACAGGGTGAACACCACTGTAAAAAAAAATGCATAATGCATCAGCAGTTGTGAGTGTTCGCACTAATGTCAAGGTAGAGCGTCAGAACAAAATCAAAAGCGCCAGGTAATTTATATCATGATTCTGCAGAACTTTTTCATCATTTAATCATTTCAAAGCATTAAAGATACTAAGTCACAAGGGGTTATTGAGTGTGAAAGAATATGAAGAAAAACATTATTAAGGAGTGAGAACAATAAAAGAACAGGAATTCAGGAGACAGAAGATTAACCTTGCATTTAAATTTTTAATGATCAAGAGTAAGAGTGGCTGGAAAGCAAGAGGCCGAAAGAAAGTTCCACATGCAAGAAGTTCGAGAGAAGAAGCTGTTAGCATAGAGCTTACGATTACATCTAGCCATTTCAACTGTAAAATGGTGAGACCTAGCTGACTATTTGCACGTAAATTCGTGAAGTCAAGGTACCAACGTGGAAAGCTCATCAGAACAATCACCGTGAAAATTTTTATGGGAAATACACAGGTAAAATACGTTACAGTGGTGGGAAAGTAATTGGAGCCTAGATGCCAGTTCAGAACAGATAACACAGCATATTATATAACGTATAATCTCTGGCAAGAGTTTCATAAAATATATGTGTATATGCCATAAAATAACTGTTAGCTTATTTTGTTCTATTTGCCTTAAAAGCTGGTATCATATACATGGAGCACAAAAAGAATTAACGATTTATTTGCCAAAAGTCAAGAGTCAAGCTCTCTAAAATCGATTTATATATATATATATCTTATAAATTTTATTTTAGAAAATGTACATCATTTTTCTATATATATCCATGACAAAGGTACATTTGTTTCGACATTAAAACTTCAATGTCTCATCAGGCGGTATGTAAAGGAATGGAAAGCCTCTTTTCTTATATTTGGTCAGTTGTGTTTGAGGTGTTGGTGGGGGTTAGTGATAGGGGAATAATTATTTACTATATATATATATATATATATATATATATATATATATAAACATTTAAACAATATAAACATTTAAAAAATATGATACAGTAAAGTTTTGTCACTGGGTGAGAATGAATGAGTGTAGTAATGGAGATAGATAGATAGATAGATAGATAGATAGATAGATAGATAGATAGATAGATAGATAGATTTTATAATGCTTTTGAATATTTACATTTAGGTAATGACCTTTAGCGAAGTACACATTTTAGACTAGATATTCGTTTGGAGTTCATGAGTGTTTCATCTGTGAAGCATAAATATTATATCTGTCAATAATTCAATAAGTTTCATTGATTTTGACACATATAATAATAATATGGTCTTAATATGGATAGTTTCTAAAATTTGTAATCATTGTTTGCAATTTGTTTTTCTGAATATGTGTTATTCACCATCAGCTTGTCTTATGCTATTGCAACCATTGTGTTACTGTAACACGTGTTGTATCGTACCTTGGTTGGAATTTTGACAAATGAGTCTACGAGAAAGTGTTGTGGTTCTGTATCTAAACTTATTTATAAATGGAACTTTGTGTGTGTCTGTGTATGTCCGTTACCTATAGACTCCGAAACGGCTGAACCGATTTTCTTGAAAATTTACACAGTTGTACTATAAGCGTCTGCGAGTGTTTTATGTCAAGGTACCCCCGATAAATATCGAAAATCGATAATCGAACAAATCGGGTTATAGAAGGAGTGGTCCAATTTTAATCAAATTTCATGCACTCATAGACAAAGACATAAGAAATGATATTCAGAAGTTTCAAGGTTGCAGTTCTTACAATAGTGCAGAAAATCGATAATATATATATATATAAGGCAAGATGTTTGCGTGTGTGTCTGCTTATCTGCCTGTATGTCTGTATTTTTTCAGCCGTTTTATTTTAGTTTTTGCTTCGGGTTGGGCTCTAAGTAGGTATAATTGTAGTTCTTAGTCTCAGCCATGATACCATTTACTCAGAGGACTTATTTAGCCTTCAAAATTCAGTTTACGACAAAAAAACTTATTTGATATCGATACCGGGAAATCAAAATTTGACTTACATCCATTCATTTTTCTTTCAGTCTACGGTTTCACTTTAACTTGAAACAATTATTGCTTTTTAGTCTTTCATGCCAACGTCCAAAGAGTCTGAGCTCCAGGACCATGAATTAGTTTTAAAGCTTTCATTACACCCGAGCAACACCGGGCTATACTGCTAGTCTTATATAAGATGCTGTTTTTGGTTAACAATTTTAATTTGTGAAAAATATTGGTCTTATATAATGGATTTGATTTTAATGCATTTTTATTTTATAGTTGTTACTTACTTTAAGCCTTTCATAATATGTATCATCGTAGATGTTTAGTACTATCTGTGGGCTTTATATATCTATGGACTATAGTTTTATAGCTGTTTATTGTATTTTAACTGATTACAATACAATAAATCAAATGGCATTGTATTTCTTAGTATGTTCGATACTGTTATAAGTGTTACTAATAATCATTTAATAAATGTCTATTTTTTCATCCACAATATAATTAAAAATTCATTATAGAAAAGTGTTTTTTTAATGTTACTTAATTCCCCAAAAATTATTGTTTAAGAAGAAATTGACGCTATTAGATTATTTTATAATGGCTATCGTATATCGATGCGGACATTCACGTTTATAGTACAAGAGTTAGAACTAGAGGTGACACTAACGTAGATTGGTATACTTATAAAAGATAGGGAGATTTTTGTGGGGGGAAATACGTTTTGTTGATAAACATTCTTTAGATCTTCCTTAGGCCACGACACTTATTAGAATCGAAAAATATTGCTTTGTTTTTTGTTTTAGAAAGGGATTCTGTCTACGATGTCGATACAGTCTCAAACTGATCTCCGACTTTTACTCTACGGTCAGAATTTGAACGTAGAGCGTTGATTCCACTTTTCACGCTGATAACCATAACGCTACACGCACAACACTGGTACCAGTAGGAAATATGTAACTAATTCACCCCTCAATCAGGTTCAGTCAGGCTCTATTTATTATTTAGCACCTAAAAATATAGACATTATTTACATCTGGATCGTTACTTCTGCCACAAAGGTATGTTCTGCCTTGGATCAGAGTGTCGCTCCATGGTCTTCTGTCTAAGATCACAGTAATATCTGTACGCTCTTTCAAGCTGAGTATTTGCAATTTTACCGCGCTATTCAAAATTGAGATTTGTTGTTTACTATCAGATCTGACATTTGAGTCAAGGCAGGATTCACGTGTTGATTTCATTTACAGGATCTGTCAGATAATTGAAAACAAATTATAATAAATTATATAAAGATATTCAAAATAAAATATTTTAAAATGATTGTATATTGAATGACCGAGCATGGTTATGCGGAATTAACAAAATTCTTAATTATAAAAAGAACAGGTCAAAATAATACGAGACAGACAATATGATGCAACACAAAACAACTATAAGATAGTAACTAAATAAAAAATTCGCAAAATAGAAATAGTATTCACATGCAGAAAAGATACATTCAAGCCTTGTGGACAAAACAGAGAATTGTCCATTTTTATTAGATAGGGAGAAATACCAGCATGCATCTGTAGGATTGATCTATAATTCCAGAGATAGGACTAACACATATACACTTTAGAAAAATTTTTTAAAAAAGTCACTGTGTTTGGCGGTCAGTGCCACGAACTGGACACTGCTCTTCATTTCCGTTGTAAAATTAATAGCTACCATGTTAAAACTCTCGATATGTCTCAAAGGGAATTGAGAATGTTCAAATGTGAGGCAAGTCGCGTACCATTATGTTACAAAGTTTGCCACTTCTTATCTGCGAAAGGTGTGTTCTGACATATTTTAATCACACACACACACAGACAGAGAGAGAGAGAGAGAGAGAGAGAGTGAGAGAGAGAGAGAGAGAGAGAGCGAGCTTAAGTGTTATTTTTAATTGATATATTTGTGTAGATGCTCTGTCTTTATTTACTTATTGAACACTGTATTTATTTATTTCCATCTACCGTTTTCTCCGAGGGAACGCAAGTTCGAATCCTGCCGGAGAGCACATATTTTTCTAACAATTTTTTTTTTTAATATACAGGCCGGTAGATGGAAATAAACAAACATACTATTTAATGAATAAAAAAACAGAGTATCTACTCAAATATGGGTATCTATTAAAAATAACGTTTAAGAAATAAAAATTAAAAAATGTCGGATTAATAAATTAATAAATGAAAAATCCATTCATATATATATATATATATATATATATATATATATATATATATATATATATGAATGGATTTTTCATTTATGATATTTTAAGTGTCCATAATGGTATTTGTGTTACTACACGTATTACGGGTCCAAAGTTGACTCTCTTCAGGTGAATAAACATATTGAGATCTGTTTGTCTTTCTGAAACCCGAAATATCGTGTATATATAGATAAGTAGTCGATACAAATACCATTATGGATAATAAATATATCATACAAAAATCAAGCAATATTAATAATAACAATAACAATAAATCTACACTTTAAACATAATTTAATTATGACCAAAATTAAGTAATTATATATATATATACGGCTATTAACTAACTTAATATATATATATATATATATATATATATATATATATATATATATATATATATAAGTTAGTTAATAGCCGTACATGAGACACATTTATATCTTTTCGAGACATGACTAACTAAGCAGAAGATTTTGCCGCAGTCGTTGGCTGTGGCAGACTGATTTCCAACCAAAGATATAGAACACAATCTGTCCTTCTATTCAACCCATAGCTGAAGGAAGAAGGGTATTTGTGCGTAAGTGGAAGAAATAAATTCGACTGGAATTCGAACTCATATATTTCGATTTTTCATTTGGAGCCGATATCCATTACGCCACAACGCACATGTAACAAATAAAATCAACGCACAGAAAAAGTGACACTATATTATCTATGATAAGTGAAGAGAGTCAGCGAGCCTATTTTAAAAGTTAGCAATTAAAACACTGCACCAGGATTCAAATATTTATCTTTGTTACCAGAGGAAAGATGTAACGATTATCAGCTTAGGAAATAAAATCAGTGAATGAAGTTCAAGTTTGCACTCTGTTTATTCCGTTCACTTGCCTTTAGGAAAGACATTAATCAGTCTCTTTTCTTCTATGCTATTGGTTAGGTAACAGGATATATCGGGTTCTTTAACCTTGAGTGTCTAGGAGAAATACTACTCTGGATTTGAATCCGTGGAGAAACAACGGGAAACCCAGGAAGCCATGGCAATTCAAGTATAATAAAGGAAAGGTGCTTGTGGTGAGTCATGATTGCTTACGTTCTGAAATGACATGGCATTAAAAATAGTCTGAAACAGAGTGGAAGCAGCTAGGATCAAATTCATTATCCAGACTCATCGTTATTAATTATGATACAATGTCCTGATTAATTAAAACTTTTTACAATTGTCGTAATCCGTAATGAAGTAGTAAGAAGATAATATTGTGTTTGCTTTTAAAGACCTGTCTTTAAAATTTGCATTATAAATCGAGGACATCGAACGAAAATCCACAATTTCAGCCATAACATTAGGATCGGGAATGGACAGTGTTCTATGAAAATAGCTTCAATGTGTAAAAATAATAAATGTGTGGAAACATTTAATGGTACGATAAAAGCTATCACAGCGTCGGCTGAACAGTGAAATTATTCATGGCGTTTTAGAATCAATTTAAAAACAGGTAAACAGCCTGCATTTGTATAAGAATTTGAAGACAAAATATTCAGGAGCTTGGCAATAGATTTTCATTTAAGCAGGTTTTATTAAAGAACATAGATAAGGTTTGTTTTTATCATTTTGCAGAAATTTTCTTTTGCTTTTATACTTTATGAAAACAAATGAAAAAAATATAAACAAAGTTTATCTTGTGTCTTTCGTAAAACCGTCAATGTGTGTGTGTGTGTGTGTGTGTGTGTGTGTGTGTGTGTGTGTGTGTGTGTGTGGCGTTCTGTATATAAGTATGTGCGTGTATGTAATTTGATATTCAGTTACATGAATCGTTTTCAAGGCTATATTTGAAAGCATATAAATTAATAGCATTTCACAGAGCGAAGAAGGTAATTGTGAAATTGATAAGGATTGAAAACTAGATTTTCAAAGGGATTGGTAGCGAAAATGAAAAAAAAAGACGCTCTGAAAAGAAAGAAAGAAAGAAAGAAAG
>JBBBDQ010000356.1:600000-761596 GCA_037127315.1 Ascarosepion bandense
ATTTTCATCAACTTTTAGCACCATGAGTTAATATTCACATTAAGATTTGTTGCATATTTTTTAGATAGTCTTAACTTTATACAAGTTCCTATTAGAACATTACATTGTTTTTTATTATCAATTGATTGTTTTTTAATTTGCTGACTTATGTGAAATTTTATTTTTCAGTTCTATGGTGAGCATGTTATCAGTCCAAGTTGGCACCAACACACTGAGTGCTGCTCTTCGACTCATTCTGAGGCTAACACGTGAACACAAATATGCCATGATGTTTTCTGAACTTGGAGGACCCAAACTGTTACTCCATTTGAAACAACCACTGCTCTTTCAAGGATTTACATCTCTTGTCACACTCATCTTCAGGCATATACTGGAAGAACCATCAGCATTAAAATACAGTATGGAAAAGGTAAATTTTATCACAAAATCCAATGTCATGCAAAAATCTAATATCCATAGAGATCAAAATTGGAAGAGCTAATGCTAAGCTAGACGAACTGAAAAAATGTCAACATTGCGTTCTGTGCAATGAAAGCCATGAGTAGTAAGGGTAGCTAAAATGTGTAGTCTTTTTGTGAAAATTTCTATTTGTAGTAAAAATTAAATTGAATTTATTCACTCCACTAAATTTTATTGTATTTCAAGGTCATTTTAATCTCTTCTAATTTTAGGTAGTAAAAATTGCTTCTCTTGGTGTTGGCTCTGGTATAAGTGGCATTGCACAGGGAAGTCCAGGAGCAAAAGAAATGCATTATGTTTTGAGAGTTTTGGGACCAGCAGCATGTCGCTCTCCAGAAGTATTTACTTCCATTGCTCAACAAACTCTTAGGATAGCACTACCGCCACCTTCAAAAAGAGGTAGGTTGATTTTTTTTAGTTTAGTTATACACACACACAATCTCAATCTATCTTTTGGTAAACATAAACTAGCACAATCAATGAATTGTGGATGTGATTATGATTTATCTTTTATTCTATTAAAACTAAAATCTACTTATTCTGATTTGGCATAAAAACTAGATTAAGTGATTTGTTAGAATTTTCTTTTCACTTCTTAGATGAAGATGAAGCTCGTTCTACTGCTTTGACAACTCCTCAAATGGTGAAGTTTGTTCCTACCCAAAGTTCTTCTCCTGCTCAAGTAAAACGTGTAGTAAAACAAGTCGTGGCTGAATTGCTGAATGCATTAATTTTGTGCCAACCTCAACCACAGCAATCTCAGCCAGCAGCTACCAGTGAAGAAGAAGATGGTAAGTTATGTGTTTTATAACACTTCTACTAAAAACTTTGAAAGAGGTAGTATTTCATTTTATCAGTGACAAGCTTTAAATTAAAAAAAAAAATCATTTAGATTCATTTCACTATTTTTAATAAAAGCCAAATAGCTTTTATCTAGAAGAGAAAAATAGAAAGAAAAATCAATTTTTCTAAGTTGAAAATGTTTTCTACCTCCCACCAATTGTAACTTTTTCCCCCACTTCTTTCTAGCTCAAGCTGGTCAGATTGATTCTAATGCTCAGGAAATTACTGCAGAATTATCTTCAAATAGTTTATCTGCAGACCAACAACAAATGGAACAAAATACTGTGAATCTTGGGCCTATGGTAAGTAAGTCTGATAATTTTGAAACTTCTGGTTGTTGCTATCAGGATGAATTTACTCTCACTCATTGCTTGAATTTGGTTTATTGTTGAGTCCTTAGCTGATATAGGTGATAGTTATATTACATGTGAAATGGGCCCTGATTTATATGGACTTAGTTAATCAAGAATACTAGCTAATAAAATTAGTACTTTGTCACATGTCAAAAAATAAAAAATCCTTACAGCTGCCAGTTAAAAAGCCAAGTCAAAACTTTTACAGAGTTGAGGCTACGTGATAAGGACTTTTAAAATAAAAGGGAAAACAAATAAAATTGGGGGTAATATTATTTACTTATCTGTCAATCATTCCATCTCAATCAATGGCCACAGATGATCCTTGGAAATATATTGGAAAATTTATAGGCGTTCCTTAATTAAATAGATCTAACTTTTAATAATTTTAAAGTCAGATCATCATTGCTTCACAAATATTGCATGTACAGATTTGTAAATTATTGACAATATTTAATGTACATAACAAAAATATGTAAACCATAGTTGTCTTATGTACTATATATATATTTATATATATATATATAAAAACGTGAAAATGGACAAAAATGCAAATGATGCTGTCCAATTTGAGACCTTCTCATTTACAAAACAGTATGTAATGGATAAATTGTCTAAATTATGTAAAATTGAATATAACACTGACATCTCATTTTACATACTCTTAAAAATACTGAAGAGTAAATTTATTAGATAAAATTGCTATTGGCTTAAACCACAGCTTCCTGATGATTTCAGATTCTCCTGCAACTCTTTTTGGCAGTCTCCTTGTTTAAGTTGAATGCTGCTATAATCCTTGCCTTCAGTTCATCTTTACAAGAAGTTTTGTTGGTTTCTAGCTTAGCAGTTAATCAAGGGATAATGTGGTTGCAGAAATTGTCATGATTGGGTTCTCCTAATTGTGTGGTATGGTGCAGTCCTGTTACCACACATAGGGTCTTCCAGCATCCACCCTCTTGAGCCAGGGCAGCACTACCGCCTCAATGTAGGACTTTGTGTTTAGTCTGGGGCCCATGTGGAAAGTTTAATGGAGGCATAACATTGCCAGCACTCGTGATCACTTCAAACACCTTCCTAATAACCATTGAACTCCAACTCTCTTTCAAATCCTATGCACTCTCTTCAGACTGACACTCAAACATTCTGAAATGTTTCTTGGAGTTTCTTGTGTGAATGCCAAGCAGTGCAGCATATGGTTTCCAAATTTCTGGCAGAGTGAATTGTTATGGTCTTCTTTTTATCATGGGCAGTGCTCAACTGAACTTATGTGCAGTCAAGAAAAAAACGTATGCACATAATAAAAAATATATATATATAAATTGACAATTTACATATCGCATTGTGTATGAGTTTTTTTTTTTCTTCTCCTCTCAACATCATTAAAATTGCTTATTTTCAAGATCTCCACTGACCAATGTAAGAAAAAAAAATTATATTTTTATCACATTTTACATGGCTGAAGATCATGATGGAAATTGTTTTGTGGATGAACTTCTGTCTCTGTGATGAGTTACATTTTTAAGGGCCCATAGCATCTAAACTATTTGAAAAAAAAGGTAGCATAAAGTCAAAACTACTTTATTTGCATAGGAAATTATAAGTACCAACTTTCAGTTTGATATTTTAAGCAGCAAATTTATAAGGTGACAAAACCATGATTTCAGCATAAGTTCTAGAAAAAATATTTTAACTGTACATAAAAAATTTGTCCCCAAAACAAAACTTTCTTAAACTGCTTAACTAATCTGCTGATGCCTTGAAAATAGGTAATTTTAAAAATGTTTAAAAGAAAATATAATTTTCAACAGCAATGTTGACATTCCTAAGGTCATAAATGACAACTAATTTGGTTAGTGTATTTGGCATACTTTGTAAATGAGAAGCTCTCTAATTGGACTTTTTGTTTTATTTGAAAATTTTCAGGTCTTTATAAAGTATATAGGACAAGCCTAAGCTGTTTATACTTTGTAATCTCCAGTAAATATCAATTGTCACAAAGTTACAAATAGATACATGTAATGCACTTGAAGCTCTGAAGGTCAGAAATTTAAAAGCCTTATTTAGCAAAATGCAGTGAAATTTCAAGATGTTCTGATTTTAAAGATACAGATCTAATATTTAGAATAATCACTAAATTTGATCAAAGAACACCTGTGAATCTTTTCAGATTTTTCTGATAGGATCACCTGTGGCTGTAGGTTGATTTGAGATGGAAACTCGTATGTCTGCAGATAAATATTGCATTTTATAAATGTTGTGGGGTAAATAAGACACCCCTAATAACATGAACGAACTAGGTAAGACAACTTTATTAAAGAACTGTTCAAAGTTCTTATAGTGTTAGTATCATTAGTCAGTTGAGACATAACTGTTAGTAGCTAGTTATAATAGTGGTGACAAATCAAATTATACAAAGCAGAAGACTTTTTTGCTGTGCTGCACATAAGAGATAAAGAGAATTTAGGATCATGTTAGAGTAATTTCTTTTCTTTTGTTGTGTGTAAAGAAAAACAAAACAGATATATAGAAGAAACAATTCTAACCCAAGTGTTAAAAATGCAACAGCAGTTATTGGTAATTGAAGAAAAATTTAGAAGAAAATGAAAAATTTTCTAATTCTTTTTATTCCTAAAGCAATGGCAAAAGGCATAGTTGAATTCACATACAATTCAGATGGCAGAATTATCTTTCCTGCTTTCTTTAGAAGATAAGAGCAAATTTAGAGAAGAATGCAGCAAAAGAAAAGTAAAAACACTTGAAAGTTATGGCCAGTAGAACATGAAAAATACTTTTAGTATCATCAAGAAAACAAGGGGAAATTTATGAAGAAACTAATTTTCTGACTAAAATGTTTAGCAAGAAAAGCTTGTTATTCACTATTCACTGGAAGTGTATGAATCTGACAAAGATAGAATTATTCAAATTATGGGATTTACCTATTAATATTTATTGCAAAAATATAAGTGGACAGTTGATCAGTTTAAAAAAAAAAATTTAAAGGAAGATAGTGTACTGTTCATAAAAAATGGGTGTCAATAATGTAAATAAAAATAAAACTTGTTTGCTGATATTTTTTTTTTTTTACTGGGTTAAACAACTGTTCAGAATCACATAACTATCCATTACCAAGTCCAGAGGAAATTTTTGTGAAATTAAATGGAAATTTTTTTTTTCAAAGCTGGATATTTCTAAAGTGCATTTGTAAATACAAGTTGAATATTCAAATTTAATAACGATAAATACAACCATACTCTTTCAAGTTATGAAGACTATGCTGGTGGATTGAGATTTTGCAGATTCTTATCTGGGTGATATATTTATTAAAAATGTATCTAAGGACAACATATCGGGCATGTAAAAAGAATTTCTGAAAATACAAGAATGCAGGTTCAAACTTGGTGAGGAAACGTGAATTGTTTTTTGCCTGAAATTCTATACCTAGGACAAATTGGCAAAAATGGTCATCAATCTTACATTTCTGGGAAATTATCAAATCTACATACCTAATATGCAGAATGTGAGCTCCCCTGAACAATTTTCTTAAAAAAAAAATTGCGTAAATTAGAACTACTTATAAGTGTCAAAAAGTATTTAAAGAAATATATTAAAAAAAACAAAAAAAAACTGTCAGACGTATCATTAGTGCACTACAATCCAAAAGCAGGGTTCATTGGCTTCAGATACTAGTGACTGTTATATGAACAGTAATTCTAAAAGATGACTGTAAGATGAAAATCTGTTACACATACTTCGTGTATTACTGGCAGAAAACTACGGCCAGATCAAAAAAAGGTGTTAACAATATTTGCAATTGTTAAGAGTTGGGGGATACAATTTATCTTTGAACCAAGTTTGCATCCTTTTTAACCAAACACATAAGAAAGAAAGAGAATGTAAATGGACAGAGTTCCAGGTTCACACACTCAAAATGTCACCTCAGGATAAAATCCACATTAATATAGTGGAATGAACTCTTGTGGCTACTATACTTGATAAAGTTTTATCTGTTCAAGTTCTGGCATTTTCTTTCACTGCAGGACAAACTGCTTTTGGGAGAAAATCTTGAGTTTTCAGTTCATTCCATGAGCATTGCCCTTTTGGATATGCCTTCTCAAAGTGTCACATGTCAAAAAAAAAAAAATTCCCTCCTTTTTTCAAATGATGTCATGTGACTTGCCAATGTCATGCTGTGAAGGGAAGAAAGTGGAGTAAATAAGTCAAGCAAGCAAGTAATTATGAGATACAGGGTAGCAGTTAGTTTAGTGAAACATCTCCCCTACTCCTCTGTCAACAAGTTATGGCAGAGGACAGTTGTAGTTTACTACTATGATACCGTAACAATGAAAAAATTTCAATTTATACATATAACTTTTGTTTACAGACAGACCACAGATCTGTATTAATTTTTGGTTCAGAAAGAATTTTGTGCATACAGCAAATAGATTACAATGCTAAGGTGCCATATTATTTAATCCTAAAATGGCAATTTAATACCAACTGTCTAAAAATTTAAGACATGCAGATGGTTTGCCAAGATTGATACAAAAAAAAAAGAAAAAAAGCTGAATGATGTGAGGATACTGTGATTGAAGCATTAAAAAATAAAATAGAAACTACCAGTTACCTTGAAGAAATGAGGTTGAAATCCATTTGAATGCTTACTCACTATGTGACAGTACTAATGTTTGCACAAAGTAGTAATACCCATCATATTACGAAAGCGGATATTAAATGAATTTCATAGTGGTCATTCGAGAATTTTAAGGATGAAATTTCTTATGAGAAATTGTCTACTTGACCAAAATGGATCATGACAATGAAATATTAGTAAAAGCCTGCAGCAAAATCCTCTACCATGAAATCACAACCTGGGTCAGACAGATTTTTTGTGGTCAAGACTGCATATGGATTTTTACACGTCCAGTAAACAGATTACATATCTGGTGGTAGTGGCTTGAAGTTTATAAATGTTAACAAAAAAAAAAAACTTCCATGGTTACATTGAAATTTTTTTTTTTTTACATGAACTGTTTGCAAGATATGGCATTCTGGATCTCATAATCTCGAATAACGGTACACAGTTCACTACCTATGAAATTAAAGAATTTTGTAAAAATGAACATATTACTACCACGCTGTATCACTTCAAGGTGAAACAGACAAGCTGAATGGTTTGTAAGTACTTTTAAGACAGTATTGAAAAAAAGCAAGTAGTGAAAAAGTGAGTGAGGAAACACTACAGAAATTCTTGAGTATACCTGATAATGCCAAATCCCAATACAGCTGCAGGATTGATGTTTGCAAGAAAAATGAAATGTTTGACAAGTTACCAGATCAAGAAAGAACAAGAGCTGTTACATTATCATATATTCACAATTAACACCACATCATTAAAAATACATACTGCCTATGAGCTATCTTTGTCTTTTTTCTTTGTTTTTTTTTTCTCACTCTCATATATAACCTTATAAAATCAAGTTAAGCTAGTGCATGTAAAGTTAAATAACACTCATGGAAACAGGATCAGCTGATATGCATATACATGTGGAGACATGTGACCAATACAAAAAATTGCATGGGAGAAATAGTCAATCCGTTGTTCTGCAGATCTTAATCACTGAATATAAAGGTAACAATTTTTTTTTTTTTTAACTTTAGAAAAACTGAGAACACTTCAGTCAACTCAAATGTTGAATTTTTATAACAGAAAGATAACTTTTATGCTGTCAACAACTGCAAAAAGGAAAATGAACATCTCTTGGTAATAGAAGATTGCAACTTTTAAGAAGTCAAAGTTTGTAGCTAAATGACATTCCATGTGTGTGACAAGTAAAGAGCTAAGGGAAAAGAGAAATATCAAATATAAAAAAGAGTATATTTCATTTTCAGACAATGGACCAAATTTAAATGTTTTTTTTTTTATTCTCATATTGAATACACTACGCACACCTTTTCACATAGACGTGTTTCCTCATTTTTGCTCTATTAAATTTGAATTTTGATACCAGTTTTTATTGTTTGTCCTTATTGGATTTTTACTTATCTGTGTATCTGACCCTGTAAAAGAAACCACCCACTACCAGAATGGAAGAACTTTGGCTATACTTTTTGGGAACAAGCTAAACATTTTTTTTTTCTTGTAATTTGGTTATAACAGTGGGTAAAGGATGCAAAATTTTTCAAATTTGGCGAAAGTGTTTTTCAGAGTATGTTGAAAGACAGCATAAAGGCATGAATTGGAAAAATGATTTGTGTTGGAAGGAACAAAAGATGAGCACAAATGGCATTGGAATCAGTTAAATGGTTTACTGAAAAAAAAAAAAAAAAAAGCCCACAAGAAAGGAAGAACCTATGCAAGTACTGTTTGATATAACACTGTGAGAATTTGTTAAACGTACACATGAGTACCAGAAAAAGGAAATGTATGGAAAAACTAGTGGTTGACCCAAAATGAAAGAAAGAGTTCAGTATATGGCGAGCTTGCCAGAAAGAGAGGGTGAATAATAAAAAATAAAATATTTAAGAAAATTTTAAAAAATTTCAAAAGATGGTGTTGTGAAGTAAATAAGACACTGGTAATACAAATAAATTATACAAGACACTTTAAATAAAGAATTCAGTTTTGATAGTGTCCATTACAGTACCTTTGAAATCAGTTGTGACATAACTTTTAGTAGCGAGTTATCACAATAAATAAGGATCATTTATGGAGTTTTGTAATAGTTGCTTTTTTATTTATCAGATTAGCATTGTAACTCTTCTCATTGCTGTATACTTTGTTTTGATAGCCTGTACCTGAAGTAAGTGATAAAGATAGCAGTGAGACCACGAAAGAGCAGAAGTCAAATACTGAAGATCAAGGCTTAAAGCCTTTACTTCCTAAATCTGCTATCCTGCGCTTGCTTTCAGAAATAGTAAAGTCGTACACATCATGTACACAACTGATCACTCATCATATATATACAGCTGGACAGAGTGAGATCATTACTGAGGTAAGGCTTGATTTTTTTTTTTTTTTTTTTTTTTTTCCAATACTTTGAAACAAGATGGTTATTTTTTAACATTATTCAAGATAATGAAATAATGCTCATTCTGACTAAATTGTAACTACAATACATTACTATTGTAATATTTGGAAATTTTCTTTTACAAAAAATTCCTATTATGTTGGCTTCATTTATATTGAGTTTGTATTTGTAGGTATTGTACACTGATTTGTGATTGGTTAATACCTAAATGTAAGCAATCTACTTTTGTATTTGTCCTTATGTTGACATTAATTTTGGCATACCTATTAGATTTAAGCACAAAGTATTTTTAAAAAACAAATATAGTCTGAAAGACTGGGCATTTAAATTTTGCTTTTTGTCTATATTTTCATTTAGTTAAAGGAAAAAAATTCCTTTAAAAATACCTACTTGCAAATCATCTTAAATTAGAGCTAGTTTGTCATTTTGTTTGAGAACTTTTTTTTTTTGTGTGTGTGTAGAATTCATTGTAAAATACTGATTTTGTAAAACTTTTTTCAATTTTAATTCTTTATATATTTTAAATAACAGAACTGCAGTGTGTTGGCGTTTGTATTAGATAATCTGCTATCTCCATGCCAAACTGCTGGTGACAGGGATTGTCCTGCTTTGTCAAGGGTGCTAATTGCTAGCATTGCTTCATGCAACCACTGTCCAGAGGCTCAAGTTCAACTTGCTGCTGAAGTCAAAGCTGCTCTGCAAAGAGCACTCAATCTGCCAGAAAGTTCAGAGAAACATGTACGCCTTCAAGCCCTAACTGGAATTATCAGCACCATGATTGAATCTTGTCCTACTCCAGGACAGGTTCCAAATCAGGTTTTCAAAGGTCAGCAGAACCTGATGAATGTCATGGTGAAGATCCTTATAAGGAGGGGATTAGTTACAGATCTTGCTCGTGTACCACACAGCCTTGACCTGTCCAGCCCTTACATGGCATCTACTATTAATGCCACCTTAAAACCACTGGAAACCTTATCCAGAATTGTTAATCAACCTCAAGCTTTGTCTGCCAAATCTCGGAGCAAAAACCAAGGAGTAGGTAGAGATACAAGTACTTTTGTGGAAACACTTGCCAACAATGTGGAGGGTAAGTTGATAATTTTAGTTTCAGTTTCCAGTTCTGTTGAAAATGTTACCAGTATTTTTCTGTTTTAGATATATTTATCTTTCATAGTAATTCAGTCCACCCCCATCCAGACCTCCAAAATTACTGGTATTAAAATTATCAAAGCACACTGTTCAAGATTTTATTGTAAAAAGATTAAAATTGTACCTGTACAGTTTTTTAAAATATTAATGAATTTCAAAACTAAAAATACTAAATTGTTCTATTCTTATTTTTCTTGGTAGTAAATAAATTTGTTGATAAACAGAGGAATAGTCTTGATTTAGTTTCAGAAGTGATTGTTTGCTTGCTTGTCTTTTTGCTACATAATATCTTTTTTTTTTTTTTTTTTCTCTTCTTTGTAAAAGATGAATGTATTTATCCCAAACTTTTCAATGTCTGCAATTAAAATTTAATAGTTAAAAATGTTGTGTAATATCCTTGTCTTCTGATCAAATAGTACTATTGGTGTTTATATAATATATATATATATATATATATATATAATTGTAATTCAACATTTTCGAAACATGGGAATTCTGTAATGAAAATGTTGCTAAATATTACAATATTTAGCTCTACTTTTGTATTAAGCATTGTAAAGTTAAAAATAAACATTAAGAAACAGTAAATTTCTTCACGTTATATATAAACACATTACTCAATAAGTCCCATGCCTGACATATAAATGGCGCCACTAATAAAAAAAAAAATCAATGATTTTTATGAAGTACTAACCTTCAAATAGCACAAGACAAAATTTAAGCCCAATCAGATTATTAGTTTACAGATTAGTTATTTAAGTGAAGCTACTGTTGCAAATTTTCAAAACAATGGAAAAATCTGAATTTTGTGTGTTGATAAAGCATCGCTTTCTGATGGGGTGGGGGAATACTGTTCAAACAAAGCAATGGCTTGATAAATGTTATTTGGACTCTGCTCTGTCAGAAACAACAGTTAATGCTAATTTTAAATGCGGGCGTACAGACACAAATGATGCTGAACACTTGGGTTGCCCAAAATTGTCAGTTGTTCCGGAAAACACCCAAAAAAAAAGTCCAACTTGTTCTGGTCGATTGTAAATGAGTTGCATGAAGTTGCATGAGTTGAACATATCAGAAGGCAGTGTATTCACCATTTTGCATGAACATTTGTCAAAGAGAATGCCGTGTTCAAAGTGAGTGTCACATTTGCTCACAGTCAAACAAAAACAATGTGTTGACAATTCAAAGCTTTTTCTGCAACTGTTTCAACACAACAAGGAGTTATTGTGTAAATATGTGACAATGGATGAAACATTGATCCACCACTTCACTCCAGAGTCAAATCGGCAGTCAGCTGAGTGGACAGCAGCAGGTTAAAGCTGTCCAAAGCGACCAGACACAAACATCAGCAGGCAAGGTTTTGGCCTCTGTATTTGGAAATGTGCAAGGTATTTTTTCATTACCTTAAGAAAGGAAGAATGGTAACAAATATTGTAGCATTTTTGGTGCATTTGAAGGAAGACTTCTCCAAAAAAACGGTCACAAATGAAGAAAAAGTTATCTTTTGCCAAGACAACACACAGTGTTACAAGTCAATTGCAACAATGGCAAAATTACATGAATTGGACTTCAGATTGCTTCTTCATCCACCCTATTCTCCAGATCTGGCCTGTTTGCAGACCTCAAAAGAATGCTCTAGGGAAAGATTTGGCTCCAGTGAAGAAGTATTAGAAACTAAGGCGTATTTTGAGGCCAGACAACTCATTCTGCAAAATAGGCTTTGAATCATTAAAAGCATTGGAACTAGTCTCCTAGGGTTATACGCTATATTGATGAATAGTTGAATTTTGCCTAAAAGTTATTAGTTAGGTCCATTATTGAATGATGTTCTCTCTCTCTCTCTCTCTCTCTATATATATATATATATATATATATATATATATATAGCAATTTTTTTTCTAATGGAATAAATTTACAAATAGTATAAACTGGTAAATATATTGCTCTAATTTGTCCTGTAATGCAGCTGCATTAGTGAAATAGGTCTGTTATCTTCTCTTATAGGGGCAGATTCTCAACAGAATTCTAGTACATTAGAGTTGGAGGATGCTGCCACTGACCAGGCAGACATCATCACAGAATCAACAGTCACAACAGCTGCATCAGTTGAATCTGAACTGCAACAATCAGATGTAAGTACCCTGATTTTTTCAAGCAGTGTCTTGGTGGGAATTACATTAATCTTTTTTCTCATTGCCTGTAAATTGAAAAAAAAATTATAGGACAAATCTGAACATTATACAGATTTTCAAGTACAATTAGATTTGGCAATAACTAAATTATAATAATGTAAATTTTAGATTTTGTTACACAACTGAAAATATTACAGCAATTGTTCAATGATTATTTCTATAAAGAACATGACTGCTTAAAACTTTTCCCAACTAATTCAACTCATACTCTTTGTTCTCTCTTTTGTAGGGTCGAGTTGAGCTTGACCATGTTTTGGATGAGTTGCTGCAGAGAGATTCAAATAGAGATCCTGAACAACAAGTCATTGGCGAGATAATAATGGAAACAGGTAAGTAACCTCCACCTCCTCTTTTATTTAAGACAACATGCTAAACTTCTTTATTTTAATTTTATTTTTTTGGAGTTAATCCATTCTTACTATTCTTGTTAATTGGATTAATTCTTGTAAAGTGTATGTTGTCTTTTTCCAACCCTAAAGGAATTTCATTCTGGGGCATTGATTTTAAATTTCAACAAATTTTTTTTTTTTGTTAATATTATCCTAAATATTACTTATTAATTTTGAAAAAGAAATTTAGGTAGAAAAAAAACTTCAGCTAAAAGTTGTCTGCAGTGATCCAGCATCTTTTTAAAACCAAATTTATTTCAGGTGAAGAACCGCTGTCTGTACGTGCAAATGATGATGAGGAGTCGCCCGACGTCATTATTGATGTAGACGTAGAGCAGGAGGAGATGGATCGGCATGACTCTCAGATGATAAGCCAGGAGAGCTCTGAAGGTGAGGATGCTGACGTCACTGAAGGTTAGTTAAAGCTTGGGTTAATTACCATTGATCCTCCTCCTGCAGATACCATGGATGTGGAGTGACTTTTACCAACATTTCCATACTTTAATATATTGGGGCCCAGTATAAAGCAGGAAGTCATAAGTTACACAAAATTCACTTTTAAAAAAATCCCAAGCTTTTCTGATGGTTTACTCAGTTTGGTTTCCAACTTTTTATGCATGTTTTCTTTTAGCTTTACTACAGTAGCTGTGTATGTAATTAAACCTCTTTTTAATTTCCTATAAGCATGTTAGTTCTTAGCTGTCAATGTGAATCATGTTCCTTTTCTGCTTGTTACTTAGTTTCTTTTATAATTTGATGTATTCTGCTTCTTCATTCATTTTTTATCTCTTTCCAAATAACCTTTCCCTTTCCTTTGATCTATTTTTATTTCATTAACTCTTAATTAGCTCACTTATTTCTGGTCATGTTTGCATCAAAATGCTCAGAACTGATCTCTGGTAATTACAAGGCAGTCTAGAAATATCTTATTTACATAAATTGATATTTGAAGTCAATGGATAAATTATCCCTTTTAAGTTTAAAAAAAAAACAAAAAAAATACAGTCTTCACTTGTTGAGAAAAAAAAATGTAATTGATTTCTTTTGAAGCTAGAAGAATATTTGATGTAATTGTTATAGAATGCTCTTCCCTCCAGAGGTAAAAAAGCAAACTTGATCTGGCTATTAGTTTCATGCACTTTAAATACATTATATGGCTTTTAGATTGCATGACCAAGACTTATTGTTCTCTGTACTTTTCTATAGATAATGTATGCTGGCATTTGATTGTGGAATCAAGTCTAATAATAGTAGTAGTGATTATCTATTAGTAATTCAGAGGGAATGCTACATGTTGAGGCTTTGGGGCTATTCTCAGTAATTGTCACTAAGTGGACCTAATGGCTTGTTCAATTGTAAGTTCTTTCTATCTTTGTATAAATATGTAGATGTCCATGAGGAAGAAGGCTCTGAAGAGGAAAGTGGTTCTGGCGATGAAGAGGAAGGAGATGAGTGTGACAATGAAGATGATGAAGAACATGAAGATGAAGAAGATGAAGATGAGGTAAGATATGACAATCATCTTTAACTGAGCAAAGGCATTTAAACTTCTGACAAAACTCATTTTGTAGAAATTGGTCTTAAATTTTCAAGAATTTTTAAATGTGAACTTATTTCAATTGATAAGATTTTAAATTCAGAATTGTACAAAGATTAAGTAAGCTCACTCCTTTTATATTTTTAATGATAAAACCTTGTTTTTATTTAGGAATGAATCTTAATTTATGAAATAATTTTTGAGTTTTTAAAACATGTCGTATATACTGGCATAGTGAAATTAATTTTTTTCTTACCTTCTACTTCTAAGGGTTCTGAATGCATGATGGAAGCAGATGATGAAGATGATGATGATGACTACCAGGAAGCAGACAGCTCCATGACTCAGGCCATTGATGATGACTACCTCTTTCATGTGGAAGATGTCTTTCCAACAGGTAACTGTCAAGACAACTTACCAGTTTACATTCAAATATTTTTTACCATTTTATGATTATTTCAACATGTTACTAGAAATTTTTCTCTTCAAAATAAAAAGGGTTTAGATGTTTTGACAAAAAAAAATTTACAGTTATATTTTTCTGTGATTTTTTTCTTCTTCAGGTCAACATGTGGTGTTTAATGATAATTCCAGTTATCGAACATACCATCTTCCCTTTCCTCTTCAAGAGGATAATGGCAATGAGACTTCAGGTAATTTTATCATTTTAACCTTTTTAAAAAGAAAAAAATTCTACAGTTCAGTCTAGTAAAGATTGCCCTCTGCCACATTGTCTTGGACATGTTCCTTCATCGTATAAAGTAAAATGTCAGTGTTATGCCTGTTTCCCACTATTATGAAAAAAATTTTTTTTAAAGTTATATTTCTAACATATTAGTTAAAAAAAAATAGTATGAGATCCAAATCTTTAATTTCCTTTTCATTTTTATAACTTTTTTTAAATGTAGCTATTTTAAAAATTTTATTATGGAATGAAAAGGACTCCTCACTTTCCTATAAAAATACTCTTAGACCTAAACGAATAAGCTTTTTTTCAGTCTGAAAATGATATGCAATCTGTACTGGTTCAGTCATTTGTTGTGGAGTTGTGTGTGTGAAAAAAAAGTGTCAGAAGCCATAAACATTTTGTTTAAAGTGTGGATTTATTATTACTTGCCTTTTGTATAATACATTAAGTGTCCATCATGGTATTTGTGTTGTTACACATGTCAGTTGACTTTTCAGACAAATAAATGTGACCTTACATATCGAAATCCGTTTGTCTTTTTGACAGCCAAAAACTATGTATATATAGTTTTTGGCTGTCAGAGATAATATATATATATATATATATATATATATATGTTAAATTATATTTTAGGACATGTACATAATTTTTTATATATCCACTACAAATAGTACATTTGTTTCAACATTAAAACATCAATGTCTCATCAGGCGGTGTAGATAGGAATGGAAAGCCTCTTTTCTTATATTTGGTCAGTTGTGTGTGGGATGTTGGTGGAGGTTAGTGATAGGGAACAAGTCTCGTGGATTGACTGTTAGAATTTTGAAGAAAGTGGTGTGGGTAGTTAATATGGTTGATTAATGGGTTTTTGATTTATATCTTTTTATATTTTAAAAATACAAGAGATATTTGTGATAATTAAAAGCGTAAGCAGTAAAAAAAGATTGTTTAGGGGGAGGTAATTTCAACAGGCGAATACCATAAAAATAAATAAAACAGCATACGTAAATAGTCATTTGTATATTAAACTAAATATCATAGTGTTTTTATTCCTTTTTAATTTTGATGTTTTCATTTAATTTCTTTAAAAAAAAAAAATGAATACTAAACTTAAAAATATCTATTAAGCATATTGTATTTTCTTTTTGTTAAAACTCTGGTGTTATTTAAGTGACACCTGTTTCCGGTGACACCTATATCACGATAAAAATCCCAATTTATTTTGTCTTTAAGTTTGATTTCTCAAATAAATACAAAGTTTTGAAGAAAAATATTTGTAACTCTTTTTACATTATTTTGCAACTTTCTTTAAGTGTGATTTTTATTTTTTTAAATTTTTTTTTTAGTCCCAAATTGACCTACCCTTATATAGTTTCTGCAACAACTAATTGCATTGAGGTGGGAAGGGTCAGTAGTCCCTCTTTGATGCTGAAGGCACTGAACACTTAACATTTCCATATATACATGTGATTTTCATTTCTAAACAAGACTGATGAGTGAATGTCTGGTTAATTATTTTCAGTTTTTTAGCAACTGCCACTGAAATACAGAATACATTGCCTAATATTATTCTGAAAAGTGTTCTCCTAATCTTTAACATTGGTAGCAATATATTAATGTTGTCTTCTGATGTGTAAATTATTTGTGCAATTTATCAGTTGCTCATATTCTGTAAACTCCAGGAAGTAGCAGGGGGCATACAGCTCTAAACATGCTAGGTGTTGTTGCTATAGTTTTCATAGGAAATAGACTTTTTTATGGGATGGAGTTTCTATTCTAATGCCTAATCAGTTTTGAATTAACTTGTTCTTCTATATTGATTGCCAACTAAGGCTGAAGAGCCTAGTCTGCTCTAATCTTAAATTATAGCTGGCAGTGTGTGTGTGTGGGGGGGGCTTTTGAACATGAGTGAATGTAACACTTAACAAGAATTTGAACTTGGCTTGTCACTTTACTATGATGAACTACATCTGGCAGCAAGGTCTCTGATTTGGAGGATTTGTGGAGTGGGGAACCACCTCTTAATTGCTGTTTGTCTACTGTGACCCAGGGTGGTAGCACCTCTTAGTGTTCCAACTATAGGAAAATAGTTAATCTTCAGACTGGGGTCAAAATACGATGAAAGTATAAACACTTTGCTGGTAAAAGTACCAGCAATACATTTTCAAAGTTTAAAAAAAAAAAAATTACTAGTAATTTATTTTTGTATAAGAAATTATTAATGCTCTCAAAATTTAATTGCAGCATTAAATAACTCATAAGGAGTTGATATACTGCTAAACAGACACATGTTTAAGAATGAGGACACATTTCTAGATCCCATCATGGCACTTGTTCTTGTGTAAACTTTTTTTTTTTTTTTCAATTTAGTCATATCTGCTATAATTGCTTTTAATTCAGAAAATAGTATTCTAGCATCATCTACAAATGTATTGCTGACATCAAATATTAAAGTAAAACTAAAACCAGTTTTAGTGTAAATTTTCAGATGCCATTTTGTTTATACAAAATAATCATGGTGAAACATACTCTAAAGTAAAGTACAACATGGTTGTATTAATCACAGTAGGATGACTGGCACTAATGGGAAAATATTAGCCTCAAGTATTTGTAAACCTAAAACCAGAATGTGTTCAATTCTTCCTTTCTGAGATAGACAAAAGAAACTTTAGCTCCATGTGTTGTATACTACACTCTGAGAATTTGACACAAGTTAGAAAATACTCTTTCTGTAAAAATTCCTTTTTTTTTTTTTTAATTAATTTTCTCTTTTCAATTTGTGACTCCTTGTTTAAAGGAGTAACTTGTATTTATGTGGATGATGCCAGTGTGTTTGGAAAAGGTCTTAAGTATAACACTACACTACTCTTATTGCCTGTTATTAGGTCTCTGTTTCATCCTGCTGGCTGACTGCACCTCTGTAGGTGGGTATGAAGCCACCTGTTTGCCATGGGTGGCAACTTGTGATGTCTGAGGATGGGATCCTGATAGTTGAGGGCTTTAGGTAGAATACATCTGAATGCCAGTGCACTGCTTTGTTCATGAACTGCTCTTCAACTTCAATAGAAAGAATGATGCAATTTAAAGGAAAAAGCCATTAAACCCCTTTAACAAACTCAAAATAAACTTCTAATACATGAATCTATTCTCTCAAATTCCTCCTTGGTCAATAAAACAGCACGCTGTAATATCAAATCTGGTAAAACACTCCAAAACTGAGACTGACACATCTGTATTCATGGAAGAAATTCTCAATATTTAGTGCAGAAACTGTGGCAATAGACTTAGCCTTGGATATTATCAGATGGGGAGTCAGATTCATTATATTCCTAGACTCCCAATCTGTTTACATCATTGAAGTATAAAACCTGATTAATTCTGTAATAACCAAAATCAATATATTTTGTCACAAACACATTCTGCTGGATCCTTAGCCATATTGGCATCTAGGGAAAGGCAGATAGGGCAGTTAAAAACTCATAAAAATGAATACCTCAAAAACAAAAGTCCTTCACAGATTTTAAAACTGTAATAAATACATATCTTAAGTAGAGGGAGTTATAAAATACTCAAATAAATTGCACAAAATCAAGCCTATACTTGTAATAAGACACCATAACACCAGGCTTTCCTGAAGAGAAGAATCAGAAATTGGTCATACCAATATCGCACATTCATTTCTTATTTAAGATGAGGAACCACTTAAATGCATAATATGCCAGATAACTTACACAGTAAAATATTTTATGATAGACTGTGCTGGAATTTGTGGGTGTCAACATAAGGAGGGGAAAAAGTTTTTGACAGTAGGAAAAAAACAAAAAGTAGTTCAATAATTTTCCTTAAAAAAATAAAATATCAATTTAAATTTTTTTTTTTTTTTTACCTCTACTCACTCTTTGTGGTTGGCTTGAATTTGAATAACTGCTTAACTCCAAGGGGTGCCACTTCTCCCATTGAACTAAGTGGGGTGAAGGATTAGGGCCAATAACTGAGGCATCCAAACAAAGTGCCATAGAAGCTGAACGATTTATTAGTAGTCTCGTGTACAAACTTTATTAGTAATAAATTAATCCACTTCGATTTTAATATATGAAAATATCCTATTAAAATTTTTCAAATAGAATTTGTCGTCAGTTTCTCTCACAGTTAAATCTTGATGTATTTTATTCACAAAATTGCCACTTTGTTTTAGAAGTTATCGTCTTTGACTAATATTTCCATTGATATTTTCAGTACCTTCTCTCCCACCGGCTCCTAGCTCTGTGCCTACAACCCATCCACTGCTGATTCGCAATGCGGAGCCAGCCACTGTGATGGGAGTAACTCGTGTTCACCGAGGTAACAGGCAACGAGGTACATATCGCTTCAATCCTAGCACCTCCACATTACAGGTGAACATACACAGTGCTAATAATCGCCAACCTAACCCACCAGTCATCTTGCAAAGGTGAATAAAAGCATTTATTTTCAATATTAAACTTTTCTAAATCTATTATAATTATGAAATTGTTTTATCATTCTGAAATACTATTTTTTGTCCAGCAGATTTTAAGTTTTTTCTTTTTCTTGTAATGAGTCTTGTAAGGAGTTTGGACAAAAATAGGAATGTCTAAGTTTCATTTAATGAGAACATGACAATTTGAAGAATAACATCTAAAAGCACTTTTAGACTTGAAAATATGGCAAATTTCATGTTAATAAAAAAAAAAATAGATGCATGTTCAAGTTCTAATGTTAAGAATTTTATTTGACAGATGTTTTTACAAAATAAATATAAAAGAATCTATTTAGGAGTCTGCTGAAGTTGTGTACCAATAATGATGTTAATTTCTCATTTTGTCAATACTAACCTACAACCTAAAATTTATGCATGTGCATGGTGTTTCCAGACTGTTAGGACCTGCGACAGCAGCAGATGTTTTGCAGCTTACCTCAGGGCAGGCAAATTTTTCCTCTCAGACTAGAGTTGTGTTGGCTAATGAGGATCTGCGACTTATATCTCGCCAGGATGATGACTTATTTGATGAGTTATTCCAAGTAAGTTTTACTTTTTATGGTATAATTCATAATGCAGTGTTACTCAAGATGGTATTTTTGTCTTGTCTCACCTTTTGTTCATTGACTACTAAAAGCTTTGAGTTGTAACTAAGTTTATTTACTCTTGACTACCATAATCTTTTTAACAATTGTAATTCAAGCTAGGATGAAAAGATAGAAAAGTTGAAAGAATTAAATTTGTAGAACAGCAAATATTCCTCTGGAGTTTATGGCTTGTCAGGTTTCAGGAAAATGACTTTGCTACTACTTGAAATTAATGGTGTTCAATAAAAAGAAAAACACTATACTCTTATGTTCTTGCTTTTTTTAAATGTAAAGGCTATCTCAAAAAGTTCTCCATTTTTCAAACCATTTTTCTTTACAAACTTTTCTCTTTATTAAAAGACCACTAAAAATTCAATTTGATGCCTTTTTAATAACTGGCAGGATTTTCAGATTTCTGCTTTGTGTGCTTATATTAAATTTTGAAGGAACAATGATTGAACAGAACAAAAGTAGCAAGTCTGGATTACGAATAATGCTTAAAAAAAAAAAAAAGTATCTTAAATGGTTTTTCTAATCTGAATATTTTTGTTTTGAAGGATAACTATCCAGACAATAGTTCAGCTGGTCCTGGTGTTCTCTCTTGCATTCCCTCTACACTAACCAGATGGACAGAGGAAGCTAAAGTACTTGATGGAGACAGTGTACATGACTGTGTAACAGGTAAAAACAACATTTCACATATCACTTAAATGTGACATACTTGATTTATTCACTTGACAAGGAGAAAATATTTTCCAAAATTAAATTTGGTTGCAGCTACTTTTCACATCTTCAATATAAGACGTTAAATTTCTTTCAGATATTACTTTTTTTCTTTTTTAATTCACTTATTTGTAATGTATTGATTCTAACATCTTTTATAAGATGTGACAGCTGTATTGTAGTGAAGTTTCTCATTACATCAAGATATCCCTGCCTCTTTCTAGAAAACATATTCTCATTTGTTCTTTCAAATTCTGACAGATTTTATACCTCTATCTTAATCTTATGACAGGACAATACTATTCTCACATTTGAGAATGGCCTTGCACTTAGATGAAAATTTATGCTCATTTTAAAGGAAATCTACACAGTGAACTTATCTTCAGTCACAATAAAAGCAATGAATAAGCCATGTAAATCCAAATTATTGCAAGTTTTCATTCTGTTAATTTCTCTTTCAGTTTTGAAAAGTCAGGTGATAGAAACTCTAGAAAAACATCGTGATACTGAATTAGAAGAACGCAGAGAAAAGCGACGAAAAGCAACTGAGGAGGAAAATGCTCAGAAAGCGCAGACCAAAGCCGAGGAGCAAAAGTCTGATAATTCATCAGCGGATGAGGTTAAAAAATCAGAGGCACAGTCAGCTTCAAATATGGAGGTGAGACTATTGCAATTGAAATATCAGACCTATATTTTGCTTAAAGAATTGGAAGAGAAATCTTGGATCAGAAGATTGAAGATAAAAACAAATTAATTTTTATTACCCTCCTCAAAAAAATTCGTTATGTTGCTGTTGACACTTATATTGAGGCAAGTAAAAAAATAACTCCGAAATTCAATTTAAGATCATTGATAATGATTGGAAAACTAAAGATTCAGAAAGCTTATTCATTCTGATTCAGAACAATTTCAAGTCAGACAATTTTCAAAGTCAAAGAGTAGTGATGTAAAGAAAATCTTTTAATTTTATTTTTTTAAATTCTTTACAACAAAAGAAAGCTCTTGAAATAACAAAACTGAATTTTTAGTAGTTTTAATATCCCCCCCCCCCCCCCACCGGCCACCTCTCCCTTCTAATTCAGAAAAATATCTGCACTTAATCTGATAAATTTGTGCCGTAATAGTATTTTTCTTTCTCCTGACAGGTGTCAACTCCGAATATTCACACTTCTTCAGCTGAAAGTGAAGAATCTAACAAATCCAGTGAGTAAATATAAAATTCTATTTAAATGATATTTTAGAATTTAATTTAGAATTAACATACTGTATGTAAAATAGCCTTTTTTATGTATTTACTGTTCCATGTGTACTTTATTTTTTAATAACCATCACTAATGTTCACTGACTCCCTAATACTTACAAAGGACACATTCTAGTTGGAATTCACGCCTATTATTTATTACTGACACAACCAGGCAGTATTTTCTATTTAAACTCCTGTACATGTTTTATTTTAGTGTAGCAACATAAATCACTTCCCCATTTCCTTGTTAGTTTGTATATTTTTATTTGTATTTAGTAATTATAAATTTGTCAATCAGTAATATTAACTCAGTTTTTCATCTTCCTGCTTCCTCTCATGAAAAATTATACAAATAAAACTTAACCATGGCTCCTTGCCTGTCATTTTTTACGATCCTTTCTTAAAAAAGGATTGGTGTGTGTGCACACACACACACACACACATATATATATATATATATATATATATATATATAAAAAGCATTTTGCCAAAGAAAAACATAGCTTAGTTCTCTTTGGCTTCCTTCTGTTGCAAGAGTGTTTTGGAGATCTTTGAGGATAAGTTGGGAGTCATAAATTGTGTAGTTCTGGGTTCTAGCTTGACATTTTAGGAGAGTGTCTTTGTGCTTGCTTGTTTTATCTATATCTGTTTGTATACATATAAATACCCACATACAATCATTCTCTCTCAAAAGAGTCAATCTAAGGCTAGGGTCATATGTTATTTCACCAATCATTGCAAGAACAATAATAGCATTAAGAAAACAAGTTGGTGCAGAAATGGACAAGGTCCTACCAATTTAAAATCCAAACCCCAACAGTAGGTACCTCCATTACGTAACAAAAATCCAGCATTAAAAAAAAAGTTTAAAAAGGTTAAAAACTTAATAAAGGAACTTTTTCTATCCAAAACGTTTATAATATTATGAAGAGGAAAGATCAAAGTAAATCTTAATTATTTATAAAAAATTTTTAATCCCTTTTAACATTTTTGAAATTTTGTCAGAAAATTTTGTTTTTGATTTGGAGTTAGCGTGGTTAAAAATATTACGTAAATTTTTTTTCGTAATTCAATTTTTCGTTTCCAAACACATTAATTTGGAAATTCTCGCAAAAATCAAATATCAAATCGGATTTTCATGAAACTTTCAGTACTCATTAACAAATGAATAAAATTATTTTTTAAATTATTACCTTCTTAAAATTTTGATAAAAACAATTTTTTTTAAGTCTGTTATCCCCCCCCCCCCCCTCAAGTAAATTCATGAAATTTTAATAAATTTTAATTTTCTGGAATTTTGTTTTATTAGTTAAACGCAGAACTCATCGGGAAATATAAATCATGTATTTTTTTTATTTAAAATTATGATTCACGATACCAAAATCTGCTCCGAAGAGAAATATAAAAAATGCAATAAAACTTTGATATAATTTAATTTGATAAGCTTTTAATTGCTGGAATAAATAATAAAAATTAAGGACATTATAGTCTGAAAAAAAAAATTTTTTTTTTTGATTACTAATAAAATTATAAAAGAATTGTTTTCATTTTTTTAATTTTTTTATTATAAATAATGTATAAAGTTTTAAAAATCTTTTAAAAATCTTAAAGAACTGAATCGTTTTTTCCTTTTAGTTAATTGATGATTATACTGCCTATAAAACAAAAAAAAATTAATAAAAATTTTTCACCAAAAATATTTTTAAAAAGAAAAAGAAAAATTAATTATTTGTGCAAATACGTTCAAAGTTATAAAGTACGATGTTCAAATCTTATAAAGTACTGTGTTCCATATGGGTCAAAATGATTGCATAAGTTAACAAGCGTTCTGGGTTAGTCCTCCTTACATAGCAAAACAGAAGAACACACTTTCATTCTTACGATATTTTATTCTCTACGTTTCTAAAATTTTTATTTATTCAGAAAGCATATTCAAATGTTTAGCTATAAATCTAAGCTAAAATTCTATAAAATATTATATAAGTGCTGAATTTATTATGTTAAATTTTTAATTTCACTATTTAGTTAACCACCCACCACAAAAAAAAATAAATTTTTTATCACGATTGGTCACCAGACATTGCGTGTCTGTCAACATCCGGTAACTGTCATCTGTCAGCAACTCTGACTTACATAACAAAAAAAGTGGCTACTGTATTTATTTATTTATTTATTTTTTTTATTGTAAATTTCTGGGAGTAAGCAATTATTAATTGATTGAAAACAAAGGTAAGTTTTAATATTAAAATTTGACTTAAATAATGTGCCAGCACGGTAAATTTTATTTTTGCAAGATTTTTAAAAACAGAAATTTGGCTACTGTTTGTGTAAATGAGCCAATCAATCAACAATGGCGGTATTTTAAAAAAAAATAAAATAAAATTTTAGATTTAAATCAATATAATTTTGGTTAAAAATACACCAGTATGTTTTTGCTTACTAAAATTATTAAATTAATAATTATTTCAATTAAAGCTAATTTTAAAGCTTGAAGATAACTTATTTATTTTTAAAATTTCAATTTAAATTTAAGTATAGAAGAATTGACTGGACTCCAGTGGAGGTACCTACCCAACAGCTATATCTATCTATATATATATATATATATATATATATATATACACACACACACACACACATGGGTGAATAAGGAACGAAGAAAAATTTACGTCCAAAACATTAATTTAAAACAGTGCTTGATATATAATATAGAGCTGTGAATATTTATTATAAATTATATTCCTATTGTACAACCTCACAGCATGTAAAGAAATTGACACCAACAATATAAGACTCTATAGAGATGACGGACTCATAATAATAAATAAATCTAGAAAAAAGAATTAAATTACATAACAGTAAAAATTAAAAGCACACAACAAAAATAACTCCAACACTAATACCAGTCTGCCACATAATAAACTTTGTAGAAACCCAAACCACCAGTGCTCCATTCCTAATAAATGTTTAACGAAATCCCTCATATATATGTATTCAATTTCATCCATGGAGAATCTAAGATGACAAAATGTATATCGGAAACACCATGAACATATTTAAAAGGTGCTTTTACAATCACCTCTCATCCTTCAATAACAAAGAAAAACAAAACATGACCTCTCTTTCCAAACACTTTTGGAAGTTAAAAAACGAAAATAAAACACCTAAAGTTAAATGGAAAATCCTCAAACAAGCAAGAACAGCTAAATCAATAAAGGAAACACATTTCCTTTGCCATCAAGAAAAAATTGAAATCATTAAATATATAAATAGCGACAAGCTTTTAAACCAGAGGCATGAAACCACAGTAAACTGCACACACATTAAAGAACTAACCTTGCAACCATGCTGAAAAATACTGCACAAGCCAAAACTAGGACACCCCCACAACAACCCTTCTATATCAAATTTACCTATTACACACCACGAACTATAATCAAATCTAATTTAAAGTTTTATAGAAAGTAATTTCCTAAATTCAAAATTAAGGTTAAATATACAAAATTAAATTATAAAACTGTGCTTAAATACAAAAATATCCTATAGTTGTACAAATAAACATAAGAGATAGGTCCAATTCCATTTTTTCCCACCCTTTACACCTCCTTATAATAAAACCAAAGAATAATGACTAGCCAGGTGGTCATAAAACACACTTTCATGAATCAACTATATCCCCTACCTACCCTACTTTCTTCAAATTTCTAACAGACAATTCATAAGACTTATTCTCTTATCGCTAACCCCTGCCAACATCCCACACACAACTCCCAAATATAAGAAAAGAGGTCTTCCATTCCTTTCCATGCCACCTGATGAGACATTGGAAGTCCAATGTTGAAACAAAATGTACAATTTGTAGTGGATATATATAAAAAAAATTTGTACATGTTCTAAAATATATATATATATATATATACACACACAAACACATAGGGTGTGGTGGGTAAATTGCCATTTTATATTTTTAATTTTGCATGTACATTCACGTTGATTTTGTTGCTTGCACAATATAGTGGGGTCAGTTGGCCACCATCCGTGAAAAAAAGCACCATGATGCAATTCACTTTGTTTGAAACTTGAAAATGGCATGCTGTACTGCTTGATAATTGTGCCAGAAGATTTGTAAAGTTAGATGAGTCTGGTGATTATGGCAGCTCAGAAAACTCACTCTGATTTTTCTGATAAAAGAACTCCTAAAGTTTGTTGGTGAGGGCCTCATTCAATATAGAAACCAACATCAAGTGCCATGAGATAGTGCTACAGTGTGTCAAGAGGGTGGAAGACCCTGTACAGGACACTGCACTATGCTACACAAGCATGTCAGACAATTTCTGTGACCACATCTTTTGTGTTGCCACCTCACTCTCCAGACTGCTTACTCTTGATTGTGTATGGGATGTAGTTGAGCAAGATACCAACAAGACTCCTTGTAACATCAAAGCTGAACTGTAAGCAGGAATTATGGCACCACTCACCAACTGAAACAAGGAAACTGCCCCAAAAAGTTGCAGGAGATACCGAAGTACCTGGAGGCTGTGGTTGAAGCCAATTGTGATTTTATTGAAAAACTTACTCTTGTATTTAAAGATATTTTGTGTAATTTTGATAAATATATCTCCTAAAATGGGATGTCAGTTATTTTCATTGTTGCATAATTCAGATTTTTTATATATATATATATATATATATAAAAACTGTGGGTATTTATGTCTACAGATATAGATAGAATAAACATGCACAAAGACATACTCACCTCAAATCTAGATTATTTGTTCTGACTTATGAAAGGTTCTAGTTTGAGATTTATGATATCCAACTTATCCTCAAATACTCTTAGAGTACATTCTTATAGCTGAACTGATAAAATCAGATAGAATGAAAATATATATATATATATATAAAACAAGCATACACTTTAAAACTGCATTAACTGAAATGAAAATGTGTGAAGCACTTAGATTTAGGTATTTATATATTTAAATATGAAACAGTTGATTGTAAAAACTAATTTAGCTTAAAAAAAAAAGACCTCTTTCCTGCAATCAATTTTCGGTTTTAAAAAAAAAAATTGATCATTAATACACATTCTTTCATTAAACTAAATTGAAAACATTCGATAATTTTAATAAACATAGAAAATGTGGCAGTGATGTGTTAGGCAGGTGCAAATCACTTTTTTTTTCTCTCCCTCTCTCTATAATACTATGGAATTTGCTAAAATTTATTCATATAAAAATGAATACAGCACATTCTTGAAGTATAAAAAATTACTCTAAACATGAAGATTATATATTCATATAAAATATTTTAAGGGGATTTGTCCAAAATGCATAAAGTTTTTTTAAACAAATATATATATAATAAAACATTTTGATTTAGGCTTTTGGGTGGGCATTTTTTTTTTTGTCTTGTACAATTTGTTCTTAAAAATAAAAAACGCAATTGTGGAATATTTTGTTTTCTAGACATGTCATTTTTATTGTTTTTTAACAAATATTTATAAAATTGCTGCTGTTTGTATTGGAGTATTTGCTCCTATTCTAGAGTTAAATAATGCAACACTTGTTAGAATTGATTCTTTTTATTTATATATATATATATATATATATATATAGTTAGATGTTAAGTGTAACAAAAGAAAAAAACATTGATTAACCAAAACTCAGATGAATTCACAGACAAATATTTAATTCACGAAAACATTAAAGATATTTACAAATATGCGTTTTTTCATTCAAAAAGAAAAACAGTTTACTACTGGTAGGCGAAGTGTTATGAAGAGGAAAGTTTTAAATCCTTTTAACAACTGACTACTCTCTTCCCAAAACCTATTTTTATAGGGGCTAACACCTAATTTGCATAGTCTAGAATCCTTTAGAATTTTCTAGATTTTACTCAAATTTTCTCGGCATTCTGGCATCTTCCAAATGTTTTTCTAATTTCCTTATTTTTACAACTCCTTCATGAATCAAAACATTTTTGTAATAACAAGTAGGACTTAAATGAATCCCTTACTACAGCTTTTTAAACATTATTAATATTTTTATATATAAATGCATCCTCTTAATGTGTGTGTGTGGCTAGTGATGTAAGACATTTTTCTCCTTTTGCAGATATTGCCGAAGGTGTTCAAAGTTCTGCGATGGAGGCTGAATTGTCTGATCAGTTGTGTGCTTGGGGAGCCACTGCGGCCACAACTGCTGATCAGCCTTCATCAGCTGTGAAGTCACAGTTTTCCACTCCTACAGTGACAAGTTCTCCCATATGTACTCCTTCAGTTGTAGGCAGCTCTACTTCAGAAGGGATTTCCAGCACTTCTGATGGTCTCAACCTCTTGTGCACAGCTAGCAGAACGCTTATGGCTGACTCCATGTCTACACCACTTCAACCAATTCCTATTTCAACACCAAGGGCGCCAATTGCTTCTACACGTACACAAGGGAATGGAGGTGTTGGAAGACGGTAAGTAAAATCAAAATTAAAAATTGTTTAATTTAAAGCATTTCTTGAGTTGTCCTGTAACCACTGAAATGTTATTAGGTCCTTGAATAAGTTCTCACTGTTTTCCAACTGTGTGCATGTAGTTTCAGATAATGCTTCTATATGGAAGTACTATAAGCAAGCTTGAAATCCAGTGTGTCATTTCACTCAAGTGTAAACCACTCTATTTTTCATAACATTAAACATGTCGAATTTTGTGCCAAAGAAAGTTTTTGCAGGAAATTTTACTGCACTACTTTATTCGAAAGTAAGCTGAATCCCATTTAATTCTTGTTGTGACTTACAGCGACCTAGCTCTGTCAAAAACGTGCAGAAATTGATATAGATGCTTAAAAAATAATGATTATGATGTTGAAGATAAATGCAGTGGTGCACCAAAAAAGTTTGAAGAGTAATTAGAGCATTACTACTTCATGAAGACTCATGTCAAGTGCAAGCTGAACGTGCAGAATTATTAGTTGATCCCACAATTTCAAAACATTCGAAAGCATTAAGAATGATTCAAAAGCAAGGACATTGCGTGCTGTACAAGTTGAAACTGAGAGATATCGAATGGCGTCTTGGCATGTGTGAACAGTTGCTTTGCTTCAATGGCAGAAAAGATTTTTTTTTGCATCGTATCATGGCGCGATAAAGTGAATATACACTGTGATAACCCTAAACATAGAAGATCGCAAGGTAAGCCCAGACATACATCAACATCAGTGCCAAAGCCAAATATCCATGGTTCAAAGCTTCTGCTTTGCATTTGGTGGAATAAGCTGAGCATAGTTTATGAGCTGTGCAAACTGATCTAAACCATCACGGGATACTACAATTGGCCACAATTGATGCATTTGTGTTGAACATTGAAGGAAAAAATGACCACTAAACAAGCAGATACTACAGGTGATTTTGCAGCATGACAACAAGGGTTTGAAACCAATTTTATAAAACCAGTTAAAATTGTTTTTCATATGATGATCACTAAAACTGAAACATTTACCAAAATTGGCTTTCTGTGAAACATTTCTCTATTCTTTGAAAAAATATTGTAACTGTAGTCAGTCAGCCTTTAGCTAGCTGAGTGCTTTCTGTTTCATTGAAAAGGATCACAATTTATCGATTCGCACCTTCCTGATACCTTAGATCAGCACTTTGTTCTTTTCTTCCCTAACCTCTCACCGACTCCTAGAATTTGAAGGTTACAAAGTAAGACCAAATTTTTCAAACAGATTTTGCTCATGAGAATGCTTGTTCCCCTCAGTCAAAACCTGAATTTAACAGTCTTAAATAAGGTAAGAAACATTTCCAAACTTTTCCTAAAATTCACCTACAAAAAAAAAAAATGAAATTTTGCAAGATTTTGTATAAGTGAACTTTGATAACAGAATACTTGTATTTGATTGTAGAACCAGGTTGAATCGCACATTCTATTATAATAAAGGGATTTTTTTCTTTTTAAATGTGAATATTTACAATCTGGATCACATTTTAGTTTACACTCTTGCACAGTGTGTTAAAAATGGTGCACAAATAAAATAAAGTTTTAAACTAACTTTTAAATGTTAGGACCCTTTCCAGCTTGAATGATGCAGTGACCCCACAAGGGACTTTGAAAGTAATACATTTTTCAGAATTCTTTTGCAATCTGAAATTTTAATTCCTGATATCAATTCAAAACAAGTGGGGTAGGGTCTGTTCCTAAGTTGGCCAAAACCAGTTTTGAGAATATATAATTGTGGAATGCGTGTAATGTTTACAAAGACAAATGTTTTTGAAAATTAAATTTTTTGATGACAAGTTTGACCATTGTTACATATTCTACAACTTTTTTTTTTTTTTTTAAATTGGAATATTATAGTTCATATTTGGCAGCAATGTAAATTATCCTTTTCAGAATGCTTTACAAGTTTTCAATTAAGGTGGGCAAACAAATGGGCCATAACTCCAAATGAGTTGTTGAAACTAATTTTATTCAGATATTTGTTCTATCGCATCAGTTAAAAACTGAGCATAAAAATCTTTACAAAAGCTTCTTGAAATATGGATCCACCCCCACCTTTTTTTTTTTTTTAACCTGTCATCTTAACACTGTCTGAATCTTTCCATGAATCTACCCCCCAAACATTACACTACCACTTTGTTGTTTAAACCTGTGGGGACAGTTTTTCTGCCAGTAACCACCCAACCTTGCCTTCATTCATCTGAATACTGGCATTTAACAGTGAAAAAAATCAATTGAAAAATCAGTTTCATGTATTCTGTTGCCCTTTTCATTTGATGACAGAACTTTTTAAATAACTTCTTTTGAATGGGGCAAATTTAAAATAGTATTCAATTTGCTCTAATCAAACTTTCATCAGAATCATCCAGGATTTTCCAACTTTCAGTTTGGTTGTAACTGCTGATCATGTCTACAATTTCCAGTGTTAGTTTACTTTTTGTAAGTTCTTGAAGATATTAAGTGTTTCTCTTTATCCATCAAATAAGTCTTACATCCTATTTTAAAGCTACAAAATTAAATGTGGCTATTTGAAATGTGGAAAGTTATGGAAATATTGTACAAATATACATGTTTACATTAATGCACCAGAAACAGTTTCATCCTGTTCAAATGCTACTTTGCCCTGTTGGCGGGGCATCAGAATACGCCAACTGCCCCCCTGCAGAGGGTAAAAGTCCCTCAATGGGGCCACCTTTTGGCTGTGGGTGGGGACCCGTGATACCCTGGGACGGGATCCTGGTGGCTGAGGGCCTTGGAGATCAGGTTAAGTACCTCCACTTCCCAACACACCACTTTGGCCCTTACTGGGGCTAGATGAGTGGTCGGAGGGGCCCGATCCAACCAATCGGCTGGTCAGGTCAAGCCCTAATGTCTACTACCGGAAATAAACGACATCAACCTTACCAATCTTCTCCAACTAAACTAACCAGAACAAAAACTACGGAAGAATACCTAGAACCTGTAGACATTAGAAGGCGCTGGCTGAGGGTCAATCATCTCATTGAGGTTCAGGCCCAGACATGGCTGCAGACCCTCCACCCATGCACTGTGTCTTGGAGTAGAGCATTGGATGAGGTGACAGGTGCTCTGGACCTCTCACCGAGGTGAGTATACCGCCTGTGTAGTCCCTGGTCCGTCAGGGTGATTGTGTTTCCCCCTAGCAGACCCCAATTGTGGGCTCCGAACTGATGGGTGGGGAGCACGGGCAATGAACCTATACCAAAATGAATATTATGGCTTTCTCTAACCCCTCCAAGAGACCCCATATGGAATCAGACAGTGACTCTGAGCTGTGCCAACCTGACTTCACCAAATTCATTGTCCTTGAGTCCACTGAAGATAATCACTTATCAAAGCTATCTCCCTTCGTGATAGAAAAGATAATATCCTCCAGGATAACCCCCCCAAGATGGTCAAGAAAACAAAAAATGGAACACTGTTAGAAGTCAACCAAAAGAAACAAGCAGATTTTCTACTCAAGACTTCCTTTCACAACCTAAAAATAAGTGTAGTCCCATCAAATGCTAAACACATCTAAAGGAGTAGCTAAGAGCCGAGAACTCTCCAGATGAAATCAAAACAGGACTAAGAAGTCAAGAAGTCATAGATTATAAAAGAATCACCATTAAAAAAGACAACACCATTAACACAAACATGTATATCTTGACCTTTAACTCCCACAAGCCCCCAAAAGAGATTAAGGTCAGATACAATTTAATTAAAGTTGAGACTTACATCCCAAACCCACTCAGGTGTTTCAAATGCCAGATGTTTGGACACCATGAGGAGCAGTGTACAAGAAAACCTGTTTGCAAGAAATGTGGAATGAGGGATTTGGATCACCTAGAAGATCAATGCAATCGGACTATCAAATGTGCAAATTGTGAAGGTGACCATCTGGCATACTCGAGAAACTGCTGTATATGGAAAAAAAAGAAAGAAATACTCGAGGTAAAATATAACAGAAATATACCCTTTTGGGAAGCAAGGAAAATTGTCGAAATGTACTCAAATAAGGTTTCATACTCCAACATTGCCCAAAGAACCCCTCCAACTACTGAAACAAAAGATAAATACAGTTAGAGCCCGACGATTGGCCTAAATTCATCAATGAATTAAAAATTACCCATGGTAAATTCGAATCCTCCCTCACCAATGAAAACCCGAAACCAATTCTTAACAAAAACCAAAATGAGAATCAAAAACCCACACACAACAAGGACGAAAACCTCTTACCTAAATCAAATAAGCTAAACAATGAAAAACCCTCTTTACCCAATAAGAAAACAGAAATTATCCCTAACACAAACTCTCCAAAAAAAAAAAACTGAACCAAAATTAACCCCTCATTTGGACAAACCAAAAAATTCCCCAGAAAAAAAAGAACCAGCAAACAAGACATAGACCAACATCAAAATCAAGAACCCAAACCAGCTTGAGCCCAAGACGAAACAGATTTGAAAATCTAGAAGTAATGGATATCGAGGAACACGCCAAAATCCCAAATAAAAACCCTCTCAAAACTGAAACCCGCATATGACGAATAAAATTATTCAGTGGAATATTCGAGGTGTAAAAGCAAATTTCAATGAACTCATAATAATTTTCAAAAACTTTTCCCCAGCAGTTTGTTTGCAGGAAACATTTCTTAAAGAAAACCATATACCTAATGTAAAACATACCTCATACAACCATATAAACAAAATCCTAACAAAGCCTCTGGAGGTGCATCCATAATCATAAACAATAAGGTACCACAAAGTCAAATCAAATTAAAAACCAATTTACAAGCAGTGGCGGTGTCAGCAACCCAATACAAAACAATCACTATATGCTCCATATATACCTCCCCCCCTTCCCTGTTACAATATCACAGAACCAGAACTAGACAACATAATCCAACAACTTCCAAGACCATTTATTCTAATGGGAGACTTCAACTGTCACAATGAAATTTGGGGAAGCTCTGAAACCAACCCCAAAGGCCAAATCATTGAAAATGTAATCAATCAAAACAGCCTATACCTATATAACAAATTAAACACATCTTCACCCAGCATCAGGCTCATATTCCACTATTGACCTAACTATAAGCGACCCACCGTCTTCCTGGATTACAACTGGAGGATCCTGGGGGATACCTAGGGAAGTGATCACTTCCACATCATTCTGGAAAACTCGAATCAACCCGGGAAGAAAAAAAAACATGCTGGAATATTCAAAAAGTTAACTGGGAAAAATTCCAAAAACTATGCTATTTAAAACTAATTCCAGAATCCAATACCAGCAACAAAGATCACCTCCTCTACTTCACCAAAACTCTTTTATCTATAGCTAAAGAATGCATACCTAAATCTTCCACTTCAATGAAATTTAACAAGCCATGATTTAATGACCAATGCAAAGTGGCAATAAGAGTGCGACGTGCAGCTTTAAGAAAATTCAACTCCTCCCCCACCAAAGAAAACCTATACTCTTTCAAAAATTGTAGAGCCAAAGCCAGGCAAATTATCAAAGAATAACAAAAAGAAGTTAGAAAAATTATCTCAAAACTGAACACCAACACCAAAACCAAAACAATATGGGACATGATCAGAAGGATATCAGGAAAATGTGATAGTACCCCAATAAAACACCTCACCTTGAACAACGTAAAGCTTACAAACAAAACAGACATCATGAACCCTATAGCAGAAACTTTTTCACAAAACTCATCCCCACAAAATCTCGATAGAACATTCCAAAACATAAACAATACGAAGAAGCAAAAAAAAAACTTTCAATCTGAAAATACTGAAAGTTATAACCTACCTTTCTCAATTTCAGAACTCCAAACTGCACTAGCCAGAGCCCATAACACAACTCCTGGTCCAGACGAAATTCATTATGAATTTCTAAAGCAGCTACCTAAAAACTCTTATTTATTTACTAAATATATACAACTACCTATGGACCACTGGTAACATTCTCATGCTCTGGAAACAGGCCATCATTTTTCCCATTCCAAAACCCATGAAAAACATATCAAATCCCTCAAACCAACAAAATATCACAACATACCAAACCAATTTCCGACCTATTGCTCTAACCAGCTGTCTTAGCAAAATACTGGAACGAATGGACAACAACAGACTGACATGGTATTTGGAAACTAACAACTTAATAACCAACCTCCAAACAGGTTTTAAGAAGGGAAGAGGAACAGTCGACTACCTTGTCCGACTTGAAACCTTTATACATGAAGCCTTCATCCAAAAAGAACACCTCACAGCAGTCTTCTTCGACCTTGAAAAGGCTTATGACACATGGAGATACAGAATGAGAGATTCGAAAGCACTTGGCCTAAAAGGAAGAATGCTTTTATATATAGACAACTTTCTAAAAGACAGAAATATAAAGTACTTTTGGACAATATCTTATCAGACTCAAAAGAACAAAAAATGGGGGTTCCACAAGGATGCGTACTCTCCGTTACCCTATTCAACATAAAAATCAACAACATTGTAAAATGTCTAAACCCTGGTATAGATGGTTCACTATACGTGGACGATTTTCTGATCTGTTACAGATCTAAACACATTTGCACAATAGTGCCAACTACAACTATGCCTAAATAAAATAAGCAAGTGGACCATGGAAAATGGCTTCAAATTATCCAAAGAAAAAACTGACTACACTTCTGCCAAATCCACAAAATGCGCAACGACCCTGTCTTAAAACTCTGGGATACAAAAATCCCAGCCATCAAACAACATAAATTTCTTAGTTTATGGTAAAAAATAACACCATCTTTTATCCCACATATCAAATACTTGAGAGCCAAATGCAATAAAACCATTCAACGTCTAAGAGTAGTAGCTCGCACCAAATGGGGTGCAGATAAAAAAAAACACTTGCTAAATTATAACAGACCTTAGTCCGTTCCAAACTTGATTACTCATGCTTTGTATATGGATCAGCCAGAAAATCATACCTTAAAAAAACTGGAGACCATCCATCATCAAGGTCTGAGACTTGTCAGGTGCTTTCACCACTTCCCTGGTGGAAAGCATATATACTGAGGCAAATGAACCTCCGCTAAAACTAAGAAGACAAAAACTCGGAATGCAATACTATATAAAACTAGCCTCTAATCCATCAAATCCTGCCCGCAAAATAGTTTTTCAACCACAACTCAAACCCCTCTTCCATCAAAAAGAAAAAAATCATTAAACCTTTCAATCTCCGCATAGAGGAACTTATTACTGAAACACAAATAGACGTAAATCGCATACACAAGGTCATCATTCCAGAAACACCCCCATGGTTGCTGGAACAACCTACAATTCTGATGGACCTAACCAGATACTCTAAAGGAAGACAGTAGGATGCGCTGCCATCCTCAATAACACGGAATTACTAGAACGAATTCCAAATAAAGCCTCGATTTATGGTGCTGAAATCTTAGCCATCAACTTAGCCCTTGACATTATCTCAACAAATCAACTCGAGAAGTTTATCATCTTCACAGACTCTAAATCTACTCTTATTTCTCTAAGAAACAAAGAATCAACCAACCCACTTATCAAACTTCTATATAGATTTAACCAGCTCTCCAAAAACAAAATCATTAAGCTCTGCTGGATACCAAGTCATATTGGCATCCATGGCAATGAGAGGGCTGATTCAGCAGCAAAAAAATCATTACATCAAAATATATCTGATGTCAAGATCCTCTACTCCAACTTTAAACCAACAATCCACAAATTTATTAGAACTAAATGGCAAGAAACATGGAATAATAGCCCAAACAATAAGCTCCAAAATAGCCAACCTACTGTTGGCAAATGGTATCCAGGCTACCGTAAGATAAGAAAGGAAGTTACACTAATTAGACTAAGAATAGGACATACCCAGATTACCCATTCATACCTACTGAAAAACAAAGAACCTCTGATATGCACTGCATGCCAGGAACCTTTCACAGTGAAACACTTTTTGATTAGCTGCTATGACTTCAACTCCATTCGATCAAAATATTACAAATCAAACAATTTAAAAGATCTATTTAACAATGCCGATCCAAGCAAAATATTCCAATTTCTAAAAGAAATTACTGTACGAAAATCTAAATTCCTTCCATATAAAAAAAAATATCCCCAAAACACTAACTATTCACCACTGCTCATTACCCTCTTTTTAAAAAAAAAAATTTTTTTTCTCCTTAAAAATTTGAAAACAACCAACTTTGAAAGCAATTGAAAGCTTGACGACAAACAACTCTGAAAGCAAAAACGTCTTTTGGCCTAAATGACCCTTTGGAGGTTGATAGACCGTTAACAACAATCAATCAATCAATCGCTACTATTTAGCAAATAAACCTTTCAATTGCAATTATTTTTTTTCTTCATATATTGATAAAATATAAATTGGCTACTGTGAGTTGTTGATTAATTTTCCTTTGCTTATTTTATTGAAATAGTGTAAAGTAACTTCCATAACTGCTTTAATGTAAATGTTATATATATATATATATATATATATATATAATCTATTTAAGAATTATACACTTTTTTCTTATAAATTTTAGCATTATTGAATCTTTAAACTATAGAGGAAACTAGATTCTAGGAAAATTGATGTATATCTTTTATTTCTAACATGCATATAAAAACCCATATTTAAATATTTACTACTAAACTGAGATGTGCAGTTGCTGCAACTGTATTTCCGTTTGCATAATTTTGTAAATTCGTTTCTCTTTATAGAGTGACCTCCAGTAAGAGCACAAACCCTGAAGAGACCCCAATGGAGGTAATGGTTACTCCAGAGAGCAATTCTGCTGGGGCTGCTGGTGGTGGCAGTAGTGTTGGCATAGTGTCCAGTGATAATGCAAATGAATCTGTTCTCTCGGATCCCTCTGCTTTAAGAAGTACAAATGGAGATGAATCGAAAGACCAACAAAATGCCTCTATTAATGCTCCTACTGAAGGAGGCACTTCTATTGACTTGAGTGTATCATCTAATGTAACACCTGATGTGTTGGGTACACCCAGCACCGTCCCTTTGATTAGTCAACATTTCACTCCCTCAGACAATGGTCAGTATTCCATTTATTTTTTATATTTCATTTACTTAAATTTTGTTACTTGCTTTCACTTTTTTTTTTTTTTTTTAATTATATAAAAGGCTGAAGAAAGTGTTTTGTTCGGATTTTTAAAAAAAATTGCTTATCATAATTAATACTACTACTTCGGGGCTCTTTAAATTTGGTATTTTACTGAAGCAAATTTTAAATATTTTACTTTGCTAGTCATTTTCTATTCACCTTATAATGTAGCTGAGTCTCGCATCACTGGTGAACGCATTATGTTTAACCATTTTAAATTTGAGTTTTCAGAAATTTTTGTTGTGGAATCATTGACACAATCTCTGAGTCAATATCACACATTGGTATTAAAAGTATAAAACTTTGCAAAGAAATATATTTTTGTCAAAGTGGGTTAATTTAGTTATGAGATTAGTTTTATATAATTACAAGTAAATGTTTGAATCACCTATTGTATGATATTACTTTTGCTTTTTAGTTGGAGCCCAAAGTCATCAGACGAATTCTGAAGGGCTGCAGTCTGGAGACACCAGTATTCCTGAACTAACATCTGCCCTGGCAGGAAAGTGAGTTGAAATTGCTTTATTTGGATTGTTCATCTTCTGAAATTAAACTAGAATTTTTTTTTTTCTCCTACACTACCAGGATTTCTATTTGATTCATTTTTATGCTCAAAAAAGAGTGAACATCTAGTTTTATTTTGCTTTTGCTAGTGACTTGAAAAAATGTTCTTTTGAGTTGAATGACATAAAAATAAATTACTGCCAATTTTATGATGTAGATTTCAGGCATTAGGATGAAAATGTCAGTGGTATTCAGATATGATTGAAATAATGTGAATATGGGATGCATTACTGAATCAAAACCAGAATTTTATTAGGTATTAATACTAGCCAATTTATTGAAATGTTCAGATGAGGTAATGGAAAGAAATAATCTTGTATAATTTTTTACAGTAACATGAATGAATCTCTGTCAATGCCAACCATTACAAGCACCCCAATCACAGAGAGCAGCAATTTAACATCAGCAGCTGCAGCAGGTAGACCTGTAGGTATGTACAGCACTGATATGTCATTCAACCAGCAATCACAACCTGGGAGTCAAGATCAAGGTATGTTTAAGCAGATGGCTTCTTTGGTTGTATCTGTCCATTTGTTAAAGAGTGCAGACAAAAGGTTTTATCTTGTCTAAAGAGATAAAGTTGACAAGAGAAACTGTCAATAAAAAAAAAAATACTGGATTCATTTGTTATATGCTTCTCCCAAACAAAGGTTGATGTGTATAATGATCATTGAACTTATTTTATCCTGTAGTGATTTGAAGCCCTTGCTTTAGATAGTAGTAAATTAATATTGTTTTTGTGAGATTGTTGGTAAAGCTGGAAGACAATTATTGGCATCAATTATAGTTCTCAAAATTTTCAGCTTAATTTTTGTATGGGATACATTTTTTATTATATACATGCGCACAATAACACTGAATACAGAATGTTTGTAGCTATTAAACATCATTTTCCTACATAGCCATCAGCATTGGCTTTTCTTTTAATTTTTTTATTTATTTATTTTTATAATCATATCGCCCCAAGCAAGGCATTTTACTGCCACTGTTTTGCAGGAGGTTACATAGGAGGAAAGTTATGAGTGACAGATTATAGGTGTCAGGAAGTGGGTAAGAGAAGGATGAGAATACTGATGAGTGGAATGGATAAAGAAAGAGCATATGAGAGAGGATGCAAGTTAGTGAGATAGATGACTATTGACTTTACATTTAAATTCTTGGAGATTGTAGCTGTCTGGGAAGCAAGTAAATGGAAGGGAATTCCACAGGTAGGAAGTGCGAGAAAAGAAGCTGCTGGAGTAGAATGTGCGTTTACAATTTATTAATTTGGGACCTAGTTGCTAATCTTGTGGCTTGAGTAAATTCATATATAGAGGAGGCATCAATGAGCTAAGTTCATCGGAGCAGAAGCTGTGAAAGTATTTGTAGAAGACACAGGGAAGCCACATTGTGCCAGTGAGAAAGTGACTGTATTTTATTTTCTTGATCTTCAAATTGATAGCTGTGCATGGATACATGGAATGTGGCTTAACATCCACATTGCTCATTGTTTAACTGTGATAATGACCACTGTTTGGTCTCATAAATACTGTTGAATATTAATGATGCAATCTTTTCACATGGTGTCCAGTGATACCTGTGCTTCACATGCACTTTCATGTTATTTTGTTAGATTACTAACCAGGCAAAAAAAAAAAAAAAGAGGGTTTATTGGTTGAAGGGTTTAACTTAAGCTGCTAACAAAATAAGAGGCATTATTTTCAAAGTAACCTATGTGTGTACATATATGAAACATTACCAAGAAGGAAGGGATGCTCTTAAAATAAAAATCCTCATTGTTAAAAAGATGTAATATCTGAGAGAGAATATAATATTATGCATTTATTATTTTCTATTAGATTCTGCACTGCCTGAAGGTGTGGATCCCTCTTTTCTGGCTGCTCTTCCTGATAACATTCGACAAGAAGTTATTGCTGAGCAATTACGACTGCAACGTATACAACGGAGGGCTCAACAACAGGCTCAGAATAGCAACAATATGGGTCTCCTTGAAGTCAATCCAGAGTTCCTTGCTGCCTTACCACCTGCTATTCAGGAAGAGGTTTGTCCAAAAACCTTTTCTTTGTTTGTGATGAGCACATAATATATATATATATATATAGCATTCTTTTATGAATGAAATAGCTTTTAAATGTGTCTACTTTTAAACTTACAACCCAAATTTTATTTTTTAGTTCAAAATCTAACAGTAGGCACTTTATTTTGGTTTTGTGGATATAACCAGAAATTTTTAAGCAAATTCTCTTGAGTCTGTTTATTTTTGGAATTTTAACTTTTTAATTTATTGTAGGTCCTTTCCCAACAACGTGCTGAACAAGCTCGTCTGAATGCTCAACAAAACCCCAGTAATCCAGAAACTCCTGTTGACCCAGCCAATTTCTTTGCTTCACTGCCCAGTTCCTTACGCCAACAAGTGTTAGCAGACATGGATGATAGCATGGTGGCTGTTTTACCACCAGACCTGGCTGCCGAAGCTCAAGCTTTGCGCCGAGAATTAGAAGAACGACACAGGCGGTTAATGCAGGAACGCTTTTTTGCTCAAACAGGAGCTGGTTCATTGTCAGCAATTTTACGTCAGACTGGTAACTAGCTTTTTTTTTTTCCCCCCTCCTCATTTATTAAATGGAATGCTTCTGATTTTTAGTAGCTTTACAAGATTAACAGATAATATAAAATTGAATTTTGCTTAATTTTTTTTTTTTTTTTAATTACTTTTTATAGCCTGCTTTCATAGAGGAGCAGCTAAATATTTTCAGATTGGACCTAGTTGGGATCAAATTTTAAGTTTAACTTTTTTTTTTTTTTTTAATAGAAAAGATCTACCAAGCTTAAGCTTTTATTTATTTATTTATTTTGCATAAAAAAATTTGAATGAAAGCATTAAAACTTTAATTTAACTATTTTGTGAATATTGATTCTAAATGCCTTCATTATTCTTTATTAGGTCTTGCTGGCAGGTTGGGCACTCGCTATGCAATAAGGGCTGCGCCACGCAGTGGGAACCAGTGGTGCTGGAGTGGAAACCGTCCTGGTCAAAGCAATTTAAGTGTGAATTCTGTAAAATTGCGAGGTCGCCAACTGCTGGATCATGAAGCTTTGACCTGTCTGCTTGTACTGCTGTTTCTTGATGAACCAAAGATTAATACCAATCGTCTTCATCGTGTCTTTCGCAATCTCTGCTACCATGCACCAACCAGAGCCTGGGTGGTACGTGCCCTCCTCTCGATTCTCCAGAGAACGAGTAACTGCACAAGATTTGACAATATTGAAGGAGAGAAAGGAAAAGGAGAAAAGTCAAGAAAGCGTTCCCAGTCTATGCAGACAGACAATATGGCTGCTCTGAAAGTGGATACAAAGAACCAGGCCTCATGGTTATCTATAAGCCTTGAAGCTGCTTTGGGTTGCCGGACTAATGTCTTCCAGATCCAGCGATCTGGTAAGAAGCATCCAAATCTTGCCAACTCTACTGTAACAATCCATCATCAAGCTGCTCCAGTAGTTTGTAGGCATGTCTTGGACTCTCTAATATCTTTGGCTAAGAGTTTTCCTAGTCAATTCCTTCCTTCCCGCAAAGCTAAGGAGGCTTCAAAATGTGATACGGACAAGGATAAAGATGGAAAAGACAAGGAAGATGGTGATAAGGGGAAAACAGAAGGCACCCCAAGCAGTCCACGGGTAAAAGAAAAACAGGAAACGACAGGTAGTACTGGTGGTGGTGTTAGCAGCAGTATTAGTAAACAGGACTCTGATTTTTGGGATTTGCTTGTTCGACTGGACAGCTTGACTAGCCGTAAGGGTAAAGGACTACAGCGGCTTCATAGCACATCAGGTGTTGATATAGAGACTTTTACAATCACTGACTTTGAATCTGCCCCCATTGGCCAATTGATGGGGATGCTCTCACATCCTGTTATTCACTCAAGCCAAATGTTGACTGATCGGTTGTTAAGACTGTTAGGACTAGTGTCAATTGGTTTACCTGATCTGATGGCCCAGAAACCACAAGATGCTTCTTCATCTGGTAACAGCACAACAAGTGTATCTGTGAGCACAGGCACCACGCCATCAGCTACTTCTGCAGTGTCACTTTCTGTGGCTGGGGCTCCTGCATTGGCTGGTACCCCTCCAATTGCCAGTGGACTTACTATTTCTGCTACTACTACCACAACTAATACTGGAACACCTGGTCAGCCGCTTACACTAACTTCTGCACTTAATGAAAGCACTCCAAAACCCGCAGACAGCTGGTCAGAAGAAAATGCTGAAAAGACAGGTAAAAAGTTTTAGAATTTAAAGATCTCTTTCTTGATTATATCATGTATTTTACAAATTTGAAAGTTTTTGCAAATGGATACTGAAGCTAATGTGCATAAAATTAGAATTATGACATTTGAATAGTATAATCAAATATTCACTGAAATGCTGTTTTAGTTTTGTACCTTGAAATCAAATCTTGAAAATATTTGGTCATGTTAAATGTAGTTTTATTTATTTTATTTATATATATATATATATATATATATATAGACAGATCAATTTATATCTTGAACATTTATTCCTGTTATCAGTGTACCATTATTTCAAAATTCATTTAAAGTACTCTGCATTGCTTTGTAAGCATAAAAAATAGTTTTATTCATTTTCTGCATTTCATAAGCAGACAGTTTTTTTTTTTTAATTTTGTTCTTGTATAAGCATAGTTACTTCTGCACTCCTCCCCTAATTAACCAACCTGTTTTGCTTGGCTAAACATTGTGTGTTGAGAAACCATTAAAATTTTGACATTTTTAAAAACTGAGCCTGGAGATTTTGATTTTAATTTTCAGAAACTGATGATCAGTTAGACACTTGGAAGAATACACCAATCTTAGAAACTCAACTTCAGCTTGCAGTTAAGGTAAGAAAAATGTTTATCTTTTAGATTGAACTTGCTAGTTGTTGAGTTTTCTATTTTAAATTTAAGCCTCTCTCTCATTTTTTTTTTTTTGTTAAGGTATTAACATCCAAATCCTGTTCAGAAGAAGGTCTAGAAGATGCCACTAATTTGTTACTGCAGTTGTCTCGTGCCAATGCCTCTACACACAATGCTGTACTAAAGCTTCTTTTGGATGGCGCTCAGGAACTTGGTCATACTATTTGCGAACACATTCGGTAAGTCAACTCTTACAATAATTACTTATTTTCTAGGTCTTATGAATTGCAGTTAGCTAGAAGCATTTTTCACAAGTTAAGCTTTGTAATTGTCTAAACTAATGAAAAATATTTAGCTAGTCCAATTTTGATGAATAGACTACTTGATATGCACAATGCTTTTTTATTAAAACTTAACTTTTCTGTATAACTGCTTTATAAAATAACCAGAAATCTTTATCGGTTAAATTTTAACTTGGGAGGAGGATAATCATTCTTTTCAAGAATGCATCATAGGGAGTTATTTTTCTGGGTTTAATTATGTAGTCTTATATAAATAACCATTCCACAGTAAAAATTTTAATTTCTTAAATATTGTTTGCAGTTTTTTTTCCTCTAATTTGTGATAATTAAGGTTTAAAACCGATTTTATAAAACCTATTGAAATCAGTTTTCATGTTCTGATCACTAAAACCAAAACTGATTTTAATGTTTGTAGTTTCTGCTTTTTGGGGAAACATTTCTCTATTGTTATCCTTTGAAGAAATGTCAGAACTTAGCTAGCTGAGTGCTGTCTGTTTCATTGAAACAGATTGCAACACACCAATTCTCACTTTAAGCTTGATTGATTCTTAAAACTGCAAGGATTAATGGTTTATGTAAATCTTGAATTTATCTTATTTCTTTTAGTATTTGTTTTTTTGAGACTATACATATGCATGAAATAAATGATATATTGTTTTGGATTTTTTTCTTTTAAATCAAAAACAGGGTAGACTAAACATAAGTCCCTTAGTTTAATTTTTTTTTTTTTGTAACTAACATTTTCATTTGCCTATTTTCTAGCATAGATTTGGTTATGTAGTTGAAGTGGTCCTGTTTTATTTTTACACCCTCACACCAGTGGCAGTACACAGTAGTACTCTCTTGTGACAGCCACAGGCTTCAGGCATATGAGGCACTAGGCATGTCCAAAATGCTTGATGAAAAAGTACTTTTCTCATTCAGGGTTGAAAGCTCAACCCTTGAATCCACTTTCCTCTTAACACACAGGATTACAGATAGCTGAGCAGAAAGGAAATGAGATTTGATAAGGTTTAAACTTTAAAGTTAAAAATAAATCAATAAAATTACATTTTCAAGCAAAACTTCATATACCACCCACAACATGTTTGCTAAACAATTCTACTACACTTATAATTACATCTCTTTATTATAATGAATGAAACACATTATGTTGAGCCTCATATTTTCTATTAATGAAAATTGAGTAGTTAATAATTTTACTGTTTTATATTGCAAGAATTGGAAGCCACTTATATCAAGCCTGACAATGGACTTTTCAATAAAGATAAAAAAAAAAAATTTTTTTTTTTTTAATGGCAAATATAGCACATCACCCAATAAGTCCTGTGCCTGTCATGGTGCCACTAATAAGAATCTGATTTTTTTATGAAGTACTAACCTTCAAATGGCACTTGTTGAAATTTGGGCCCAATTGGATTATTAGTTTACAAATTTAAGTGAAGCTACTGTTACAAATTTTCAAAAAGAGAAAACTGAATGTTGTGTTGATAAAGCATTACTTTCTGATGGGGAGAAAAATACTGTTTAAGCAAAGCAATAGCTTGATAAATGTTATTCAGACTCTGCTCCATCAGAAACAACGGCTAAAAGGTGATATGCTGATTTTAAACGTGGTTATATAAACACAAATGATGCTGAACACTCAGGTCACCCAAAATTGGCAGTTTTCTCAGAAAACAAAAAAAAATCCACAAACTCAATTTGACCAATCATAAAATTGAAGTTGTGTGAAATAGCAGAGGAGTTAAACATATCAAAAGGCAGTTTATTCACTATTTTGCATGCACATCTGTGTTCAGTGAATGCTGTTTTTGCTCACAGTTGATCCAAAACAATGCGTCAACAATTCAGTGTTGTTTGCAACTGTTTCAACGCAACAAGGATTTTTGTGTAAATGTGTGACAATGGATAAAACATGGATCAACCACTTCACTCTGGAGTCAAATCAGCAGTCAGCTGAGTGGACAGCAACAGGTGAAAGCTGTCCAGTGACGAGACGCAAGCATCAGCAGGCAAGGTATTTTGCTCATCGATTACTATGGGAAAGGTAGAACTATCAATAGCAAATATTATATAGCATTATTGGTGTGTTTGAAGGAAGAAATCGACAAAAAAAAAAACAGCCACAAATGAAGAAAAATGTGATCTTTCACCTAGACAATGTACTGTCACAAGTCCGTCACAACAAAGGCAAACCTACATGAATTACATTTTGAATTGCTTCCGCATCTACTCTATTCCCCAGATCTGGCTCCCAGCGACTACTGGCTGTGTGCAGATGTCAAAAGAATGCTCCAGGGAAAGAGATTTGGCCCCAATGAGTGATATCAAACTTGAGGCGTATTTTGAGGCCAAAGACAAATTAATAATGTCTATATTGCATGGCACTCGAACATACATCAAACAAGAAATTTGTATTAAGCTTTTCAATTAGTAAATATAGTCTTCACTTAATGGCCTGAAGCAGTACAAGGTTTTGGAGAATTTGTAAAATAATTTTGAAACTTTATGAAAGATTATAATTAAAGAAATAAAAATTCTTTTAAAAAAAGTCCTCATTCCTCAAAATATTGTAAATTTTAAAAGCTTATTTAATTAATGTCATAGTTTCATTGTATTCTTTATTTTAATATTTGGAGCAGATTTTCAGAAAATCAGCCAACTGTTTGAAAAAAGAAAATAGATGATTTACATTCCCCAAGGAATCCTGCATTTAACTAATAACAAATTTAATGCATAGTTTTATTCAATTCTTTCAATGCAGATCTTCAGTAAATGGTGTTTCGATTTGATAGAAACAAATTGATTTAAATTCTCCAATGTGTCCTGCTTTTAAGTAATCTAAATATGAAGAGGATGGAATTTGAATTTCTTGAAATTTTATAAAACTAAGGGGTTGGGGGTAATGAGTGTATAAAACAAAATTCATTTGTGAATAAGCCTTGAAAATTTAATTAGAATCTAACAATTTAACAATCTGGTTGGTTTTTGCAAGAATTTCCAAAACAATGTTTTTAATGCAAAATTTTTTTATTTCCTTGTATAATTAACATACTTTAATAATCTTAAGGGTATGTGTGATGCAATAGTGACACTGAAAATAGGTCAGCAAAATTCAAATTCCAGTCAAAATTAATACATTCGCTTTGCATTAGTGTGTCATTGGAGAAATGCATTAATCCATCTATTTAGCTATGGATAAAATAGTATGCCAGACTGGGCTCTTCAATCGGTATTTAAAAAAAAAAAAAATCAAAAGGAACCACTCTTGACTTTTTAAAAATTTGTGGCAATTCAGATATTAAAAGGAAAAAGTTTTGAAAAGCTATGATCATTTTGAAGGGGCATAGCATTTAAAATGAAATTCTTAAAACTTCAATTTCTGTTCTTGAAGAAATGTAAAGTTTTTGAGGCTAATTTATGTTTAACTGAATACTTTAGGTTAATGTATTACATTTTCTGACACTTATTTATTCATGTGTACATATATCCTGAGTGTTTTAAAACATTTTTTTTCCAGCAAACTGCTGGTAGAAATTCGAGAGCTAAACTCGAAGTTGAAAGAATTGCAAGGTGATGAGCCTAAGGACACTAGCCCACTGGTAAAGGGATACTTGACTGACCGGTGAGTAGATTTATTGTCTCGATCAGTTATCCATGTGCTAGATTCAGTTGCATTATTGAATGTTTTAATCATAAAATTTATTAGGCTATATTTTTGAAGATCTGAAACTGTTGTGAAATATTTTCTGATAATACTAGTGCAATGTTTGCTTTAAAGTGTCTACATAATAATGATCTTAATATACAAGCTAATCTCTAATTTTGTACCCTTTTGGCTTAATGATTCTTATGGTTGTAGAAGTCAATTATTTGGGAATGAATGCATATTGACTTTTTTTTTTTTTTAAGGTTTACTCGTGCTGTTAATGTTGTGGTGTCTGCTCCAACCAAAATGAAAGGTGGCCATGATCTTCAGCTCCCGTCAATGTCCATGTTAACCAGCAAGAACTCTAGTCAGCAGTTCTTCCTACGTATCCTTAAGGTGATCATCCAACTCAGAGATGCTGCTAGACACTCACTTGCTAAGAAATCCAGAACTTCCAGTAAGTAATTTTCCAAACTAGTTTCATACTGCTTCTTGAATTTTAAAGAGAGCATTTTATGAGGCACTGGCATAAAGAAATCGTTCAGTAACAAAATATCTGCTTTGACTATATATTTATTGGTTATTATTGTATATAAACTTTTTTGAAATACTAGATCTTTCATAATTAATGAAAATTTCTTTTTACTGCAAATTTTTTCAATTGGCATTTTCATTTGTGTGCCATTCTTGTGTTTAGGTGGCCGTTCCTTGACCGATGACGTGTTAGTGCCTGCTTTGGAAGCTGAGGTGGAAGCCAGTTCTAGTGGTGCTGTAAGTGGAGCCCTCTTCTCTTCAACCACCTCCTCCCAGGATGGTGTAACTGTGACTCCCCACAGCAGTGGCATAGCTGGTACTGGGCCAACAATAGATGCAAACAGTGCCAGCACAAGCAGCAGCCAGGAGTTGAACAGTAACAGCACATCTGTAGAATCCCAACCAACTTCACAGTCAATCATGCAACAGCAGAGTTTCATAGATTCAGTCATCTCTATGACTGATTCACAAATGGATGTTGATCAAGCAGGTAGTAATTAAAGCTTTCAATTTTCTCTACATAAAGGCATCCTATTTTCTAGCTATAGCATTGATCATGATGGTAACAATTCACTCTTAATGCTATATTATGTAACAAAGTAAAGTTCACTAAAATAAAATCTTAGGAAAAAATAATAATGTAAGTTTTAACTTTGAAACATCATTTCCAATAGATTTTCTGATTTTCGAAAACTGAGAAATATATGTAAATAATGAAATTCACTTGTGATTGACAAATTTCTTAAAATCAGTTACTTTTATTCATTCATCTTATTGGCAGAAATTGTAGGTTACAGTTCAGAATATTACTATGCAGCTAAGCATTACCAAAATTATTTAAAACCTGCTTCATTGATATCAGTTAAAATCTTTTTAAATGCAGTTAAAAATATACTCAACTATTTTTAATTGTTGGTAATAATTAACTTCTGTAACGATGTAATTATCCTATTTTAAGACTTATTTAAAGTCTAGTTTGATTTCTGCCTCCTCTTAATAAATGCAGAGTATTTTAGATTTTAGCTAATTTAAGTATAATTTTTTTTATAGATGTTCTGGATGACCGAAAAGTTCGGATGCGTAGAGAAGGTGAATTACCACGCCTGAGTGATCATTTACAATTGGATGACATGTGGACAACCCTTGGAGACTGTCTAACAGAACTGGCCAAGACCCCAGATCACCATGCTGTATTGATTCTACAACCTGCAGTGGAAGCCTTCTTTCTTGTTCATGCTGGTAAGCTTCTCTTTCTGAAAATTGTACATTAAGTTCTCTTTAAAATAAAATAAAATACCATATATACTTGTATATCATGTGATGTTTAAAGACCTAATTTTCATGCTTATTTTAAGAGGGTCACATCATACATGAGATATAAAATTAGTATATGTACTGAGCCTGAGTATATATGGTACATTTTTGCCTCAATTAGTATTTTATTTTTCAACAATTTTCCAATTCTTATAGCAATAGGAAACATTTTTGGAGATAAACAAGTAGTAATACCATGTTTATGACTGCCTTCAAATTTGAATGTCTTAAAATATTTATCTACTGTCTAAATTGATCTGAAATTAGGCTGGAACAAAATTATTCACTTTATTGGCTCAATTTATAAATTGATGAGCCAATAAATTTTCAAACCTTTTTTTATTCCGGTTGAAATTAATTTATTGCGCAATTACATTATGCTGTTTTGATTAAATAGGATCTTTTTAACTGTAGTTTATATTTGTGTGCATAAAGTTGTTAGTTTTCTGAAATGACTGCATGTAAAAGAAGAAAAAAATTATTTTCTAGGTTTAGGATTTATCTATCGATATGTTCATTTACTATGAAAATGTTCAATTGCCATAGGTGAGAAAGATCCCAAGAAAGCAGACAACCAAGCTCAGAAACGAGAAGATCAACTGGCTCATCTAAATGTAGATGTTGCCCCTGCCTCCCCATCTCCTGCACCAAACATGGAGAGTTCGGCCCTTCTCACTCGAGAAAACTCCTTAGCATCTGTCTCTTCCCTTGGACATATATCAAGTGATACTCAGAAATTCTTGAAATTTGCTGGTAAGTTTCTTGCTTTGCAGTTCATAAGATACCATGGTAACTCTAAATATAAGCTTTTCAAATTGGCTTCTTGCAACAGTTAATTTTTTTTTTTTTTTTTGAAAAGCTATTTAACCATTTTAAAAAGAACACTCACTTTTGAAAGACAAAAATTACTGAACAGCAATGCTATATAGTGTATAGTTTGGATAAATGAGCATTACCTTGCCACTTTGAGTACCATGAAATTAGATCTTTCAAGAGATTAAATTGTTTGAATATTATATATTGTCTCTATCTTAGACAAGCTATGAAATTTTACAATCTAATTCTTCATTGAAATGAGATTCTTTTACTTAAATCTTTAATTGAAAACTAACTGCTCATCTGTTTCTTGAATTATTGCAGTGTATTCTTTTCATTCTTGTAGAAACTCACAGAACTGTGTTGAACCAGATCCTGCGCCAGTCTACAACACCTCTTGCAGACGGGCCATTTTCTGTTTTGGTTGACCACACCAGAGTATTAGATTTTGATGTCAAAAGGAGATACTTCCGACAAGAGCTTGAAAGGCTTGATGAAGGACTGCGTAGGGAAGATTTGGCCGTCCATGTTAAAAGAGAACATGTCTTTGAGGACTCTTTCAGAGAACTGTTCCGACGATCTCCTGAAGAGTGGAAACACAGGTTTTATATAGTCTTTGAAGGTAAGATACATTTAAAAAATTCCAAGGTTAGTTGCTATAATAAAAGTTAAAGCTGCAAATTAAATAATTATACTTCTGTTTACATAAGTAATTTGAAAGTTATAAACTTAATCAATAATTTATATTGTTATAACTTGTTACTCACTTATTATGAATTGTTTACAGGTAACAAAAGTATAGTGCTGTATTTAGAAAACTTATTTTAAGAACATTGACTTCTCTTTTTCCTTTTCCAAGTAGCTAATCGAATATTTAAAATAGATGTAGAACTATTTGATATCAAATTCTACCAAGATTTAACCTATTTAAAATGTACATCATTTTATTTTTACTTTTCCTACTGATTCTTTCAGGTGAAGAGGGCCAGGATGCTGGTGGCTTACTTAGGGAATGGTATGTGATAATATCAAGAGAGATTTTTAACCCAATGTATGCTTTATTCCGGACATCTCCTGGTGATAGGGTTACCTATACAATCAACCCATCCTCTCACTGTAACTCCAATCATTTGAGCTATTTCAAATTTGTTGGCCGAATTATAGCAAAAGCAATTTATGACAACAAGCTGCTTGAATGTTACTTCACCCGCTCCTTTTACAAACATATCATTGGACAGCCTGTCAAGTAAGTCTACTTTATCTAGTTTTATTATCTAGTTGGCCTTAAATTTTTACACTAATTCAGATTATTTCAGTGTCAGCTATGAAATATTGTGAAATCAAATAAGGAAAGCTAAAAGGAAAAAATGAATTCCAAATAAATTATATAAACTTGGTAATTTTTGCTACAAAAGTTTGTGTAGGATTAACTCTCTCAGGCCCCAAAGTCCAAGGGGGAGTTCCTCAAAATTGCATTCTGTCTGTGACTCTTTTCAGCATAAAATTTAGCATTTATTGCTTAAATCAAGGAATTGATGGTTCATTATATGTAGATGACCTTTTGATCAGCTGCAGAAAAACAACAAAGTGTGCCTAAAATAAATTACTGATGGACTACTGAAAAGTTATAAATTATTCCCAACCAAAACAGTGTATTGATGTCTTCAATCTAAAAACCAAAAATGCACAATAATTCAAGTCTTAGACTTGAAGTAACAAAAATTAATATTATCAATATAATCCCCAAAATAAAATAACTAATTCATCTGAAAATCTTCAGCATTAAATGGTCCACCTGAGTTGTGCTGTAAAACAAATTGATCTGATACTACTCGTTATATAGTAAAATGTAACCAGTGTCAGGGTTACTGGTTCAAGGGGTTAGGTATATACCACGCTAAATTATGTTTAGAAATATTCAGTAGAAATTCAAATTTGTAAATTTTTAAAACTATGCTGTGGTGGTCTGATTAATTATTTTTAATGTTTCAGATATACAGACATGGAAAGTGAAGACTACTCTTTCTATCAAGGACTTGTCTTCCTTCTTGAGAATGATGTCAAGGATCTCGGCTACGAACTTACATTCAGTACAGAGGTAAATGATCTCTTTTTTTTTTTTTTTTTTTTTTTTTTTTTTAATCATATCACCCTGAGCAAGGCAGTAACGCCACTGATACACAGGGGGCTACATAAGAGTGAAGAGATTGGAAAAGAGAAAACCGGAAACCACATCCTAAACAGGGAACAATGGATGAGCCTCTTCACCTGTTCAATAGACGTGGGCGGAGTGTGAACCGGGATGTTGTTTTGCAGCTTTTAATAAATTAGCTGCAAAGTGCTTCTGCATTCATTCCATGTTACTTTTAAAGTTTTTCCCCATGAGTAAGACGGATTGGAAACAATGAGCATTTTCTCATTTATGGGAGGGAGATCCTGAAAATAATTTCAGGATTTCTATACTTGGTCTCAAAGGGAAGAAAATAATTTCCTATAATTCAACTGCAAACACTTTTTAAAGCTATTTTCTCTTTTCATTGTCCAGATTCAAGAATTTGGTGTCACTGAAGCAAGAGACTTGAAACCAGATGGCAGAAATCTGACAGTAACAGAAGAGAACAAGAAGGAATATGTGAAAATTGTATGTCAAATGCGAATGACTGGAGCCATTCGCAAACAGTTGAATGCCTTCCTTGAAGGTTTCTATGATATCATTCCCAAGCGCCTGATTTCTATCTTTAACGAGCAAGAGCTGGAGTTGCTCATCTCTGGCCTACCCAACATTGATATTGATGACTTGAAGGCCAATTCTGAGTATCACAAGTACCAACCCAACTCTTTACAAGTAAGAAACTTTTGCTTTTATTTGCATGGTTATTTGTTAATTCCTATCTGACATTCATTTCTAATTTTCTTTAAAAAAAAACTTACATAAAAGGTCTCCTCCACCCGCACCCGATGTATGTTTGTTCTTTCTGGATGTCTTTGCAACAGTTTTTTTATTTTATTAGGTACATAAATTTTTTACTAATATAGTGGATTAGTCTCTCCATGATTAGGAATTCAGTTTTCCTTCATCAGACTGGTTATCATCTACATTAGAGAGATCAGTCTACCCTGCTATTTAATATATCTAGTTTTTCTTTTAGATAGATTAAAATATATATATATATATATATATATATATATATCCAAAATCACACTTTCTCCACCCACCTCTCAATTTCAAGTTAACAAATAGATTTTGATATTAAATTTTAGAAATTCTTCAATGCTTGTATTCATAAGTAAATCTTTACCAGCAATTTACAATACTTATTTCCCTTTGTTTATTTAGTGTGACTTTTCAAATATTTTCAGAAAAGTGAAGTGACTGGAGATTTTGGTTTTTAAAATAATTGTCAACTCTTATTTAAGAAAATGCTAAATCTAAGCTATGCTTATGAAATCATTTTATTTAAAATGTTTGATTTTTATTTCTTTTCCTCTTAGATCCAGTGGTTTTGGAGAGCATTACGATCATTTGATCAAGCAGACAGAGCAAGGTTTATCCAATTTGTAACGGGTACATCCAAAGTTCCTCTTCAAGGATTTGCCTTTCTGGAGGGTATGAATGGTATTCAGAAGTTTCAGATTCACAGAGATGATCGCTCCACAGATAGACTTCCCACTGCACATACATGGTAAGCCAGTTGATTTCTTACAAATATTTTGGTAGAATATTTACCTCTATTATGTAATCTAACCTAATGACTTTTATTTTTAGCCAAAAGTGTGGCATTATCTTGAGCTGTTTAGGGTAAAGTAAAACATGTAAATTCTCACTAACCTCAATTTCAAGGAAAGTTATCAAATATGTTTGATATGATATATTTGCCTGTAGCAATAAGTTTGTCAAGAGTTATCAGCTTAACCCTTTCACTTCTATAGTGCTATGGTCTACTTAACTACAGTTAGTTGACAAGTTAGTAGTTGGTCCAAAAATCTAATTAGGGTATTTGGCTCTAAATGACCCACAAGAGATTGAAGAGCAATTAAACACAATCAACCAATTAAGGAACTTTGGCCTCTATTTCTTTCACTTGATCTATCTTTGGCAATAGAAACTTTAAACTGGAGGAAATCAGTTTTAGTTGCTCAACTCTTATCAGGCAGTATCTTGCAAGAGTGATGGTAGCCACTTGCACTGGCAACCAGATCACCATTGAGTTTACTGTCACTACAATTTGAAGGGCCAGAATTATTTTACTTCTGTGCTGGATTTAAGATCTCAAAAAACAAAAACAAAAAAAAAACCTATTTTAAAAATCTTATCCAAATTTGGCTTTCTCTCACAATGTTCTTATGTGCATATTGGTAGAAAATCTGACTGCCACCACTCATGGGTAGGTTTATATTTTATTTCTTCAACCAATTATCAAATTATAATTTTTACAGTATTTGCTTTTGTCCAACCATACAATTTTTCAAGCCTTTGGTTTTTGTTCTTGTAAAACAAACTTAAGCAGTTCAAATCTCACTTACTCCAGCTTTTTACTTCAAACTGGTGAATCCTATTTTAAGTAGAGATGGGAAAAAAAACTTAGTATTTCTAGTATGCTAGTAAAATCTTGGTTTGTTTCTCAGCTTTACATATTAATTCCCATTCTAACCTGCCACCAAGTACTGATTCAACTGCAAAATCTACCCCAGTAACTTTTTGAGATAAAGAGAAATATGAAAAATTCCCTCCAGGCACTATTTGCATGCACATTTTGATGTATAAAAGATGCAGTTTTCTAGTAATGTATTTAAGAGCTAATTGGGTGCAATGAAGTCATTAAAGTCACTTGATGAAACTGTGCTAAGATTTTGTGCTCTTTGGTAGGATTTTTATTTGATCACTCTGCTTTATATTTTCAGCTTCAACCAATTGGATCTACCTGCCTATGAAACATATGACAAGCTACGGCACATGTTACTGCTGGCTATTAATGAATGCTCTGAGGGCTTTGGCCTTGCCTAAACTTTTGACTGTCTTTAAAAGAAAGGACAACACCATAAGCACTTTGGAAAATAGATTTAAAAAACAAAAAAAAAAACAAAAAAAAAAATGATTGCAAAAAGGAAAATGGCGGATAAAGAAAACCTCTAAGATTGTTCCATTTACCAATGCAGCATCCTTGGTTTTGGTCAGCAGCAGTAGTGACTGGTGATACTAGTGGCATTGTTGCCTCACTTCACTGTCTTGCTATGGAGGGAGTCACAGACTCTTCTGCCTCTTCACCCTCCATTCTTATGGAGAGGGGGGAAAACAAACTCTTCTTCACCCCCAGAAGAAATTTTTTTAAATATTACAGCATTTAAGAATTGAGGTATTAAAAAAAAAACAAATAAAAATTAAAAAAAAAAATATATATATAAATAAATTTTAAATTCCTCTAAAAATTGGGGGAAAATAATAAAAAAAGATTTTTTTAAAGACTGCCGAGATAAAATTGTTGGTTTTGTCTCTTAGGATGAAAATTCCCTCCCTCCTTTTTGTTTCCTTCCCCCTCCCTTTATACCTGCAGTAAAATAAAGCAAGTGTTGTGTGTCTATTTCCCAGGGGAGTTTAGTGATAAAGAAGGAAGGGTAAGATATGAGCCTCTCCCTCTGCCCCCCTCTTCTTGTTCCCACACCTTTTTAGTCTCCTTTTCTTTGGTGGGCTCTTCTCCTCTTCCTTTGAACACCTGCTCTCCTTTAAGGCCGCTGCTGCTGCTGCCCGACAGTGGTGCAGGTACTGGGTTCCCCTCCCCACAGCCAACCTGTGGTTTGTCTGGTGCCACCCTCACCACCACCAGCATACACAAATTCATTGGATGTAATTGTTCTTTGTATAGACATCAAATTTCTTTTGCATGAATAAATGTCCACTGGACTAAGTTATTATGTTATGTTTTCAGCCAAAAGCTGTACAAAAGGGAATTGATATCTTTGTTCAATAAAGAAAATCGTCATTGAACTATTCTGATTTCTTTAACTTCTGCCCAGAATAAGATTTATTGGTTAATTTTTTTTTTTTTTTTTAGTTTATAGGAGCTGAGAAAAGGAATCTTCACAATAATAAATCTACAACAGAAAGTTTTTGTATTAGAATTGTGCTACTTCCTTGTGCCTGAACCCAAATGCAAACTATTAACCTTTTCTAATTAAAATTTAATCCTTTAATTAAGATCATTTAAAAATTGACTTATATTTGTGAAAAACTTACTTTTTTTAATTTTTTTTATTTTTATTTTTTAACTCTTCACAGCACTTTTGTGGAATATTAACTCATTCTTTGCAAACAACATTCATGTTATCAAGATGCTTTAGCTTGCTCAATTTTTTTGTCTGGTTTATCCAATATACAAATACATTGCTGTATTTTTGGTTCCATCAACCATATAAAATGCTCCATTGATTTCAAAGTAAAACCCTATTCTCACCTCTGCATTTACTTAGTGCATACTGTAAATGCATTTTTGCATTACACAATGCATCAAGCTGTTTTTCATTCAGATCTTTAAGCCATTTTGGTAATTGTTCTAGCAACTTTTAAATTTTTCTCGACTTTTTTGCTTTTGTGGAACAGCATTTGGAGAATGTCCTCTGTTATTTCCAAACTTTGCACAATTGATTTAATTAGGAATTAATGTAGTTAAATTAAAAATTTTTCCTATGTCAGAAAGAAAGATTAAAACTTTTGCTACAGTCTTTTTTAAAAATTTCACCCTAAGCACTAGCGTGCAGGGGGTTACAGTGAGAGAAGACTTGCTGCAGGGAGGTGGGGTATTAAGGAATGGCTGAAAAGGAACAGGGTTCAAGAAGATGGAAGATGGCAATTGACATTACACTTAAAAATTTTTGGATGTTGTAGCTATCATGAAAGGAAGTTCAACTTGTGAAAAACTTAAGTAGAAATGAGTTAAATTATTTCAATGATAAAAGGGTGGGACTTAGATGCCAGTCAAGTAGCACACTTAAATTGATATAATCAGGTCACCAGAAAAGCTTGTCTGAACAGTTGCTATGAAAATATTTGTAGAAAAGCCATGTCAGTGAGAAAGTAAATAAAATTGAGATGCCAGGTCAGAATATATTACAATGCAGATCCTTCTTTGGATTTTGTCAAGAACTTCAAAATGAATAGCAGGAGCACCCAACCAGATGAGACAACAGTATCTAATGCACGGATGAATGGTAGATTTATAAATGTGCAAGATCAATTCTGACGAGAAAAACTTTTTGGCCCAGCAGAGTGGTCCAACCTTTCTAGCAGTAGACACATCTATAGATTTGGTGTAGGCTCAGTGTGTTTACACTCCAGCAGACAAACATCAGCCATGCTAATGGTGGGCAAGAAAGTTTCTTTATGGTGGTTAAAGGAGACCAATTTTGTTTTGAAGGTATTAAAATTTACAAGCCAATTCATATCCCAATTAACCACTGATTGGAGGTCAGTTTCAAAAGAAACAGCCAGGTTTACTGTTAGCATTGGCAGATTTCTGATTGAAATGGCATTTGCCTAGATACCTGCTTGGGAACTGATTGTATCAAAGATCAGAAACTGCACAGGACTCTAAGATAGAGCTTGGGGGGGAGGGCACCTGTGTTCATGTGAAAGAATCTAGAAGCTTGATTTCCTGATTTGATAGGAACTATTGAATTGCCCTCAAGCTTATGCAAAAGGCCAGCATCTCAAACTATATCAACATCTCTAGAGCCACAGCTTGAGCTTTGCCATTATGATCAAGAGCCTGGTATACATATTCAGTGATGACCATTAATGGTAGACATAGCAAAGCAGAAGCCATATTGTTTGTCACAGAGTAGGTTATGAGAGGTCAAATGTTGAGTCGGAAGAGAATTTTCAAGCAAAGCATTAAACCTTGACTGTTGGAGATGTGAAGACTTCAAATTGATTGAATAGAGGGATTGAGAGTTTACTGCTGTCCAGTTCAGCATGCTCTTGTAGAGTCAATAATCTCAAGAACTGAACTCTCTGGAACTTTATTTTCAGGACCCACATAGCATCTGACTATTTTAATGATTACATTGTTTTTTTTTTTTTTTTTATATTCCTCGTTAAAAAAAATAAATAAAAGGTTACTTCCACAGCTTAAATTGCTTGCAATTATCAAACCTACTTGAACATCAGCAGGCATATTGTTTACTTATGCCTCAATTCTGTTTTTGCTCAGTTTGAGAGAAATCTCAATCTTTGAGATTCTCCCCCCCCCCCCCCATCTTATCTAGCTATGGTTATTTAAAACCCACTCCCTACCTTTTTTCTTTCTCTCCTTATGACCAAACTTCAACTTCATCTTAGTCACTTTTCATATCAAGATATGGCAACAAAAAAACAACTTTGTAGTATCCTTATTGTTAATTTCACTCAAGTGAGAGGCAGCGAAAAGAAAAGGAAGCAATATTAACGTGCTAAAAATTAAATAATGGAATGAGGGTTGTGGGTGAATGAAAAATACTTTCAGTATGGTCATAGTAAAAATATTAAATTTAATATCAATATTTAGAAATGTACAAATAGCCTTAAATTTAAGTAAATTCTTTAGCTAGTTTAATGGGCTCATGATGATTGAGTTTCCATAATGAAGGTCCAAGCTCTCTGATTTGTGCACTTCCAATGCATTCATATCCTTTGTAAAAGACTGCATATTGTCCTGGAGTTATAGCTCTCATTGGGTGAGGAAGGTTGACTATACATGTTGAATCGTCACTGCTTGCTGATTTCAATTCACACGTGATAAGTGGATGGGCATGTTGGAAACGGAACTCCACAGTCATTGACTTAGATTCTGACCAATCTGGTTGAGGACAAATCCAATATGGCCTGTTAACTTTAAAACTAATGCAGAATAGAGCTGGATGAGTGGTACCAGGAGCCTAAAAAGAAAAATACACACATTATTTTTTTGGGGCAAGAGCTGAATGTTTAATTTTGTAATCACTTAAATTTTTAGAATTCACCTTACTGTTAAAATGGAGTGTGCATTATGCTGATCACCTGTTAAATTATTTTCACTCATTTAGATTTTTGATACTGAATATTTTTTTTTCCTTAATGAATTTACATTTATGTAAGTTAGCTATTTCAAACTAAATATTTTTTTTTACTTACAACAATTATATCATTGGTCTCAGAATTGATTTCAGCCACAAAATATGCATGATGGCAACCTCCTAGATGAATACGTTGACCCAGAGTCCACATGTGAATTCCTGAAAAGGATTGAGAAAGCAAAACTTAAAATATGTCTTTCTTTCAAGCTGGCCTTTTCTATAAAAGCCAGTTACAACTGCTGTTTGTACTTTCTTTTGATAATTCTTGGGTCTTTAATGGACTTAGATAAAAAGGAGTATGTATTTTACCTGTGGTTCTTAATCTTAGCTGAAAACCCTTAAAATTTCTTCAGAGACCAAAGGGTTACCATATGCATGAACTCAGAACCTTTCTCACAAATTACCTTTTCTTTGTAAACTTTGCTCTTCTTTAATATATACTTATCTTGGATAAAATCATGTTCTGGTATGTTTTTCAAGGTGTTTTCAAAATTTTTTAACTAAATATATATTTATATATTTTTAATGGTTAAAGGTAGAAAAGAAATAAAACATCTTAATGTTTAGGAATTAAGTATAAAAGATTATTACTGCTATACTGGGTGCTCTATATAATTGACCTTGTATCAGGCATACTTATGAAACTGAAATGTTTCAAATTTTTGAAAAAAATTTTACCTGCTTGAGTAAAAACTTTACAATCCGTTTTTAAGAGCAATTGATTGGCTACTGGTATTCTGGTCTTGTGCTATTATTATTCTCATTTTGGTTGCTATTTGTACAACGTTTCAGCTGTTGTATGCTCTGGCTTTCTTCAGGTGTTAAGAATTTCAAGCCAAACCCTTTATTATGATCACTGGGGTAGATCATTCTCATTTTTGTGCAAAGCCTTTTTTGGTAGTCATGAGTTATTTCCATCTAACCTGACTCTCTAAGTTACTTGTTCCCTCTGCCCAGTGGATATAGAGGTCAGTTAGTGCCAGTGACTTGACCCAAAGAGTTATGAGTTCAATACTAGGCTACAGCAGCGGTGACTTAAAGTTGGGTTAGAGAGAGATAACTCATGACTACCAAAAGAAGTTTTGCAGAAGAAATGAGAATGATATACCAGTGATCATAATAAAGGGTTCAGTTTGAAATTCCTAGCACCTGAAGAAGGCCGGAGCACACAATGGCAACCAAGATGAGGACAATAGAATGAAGGAAAAAAAAAAAGCCTTAAACTTAATAAAAACAAACTTTTTCAAAATATTTATTTATTTTTTCTTTTAAATCTTTTCTAACAGATTGGGTAGGGGGAATCTTGATTGATTTTTTTTTTTTTTTTTTTTTTTTTAGTGGGTAATCAAATCATTACAACAGTTTACAATGGATAATGAAATATTACATAACTTTTTTTCTTTCTCCGTGAAAAACATTAATTTCCTATATTTATTTGATAACTGTCCTGATTTTAAGTTCTCTTGCAACTTCCTTCGATTATCATTAGATCTACATGTGTGTTGGATAAATTGTCTAAATTATGCAAAAATTAAAATAAAACAAAAATATCTTGAAATACTAAAGAGTAAATTTATTTGATAAAATCAGCTCCAGACAACTTTAGAATTTCCTGCATGGTCTCTTTGGTGAATGCTGCCATAATCTTTACTTTCAGTTCATCTGTGGTGTTACAGAGTCTTATTGGTATCTCATTCAACTGTACCCCACACATAATAATTAAAAGGGTTGCAGTCTGTGGAGTTAGGGGGCGATGTAGTTGCAGAAATTGTCTGACAGCATGATGGAGTCCTGCTGTTAGATATAGGGTCTCGATGTAGGCCTCTCTTGAATTTGAGGCCCTCCCCGACAGAATGATTGAAGTGAACTTTCTAAGCTGCTTTACCGTCATAATCACCATTAGACTTATCCAACTCTTTAACTCTTTCCAAACCTACTGCACTATTCTGAGATTGACACCCAAACAAAATGTTTGCATTGGAGCTTCTAACACAAAAGCCAAGCTGCATAGCAGGTTCTTTCCAAATTTCTGGCAGTGAATTGTCATAGTGCTCTTTTTCTCACAGACGGTGCCCAACTGGCCTTACTATACTGTGCAGTCAACAAAAAAAAAAAATGGTACATGCACAAAATTAAGAATTATAAAATGGCAACAATTTACCCATTGCATCTTCTATCAGACTAACTGAATGACAAAATAGAAAAAAAAATTCACACCTATTCCTTAACAGCATTTTGAAGAAAGCTGGTATTTGAAAGCTTATTTAAATTTCTTTAGTGTTTTCTATTAAAATCATATTCTCAGATGTTAAGTTTAATTTTGCAAAATATAAAGAGGATTGGTAATTACCTTACCTTCATGTTGTCCAAGTGTTTCCCCTGTTTCAATATTCACAAACTTTCCTGGCAAAGGTTCAATATACTAGAAAAAACAAAAAAACTCTTTACAAGAACATAAGATTGGTATTTCTGGTATAGACTTACTTAAAGCAAAAGCTAATCTTGCTAAATTAGTGAGTCTGACTACATCTCTCTGTATTCTATTATATTGATCTTGATCCAGACTAAGCTAAGCTTTATATATTTCAAAATTCTGGAGAAATACATGATAATGTTTGCATGAATATTATAAGAGAACTCAAATGTTTGTTGAAAAAGTAAATACAAATTATTCAATAATCTTAAAACAGATATTGACTATTAAAATTTTTTTTTTCAATACATAAAATGTTAAATCCTAATGAAAATAAGTTTATTTGTTGATAGATGGATAGAGGTTATTATTTCAAACTCTGGTGGAAACAAACAAGCTTTCACTTTTATGCAAAAGTGACTTTTTTTATTGCTGATTATGAATTGATCACTAAGTTGATTCTCATTAAGTGCTCCAGGTTTGTGACTTAAATTAAGCTTAGTAAATACCATAACCTTCTATCAAATATGTTTCTATCATTACATTTCATGCTTGAATTATTTTTCTAATTTGAAATTAAATAGTCCAATTTTTTATGTAGTCATTTGCTTTCATATTTTTTGTCTCTTAACACACTATAACAGTTATTCAAAATGAATAGTAATGAATCTTTACAAAGTTATGCTTCTTAGTAAAGCCTTATTAATGACTAAGATGTATTTGAATATTTGCTTGATTTTATTTTTAAGTTGCTGATCTGTGGAGGCTGTTAGTAAATGATACTTTTGATACTGGACAATTAGGTAGTAAAATAATTTGAAATAGTAGTAGATAGGTTCACTTATTGTGCAGTTCAGCAACCACCCCACCCGGTTTTTTGAACAGGAATAAAGGTTTATTCATTTTCTTATTCCTCTTTCACCTCAGTAGCCCCTCTCATATTAGTGGAATTATCACCTTTCTTGGGGTGAATTGATGCAAAAATAAATGTCTTAAAAGACAAAACATTGTGGCATTTGTAAATTTTTTTGGTGGGGGAAGAAGGCAATAAACATGACAAACAAGTTTGGATATTTAGCTTCATCTTTGTCTAAAGTAGGCTTTTTTTTCTTCTTTCGTTTTTTTAAATGAGATAGTTTTAGAGTTGTGAGCTGTGTGACAAACAGTTGTTGATCTGTGTTTTTTCTTTGTTTTTAAATTGTAGATGCCTGATTACATTCAGCCAAGTGTTACTTAATAAAAATGATTACTGAAGATTCACTGCATTTAACATTTCATTGAGCATTTACATATGCAGTAAAGTTGGAAATGAAATTGCACTGTGCTAACCTCACTCATTAAAACCTGTAGATACTTTCATCTTCATTGCTAGTTTAAAGTAAATTAAACCATTTTTCTGGGGCCCTCAAGGGTGCAATGACAGGCATCTAGTAAAGAATCTTGCAAAAGACAACAATGATGAGAATTGAACTTGGTAGCTCTGCATTTGTCTGTAGTAAGATGGGAAGACAGCCTTAAGTGATTTGTAATACAATGCTATATCATAGCTAGTATACTAGTCACAATTGAGAGCCTCCATTTTTTTACATAAACAATAGGTCATGTAAATAAACTGATAAACACTTCAAGTTAATTTCAGTTAAGTTGCATGTGTCTATACTGTCAAGTTGTTTTGCTGGGTAAAGCTGCAACATGTTTAGTGGAGTTTAAATCTAATGACTGGGATCCAATGGACTATCTAGAAATTGGTTGAGTGTTATGGATCCAGATTAGTGTCATCTGCAAATGGTGGGAGTGAGAAAAATGGAGTTGTTTTATTTTACTTTGACAAATTACACTGAAGCGCTCACATCTATCAAGATGTACTCCAGTGTCACCAGTAATCTTTGTAACCACTGAAAAGAACAAATGTGCCTAACATTACAGAATCATTGCTATGGATAGTCTGTATCCATACCCTCATGCATATACTCTGCCTGAAAAAGTGGAAAACTTGAATTGTCTGACCAATCTTCTGCGGTCCTATGACAATATTATCTGGCCCAGGAAAGTAACTGATCTCATAGTGTCAATATTTGGTTGAAAATACAGTTTATACTGTGTGTTGAATGGCATCAACATTGAATTGGGATGTGATTTGATGCAAATTTTCCCTGTTGGATGGCTAGAACCTTTGGAAATCTTGTTTTATGCATCACCTTCTAGCAACCTTTCTTGAGAAAAATGTAGAGCAGTTGTTATCTTGAATACCCTCCGTACTCTTGCTTCCCTGACAACTACAATCTCCAAGAATTTAAAAGCCATGTCAATTGCCATCTCTTATCTCCTTGATTCGCATCTTTTTCCTGACAACCCTTATGTTCTTCTTTCTTTCTACTCTACTCTCATGCAGCCCTCTTCACACCAGTGTTTTCATCCTTCTCTTACCCATTCTCTGACACCCCCATAACTTCTCCCTCTTTCTCATCATTCACCTCTTATGTAGCCCCCTGCACACCAGTGGCAGTTCTGCCTTGCTTGGGATGAAATGATTTTTAAAAAAAGTACTTAATCTTTCTGGCTTTAATAACAATTCCTTGACCAAATAGTGTTAAATTCTGTCTGTAATCTATGGTTGTCACAGTTACACTACCTCTTAATTTAATCATCTGGCTGAATTCATTCCCACTAGTGGGAGAGGGCAGAACTATCCAGTTTAGTCTTATCTCTAATTTTTTAGCATTTCAGTTTAAGGCAGTATAAGCTTGCATATAAAACCATGATACTTTTAATCTGAGAGTCAATACTCTAGGTAATTTTCTTCTTGTTTTCTTAAAATCTATAATAAAGTGTTGCTTCAAATTTGTTTTAACAGTGGAGATTTCATAACCCAATATGTGCTTTTCCATTACACTTAACTAGATAAATGCAGGTCTTCTCTGGTGTCTACAGTTACTATCAGCTACTTTGTGTATGTATCCCCATAGAAAATGATTTTTTAAAACATTAACAGTTTACCCAATTCATACTTGATATAGTTTCTTCAGAAAACTAAGTAAATCTTGTTTTTTTTTTTTTTTATTTAATGTCCCAGACATCTAGTTTCCTGTTTAAACATGAAACAACTCAATGCAACCATGTATCATCATGCAATATTTAGTACCTAGTTTTATTAGTCATCCAACCTTACTGTTGTACTGTTACTAAATCATTTTGTTATAGTTGATTTAAAAAAAAAATGTAACTTACTTCTTTGATAAAGTTTTTGAAATTTCGAGATCCAATGAAACAGATTCCCATACTCTTAAAAGAAGAAAAAAGATTATAAGAAGCAAAACATGGAAATGTTACTGCAGAGACTAATAGTTTCATTGCATTCTGAATTGCTTCTGCAAAGAAAGTATTTCTCATTGGATGATTCACATCTGGTTAGAGGCAGCAAATAAGATTTAAAGCTGTTGCAGTTCAGAAGGGGAGGGATATGTTATATAACTTCCTCCCATCTCTTGCCAACATTTAATCCAATATGGCATTTAAATTTTTTTTTCTTTTTTTTTTCTTAAAGTAACTGTTCCTCAAAAATTTCTTACATTAATAAAAATGTGTTTAGATGATCCCTTTAATAAGATAAATGTCATCTTTATTTTTTTTTTTTTTTTTTGCGGGGAGTGAGTAACTTAACTTCATAACAGCTTTTGGGATATAATAGTGATTTAAGGATCTAATTAACCAATAGGTGGGGGAATAAGTGGATTCATACCTTATCTAAGGGGACTTGCGCATAAGTGAATATAACAAACCCAACTGGAGTTGAAACTCGGCTCCCTGATTTACAATTTCGAGCTGTTATCTATTACAGCACCTGGTATTCCCAAGCAGTTATCCATCTAGGTACTAACCAGGCTCGATGTTGCTTAACTTCAGTGATCATAGGAGAACTGGTGTTTCAATGTGATCCAGATAATAGATAGGCTGTAAGCCTATCTATTATTTAATAAATAATCTAAAGTTGTTCAACACAGTAAAAAATTCCAGACTATTAAACAGGAATCAGAAAAAAAATCAAGCTGAACTTTAAAAGTAATAATGAAGAAGAGTATAATAAACCTTTTTCTTTTAATGAACTGAAGGATTCATTAAAGAAGGCTAATAACACAGCTGAGGGACCAGACGAGATATCGTATGAGTTCTTAAAACAACTACCTGATCAATCATTGAAGTATTTACTATCTATTTTTAATGACATCTGGATCAGTGATAATATTCCTGCCATATGGAAACAAGCCATAGTCATTCCTGTAGTAAAACCAGGAAAAGATGCATCTGACCCCTCCAATTACCACCCCATAGCACTAACAAGCTGTGTATGTAAGACTCTTGAAAGAATGGTAAATAACAGATTAGTTTGGTTTTTTGAAATAAATAAAACAACAACCAATCTTCAATGCAGTTTCCGAAAACAGCAGAGTACTATGGATCATTTAATAAGACTGGAAACTTTTATTAGGAATGCCTTTATCCAAAAAAAAAAACATATTACTGCTATCTTCTTTGACTTGGAAAAGGCATATGATACCACATGGAGATATGGTATCATGAAAAATCTCAAAGAAGCTGGACTGATGGGAAGACTACCTATTTTCATCAATAACTTTTTAAACAACAGATTATTTAATGTCCGTGTAGGAGCATGCCTCTTGGACCCCAAGGAACAGGAAATGGGAGTCCCACAGGGGAGTATTTTATCTGTAACATTATTTAACTTAAAAATCAATGATATTGTTGGATGTATAAACCCAGGTGTGGATTGCTTACTGTATGTCGATGATTTTTTAATTTGCTACAGCTCAAGGTATATCCACATAATTGAGCGGCAGCTTCAACAATGCATTGATAAAATAAACAATGGTCAACCAAGAATGGATTTAAGTTCTCCACTAACAAAACAAAATGCATGCACTTTTGCCAGCTTAGAAAATTACATCCAGATCCTCTGTTAAAACTGGACGGGATTCAGATTCCCGTTGTAGACCAACATAAATTTTTAGGACTAATATTGGATAAAAAGCTCACCTTTATTCCATACATCAAACACTTAAAAAACAAATGTAACAAAGCTATCCAGCTGATGCGAGTTATTGCCCACACAGATTGGGGAGCTGATAGATAAACCTTACTGAAGTTATATAGATCATTAGTGCGATGGAAATTGGACTATGGCTGCTACATATATGGTGCCGCGAGAAAGTCATACACAAAGTCATTAGACACTGTTCATCATCAGGGGCTTAGACTGGTCTTGGGAGCCTTTCGAACTTCTCCTATTGATAGTCTATATGCAGAAGCCAATGAACCGCCATTATCAATTCGCCGTAACGAACTAGCTTTACAATATTTGACCCAAATCCTCTCTTGCCCATCCAATCCTGCCTACGACTGTATTGTAAACCAATTATATCACCCTCTCTATGATAGGAAAAAGAAAACAATTAAAACATTTGGCCTAAGGATGAAAGAAATCATCAGAGAATCCAATATAAACCTGGAATAAATTCACGAATCACTCATTTCAGAAAGCCCTCCATGGGAAATCATCCAACCAACAGTATTGCTAAATCTCACCAAATTACTTAATCAAAGACCAACCCTACTGATTTCTACGAAGAACTGAACAAGATTGTCGATAGTTTCCCTTCCTATAAACATGTATATACAGATGGATTGAAAGAAGGTGAGAAATGTGGATGCTGTGCCCTACTAGATAACGTCACAAAAAAAAAAGACGTCTACCCAATGGAGCATCAATTTTTAGTGGTGAAGCCACAGCTGTTGAGCTGGCACTTGATCTAATCACTGACAATGTAAGTGACAGCTTCGTTATATTCTCTGATTCGCTCTCTGTACTATTGTCCATCCACAACAAGAATCTTAATAACCCGATTATCATTAAACTTTTAAATCAATTAAATGTGATGAACAAAACCAATATTGTCTTTTGTTGGATCCCCAGCCACATTGGCATTCATGGTAACACGAAAGTGGACATGGCTGCAAAGGAGTCTCTGAGAGAGGATATCTTCAATATGAAGGTCCCATTCACAGATCAAAGGCCTGCAATAAAAAGATATATTCAGTTCAAATGGCAAAAACATTGGTCGACCTGTCAGAACAACAAACTCTTCCAGATTAAACCAAATTTGGGAGAGTGGAGAGGTGCATTAAGGAAATCCAGAAAGGAAGAGGTAATACTGGCTCGAATTAGGATAGGACACACCTTTTTTACCCACTCCTAGCTGTTACGAGGAGTAGATCTGCCCAAATGCTCTAAATGCCAGATGAATAATAGCATAAGACATATACTAATTGATTGTACAGACCTAGCAAAAATTCGTCAACAGTTTTATAAAGTACAGAACTTAAGATTTTTATTTGAAAACATCAACATTGACAAAATACTAGCCTTCCTTCAGAAAATTGACCTATTTAATAAAATGTAACTTTATTATATAGCTTCAATATAGACATATAAACTACAACATCTCCTCCTAGCTATGGGGAAAATAGCGTGCTGTGTTCCGAATAAGCCTGTTTCCAGGGAATAACTGTCATTTAAAATAAAAATATGCTTCCAGCCTTAAATGACCCTTTAGATGTTGATAGGCCATTAAACAGGAACAAACAAACAAAGTTGTTCAAGTCAATAGGAAATCCAACCTTGTAACAAAAAAATTATGAAACTTACTTCTTTCTTTTTGGCAATTTTCTGTAAATTCTCTTCAATGGCAACCTGTCGTACTTGGTCTTTTCTAAGGTGGCCAATTGGAAAGAGTGTTTTCTTCAGTGCTTGCTGTGATATCTGGGCAAGGAAAAAGGTTTGGTCTTTCACAGCATCAACAGCTTTCAACAATTTGATGGCTAAAATCAAAACAAAATTACTTAAGACATTAAAAAAACACCTACAATATCTTAATGCAGGTGGCACTTAGACATCTGCCTGTCTTCAGAATCAATTATATACTTTTAACTTTCTTATGATGACATATCAGAAAGGTGGCTTTTTGTTGAGTGTACAGGCATCTTAAAGGAGTCACTTTCTCTGTCCCATGTATAGATGATGCAATGTACAGAAGCTTAGCTAGGGGGTTATGAGTTAAAAGGATCGAGTATCTGTCATTGAGAAATGGTTAGCAAGCTAGTCTTGCAGATTATTCACTAGAGTAATGAGGTTGAACATCATGGTGATGCTTCACTACTGTGGCCCTTAGATAAGCTTAGTAAATATCTAAAGACAATTAGAAAACTTGTTCAATATTTGGTAACCAATACAGAGCAGCTGATGTGCTATAAAAACTGCATTAATAATTTTGTTTTTCAAAATTAAAATCTATACGGTTTTCAATTTTATGTTTATGCAGGTCAGTAGATGAAATAAATATTAAGATATCCACTAAAAATAATGTTTAAAGCAATAAAAACATGCCTGATTAAAAAAAAAAAACAGTTACTTTTTTTTAATAATTAGATATTTATTTTTTTTATAAAAACAGGTTGGTAGGATGGAAGATTCATATATGTAAGACATACTATCCTCAAGTAGCTGGCAAAGGCCTTAGTTGCCAAGAGTATTTATTCCCCTTTGGCAAACCCAGGATATTACACCACAGTCCTATATACTAACCAAAATCACTGAGGAAAACACTTGTATGGGGGTTAACATCAAAATTATGTGTGCTTGTCAAAGAAGTGCTCAATAGTAGAGAATCCATAGAGTCAGAAGCAATATTTGTTTCTCTTCACATAAAGCTAATGTTAACATCTTTAACAGTCTTGTGAACGTGGTTGTACTATCTTTTGCCATATAATTGTTTTTCCTTTTGTTAAATTTGGTTGGTGTATGCATTGTGTATGTTTATATATGTTGGTTGCCTGTTGGGTTCACCGAGTGAGGATAAATACTCTTGTCAACTAAGGCCAATTGCCACAAAGTTGTAACCAACTGTCCTACTGCCACCATTTTTATGAAAATAATATTTTGATTCTGCCATTAGTTATGTGTTTGTCTACCTTGATATCATACTTAAGGAGTGTATATCAGCATGCGGTGTGGGTATAGAAGAATCCAAAAGAGTATCCTGTACATACAGTTGTAGGATAACTCTCTAAGAGAATTCTAAATATACATGTATATAAATATATATAGAGCAAATATAAGAAAAATTAAGGCAGACATGTTATTTCTTGGTAAATCGGAAGTATCATCATCAGCTTCCGTCTTTATTGTACAGAAGATTTTACACGAATGAGATTCACAAAAATCTCAAAAAAAGAATGAATAAAAATAACGGTCGCTCTCTTAAAAGAGAAAATTTAACAAAAACTACATCGTTACATCAGTTCGGCGAACACACACACATATTCATACATAAGCATATATATACAACATATAATCAGAGGACACGCATAGGGGTGGATGTCAACAAAAATTCAAAGATACATTCAACCTGTCAGTTGGACTGCAGACCCGTAGATTTGAAATGTAAAGAAAACAGGTTAGGTGAGAGAGAGAGAGCATTAAAAAGAAAGGGTAAGCATTTTAAAGTGTAAACAAAAGGGGAAGAAGAAGAAAGAGAGGAATAAATTTAAAATGGAAAGAAATGATAGGAGAAAATGAGAAAATAAAAAATAAATATTATATATTAACAGTGAAAGGATAAGAAATTGGAGTCTAAAAAAATTTAAAAATATGTTTAAGGCATAATAGTTAATCTGTTGTGATCACAACATAATCATACAACTATATAATAAAAATTATACTAATTATACAATCAACAAAACAAATATAGCACAATATAAAATCCTCTGTACAATAAAGACGGAAGCTGATGATGGTTCGCCTGAAATAGGCCTATACTTCCGATTTACCATGAAATAATGTGTCTGCCTTAATTTTTCTGATATATATATATATATATATAGATGTCAGATTAAATGAATTTCAAATATTGTATTATTTTTATTTAAAGAAAGAAATGTAATACCCCAATGGCCGTCCCGAACAATTTCCTCCGGTGGCCGTTCTCCACGCTGTGTTGTTGCCGGGAATTTGTAGAAAATGTCGGCCGGACAGCTGGGGGTACAAGATTGACTGTAAGGAACGAACTTCCAAGATTTTGGATGAGTGGAAAAGAAGGCTTTATTCGTTTAGAGTTAGCCTTGTCTGCTGGGGCAGGCGAATGTGACACGCAGCTCTAACTCCAATTAATGGAGATCAACAAACCCAAACTGGACGAAGACAAGACAAGGAGAGATACTTCCTTCAAGCTCGCACCCGGCTGACTCCTTTCACTTCTCTCGTCTTTAACTTAACTGCCCAACTCGGAAAAAACACCTGAATTTATCTAAAAATCGACTGGAACAAGGAAATCCGGAAATGCTCTAGACCACCGGTGACAAACACCGGCGACTGTAAGTCTGAAATTTCAGTTATCCTTTTTTTTGTTTATCTTAATAAGGCTTCCGCCGGAAAAGGCTTAATGTGAGGTCAAGATACAGTAAGAACAGCCTTTGACCGCTGAACTTTATCACTGAGTCAATTTTCCTCAAAAAGAAAAAGTGTTTATTTATTTATTTTTCTCTTCTTTTTCACTTTTGTTAGACATGTTTTCTAAACTATTTTCTATTCTAATCTATTTTCTATTTTAATCTATTATAATAAAATACATATATCTAGTTATCGTGTCACAGAAAAAAATTTACAGTAATTTTTAGCAACACAGTTTTGTGGTTATTTTTTGTTACCACAACTCACATCACTGAAGATGATTTTAGGAGATTGAAAGTACTTGGGTACATCAAGAAATGAATAATAAAATCATCTGTCAAAGTTACAGCTCATTTCTTACATCTTTTAATTATAATACCCGAAAGATTATCCATGAGAATGAACAGATTTTATTAAAAATAAGTAGACACAATGTTTGCAATTTATTTAATCTGACATATCTAAAAGAAAATTTGCTGCCCAAATACACGAATATGCACATATATACATATATACACACACACACACACACATATTTACTTATATATATATATATATACACAGCCTGCTATGAAAGCTGCCTGTCTGCCATTACACAGATAGACGAACATCTTATCACTGAGCTAACGACAAATTAGTCAGAATTCAATCTTAGCTTGAAGCTAAAAATGGATAATCTAGCTGCACTGAAGAGCTGTGATACAGCAAAACAGGCTTATCTGAAAACGATTATATATATATATATATATACAATTCTGTGAAAGACTTTAGCCATGTTGGAGTCATTTTCACACCCAATTACCATATTTCTTTAGCAAGGGTTCTGAAGTAGTATAGAAAATGTGAGACAAATTTTGGCCACTTCACATACACCAAGTCAAATGCTGTTTTAAAACAGAAAAAACTCTGTAACTAAAATTTATTATATAATGTTGATTTTAAGAAGTTAATGTACATTGTTAAATAAACCTTATTTATTAATTCTGTCAACATTTACTTCATGATTTAAATCATGGGTCAGATCTGACCAATCTTTTAATACAGTGACATATTCATCAATTAGTTTCTTTTGTGTTGCATGCAATTTGTGCAATGGATTTCTGTAATGCTAAAAAAAATCTCATCTTCATCCAAGTCTGGTATCAGATGTTTTTTTCAGCAACAGAATATTTGACACTATTGAAGTTATCATCAGTTTTTACCAATTTTCTTGAACCATCCCTTTTTATGCTGCTCTAAATCATGACATTCTTACCATAAAAACTTCACTGTTTTTGTTGTGTAACATGGGTAAAATGATTCCTATATGGCCAATACTTAAAAGCTGGCAATTATTAGAAACATACAATAGTTAAAAATGGCCTAAACCTGTTATATTGTACTTTATATATATATATTAGTTAGTTTTTGGTCATAAGTAAATTAGATCAGTTGTATTAAAAAGTGTTCAATACATTTATATTGTAGAACTTTTGAATATTTTTCATAACTCATTTACAAATGAAATATTAATACAGGTTTCATTGAATAATATAGACAAGTTCTGTCTATTTATTTTGTGTAAGATCCGTTCGTATGATCTGATTAGCTTGATAGTGTTGTCATGGAAAGACGACAAGAAATCGCAATAATTGTTGATTTTTTTATCAGGTCTGAGCTTTCGGCTTACATAAGCCATTATCAAAGGATGAACATTTAATGTTCAGTGAACATAGAACATTTAAATTATTATTAACAGAATGGAGTTATACAGAGAAAATTAGACAGGTCCATTTTTTGTGTCGCACATGGCTGTAGGCTGAGAAGGAATGGTGGTAGTGGGTTTTTTGTTCAATTGAGTGTATAGTGGCATGAGGGATTGGTCTGGGAACTACTGCTACTATGGTGTAGGGGGTAAGTATAATAACTATGACCTCTCCCGTCGATTATAGGCATTGAATATGTTAGTAGAGGTGTCGAAATTTATTTTATTTAGACTAGGTTTAAACTGTTTGATGTAGATAGCTTCTAGAATTTTAAGTTTTCATTTATTATTTTCTTGTCTAAGTATATGCGTATTTTCAACAAGTGTTTTCCTAAGAAGTGTGTGTTGATAGCCGTGGTGTTTTAAATGTTGGAATATGTTAGAATTTTCATTTAAGTGCAATGTAAGTCTCCACGAAACTTAAAATGACAACACTATCAAGCTAATCAGATCATACGAACGGATCTTACATAAAATAAATAGACAGAACTTGTCTATATTATTCAATGAAACCTGTATTAATGAAAAAATGCTGCTAAAATACACACAATATATATATATATATATATATATATATATTAAAAAACAAGTGTTTGTTGCTTTATAATGCATAAAATGTTTTTAGCTTTCCTTGCTCATGTGATGAAAGTCTACTTAAATTTATACATGTCTCATGGAAAAGCTACAGTATGACTGATCAAAACTAATGTTATTACCCACAATGGCAAAACTATATTCCAAACATTAAAAACTATCATATGATGTGTAACATGAGTTGTAGTAGTAACAACAACAACAGTTCTAAAAAAATTTAAAACATTAAATATCAAAGGTTAAAAATTCCTGCTCAAGAGTGATCTAAAACTGGTGAGTGTCCAAAGCTCTTGGAAGTATTTCCCTTAATAGCACACATATCAGGTCTGCTTGGTGGCTGAGATAGGAAATTCAATTATCAATGATAGAATCCAATCAGGATTTCAAATACTGATTTAAAGATTGAAAGAACACAATCTTTTTAGCCACTTAGCAGTTAATACCATTAACACATCACTCAATAAATCCCAGACCTAACTAATAAAACAACAACTTTATTCATCAACATAGTCTCCTTCTAGGGTGATACACTGATTCCAATGCTTTTCAAACAATTTGATGCCTTTTTTGTAGAACAATTGGTGTTTGGCCTCAAAATATGCCTCAGTTTCCAATATCACTTCTTCATTGGAGGCAAATCCCTTTCCCTGGAGCATTCTTTTGAGGTCTGCTAACAGCCAGTAGTTGCTGGGGGCTAGATCTGGAAAATAGGGTGGATGCATAAACAATTCGAGGTGCAATTCATGTAGTCTTGCTATTGTTGCAATCGACACAGTTTGTTGTATTGGTGAAAGATCACATTTTTCTTATTCATTTGTGGCCAATTTTTTGGCCATTTTTTTGGCAATTTCTTCCTTCAAATGCACTAATAATGTTATACAATATTCGCTGTTGATTGTTCTTCCTTTCTCAAGGTAATCGATGAATCTTATGCATCACATACAGAGGCCCAAACCTTGCCTGCTGATGTTTGCATCTTTGGTCACTTTGGACAACTTTCAGTCCACTCAACTGTCGATTTAACTCAAGTGAAGTGATGGATCCAGGTTTCATCCATTGTCACATATTTATGCAAAAGCTCCTTGTTGCTTTGAAACAGTTGCAAACAACGTTCTGAATTGCTGATGCGTTGTTGTTTTTGATTAACTGTGAGCAAACATGGCACCCACTTTGAACACAGCTTTCTCATTGACAAATGTTCATGCAAAATGATGAATACCCTGCCTTGTGATATGTTCAACTTCTCTGCTATCTCATGCAACTTCAATTTACAATCAGCCAAAATGAGTTTGTGGATTTGTAACACTGTAAGTGTTCCTTATACACACGTTAAACAGAACTTGATGGACCCTGGATTCAAACCCAGGAATAGATATTCAGAAAATATCTGTGTGTATATACTTTTTTCTTTCCAGAAAAATCAAATTTTTTCTTTTCTTAGGAGGGGCTGAGAGAGAGAGGGAGGGGAGGAGGAAGGAAATAAATGCTGGGGTGGCTGAGAGGTAGAGAGACGAAATTCAGGGCATTTACAGGGTGACTTCAAACTGATATGAAAATAATTTTATAAAATCGCAGATGGCCTGTGAGGGGAAAGAACCCTGATTCTTTTTCTTTCCTCATTGTCTGTTGCTCTCCCCTTCACCTCTCACGAAGAAAGAAAAATAAAAAAATTTTTTATCAGTAAATTTTTGAAGGAGGCCACCCAGGTGAGGATGTAATTGTAATTTATGCTGATAGGTGAATGTATGAAGTCAACAAAATATCGTCGACATGGTAGGAATTGCACGCAGTTGATCTGAACCAGACAATTGAATTTGACGTTATATTTTAATGGGAAGACAATTCCGATCACTTCCCACACCATGCCATACTGAAACGGTTTCAACAAAAACACAACGGATTTGAAAATCAAGGTAGAGACAGACCACAGGTTGTCAGAGAAAGATGAGACGAAATAATCACTCAGAACACGTGAAGTAAAGACGCGGTAAATCCCCCCTCTCTCTTCCACACACTAGTAACACAAAACATCGTTTATAGGTGGAACTCCGAGGCAGGGAAGCATAAAGACTGTATTACTTTTGACAACAGACAGAGTAGCAGTAGTTTGTGGGCTCTGAAAGAGTTGGTCTGCATTTTATTTTTAGTTCTCTCTTTTTTTTTTTTATTATTCTCTCTCTTTTGATATAGAGAATTACAATATATTTTCCCTCCCCCATTATCAGAAAGCAATGCTTTATCAACACACATAATTCAGATTTTTCCATTGTTTTGAAAATCTGCAACAGTAGCTTCACTTGAATAACTGTAATTTGTAAACTAATTATCTGATTGGGCCCAAATTTTGTCACGTGCCATTTGAAGGTTAGTGCTTCATAAAAATCATATGATTCTTTTTTATCAGTGGCACCATCTATATGTCAGGCTTGGAACTTATTGAGTAATGTGTTATGTAAGGAATGAATGTAACCTAAAAGGCTTACATATTTCAGAACATGTGTTATTAAAGGGATAAGAAAGATAGTATTGGAATGTTTAACTTTGGATATTGTATTATGACAGCTGTCATATTGGTGTGCATTAAAAAATAACATTTGTAAAAATTGATATATTTTTGCTTATTGATTCTAACAATAAAGAAGGAAGATACAGAACATTTTTAATGTTTTATGCTTATTAAGAAAAGTATAAATGCAAATAAAACACAAAAATACAATTTATGTAGTTCATAGGAAAGTTACTTAGAATGATTAGAGTGGGTTTTGAAATTTTATCAAAAGTTACCAGGCTACAACAGTGGTGAGTAAATGACTTAGAGAGTTAAGTTAAGGGGAGATAACTACATGGCTACCAGAAATAGCATTGCACATAGAATGAGAATGATATACCAGTGATCATTATAAAGGGTCTGGTTCAAAATTTCTAGCACCTGAAGGAGTGTACAATGGCCGAAATGTCATAAACATGGCAATAAAGATGAGGACAATAGTTCAAACAATGTAAATACTACCTCATCTCAGAAATATAGAAAAATACTGAAAGATGAGAATGTTAAATAATCCAAATGATTTACTAACAACTTTATTTTTGTGCCAAGTAATAGCAATATTGTCTTAACATAGTCAAAATTCTTTAAGTTATAGATTTACAAGACTATTATTTGAATTGAATGAAGATACAACAAATTTTCACAATTGACAAAAGATAAAACAGATTTGAAACCTGAATGTAAGGAAATGATAAACTGCTCAAATTTTAAAAATGTCTCAACTGACCTTCTCCAGGTGTGTGATGAAATGATATATCATTCAACGAAGTACGGGCATAGTGTCCAGTTGCTATGGCATCTGCACCATGCTTGCTGATGGCATATTTGAGAAAGGCATCAAATTTTATATGCTTATTACACAAGATGTCTGGATTTGGTGTCAAACCTTTTTGGTAATCTTGCAGAAAGGAACTATAAGAAAGAATAAAAAATTGGCTCATCTAATACTCATAATAGTGAAATGTATGTTTATATAACAAGTTATATATGTTTATTGTCACTGTATTAAACTAAAGTCAGATATGTTGAAAGAACAGGAAACCAAAACTTACATAAGTTGTTTAAAAATTACAATAAGTATACAAATGATTATGAGATAGGGTTATTATATTAACTTTATTAAACATATTTACCATTTCACTTCCATTATTTTTATATTTAAGTTGTAAATAAGACACAGAAATGAGGCACAGTAATTTTTTTTTCTTAATATTAAAGTTACTAATCATCCCTTGTTCCCTGTTTAGGATGTGGTTTCTGGCTTTCTCTTTTCCAATTTTCTCACTTTGTTTTTTTTTTTCAATTGGAGTAGATAGATCTATCTATCGCCTGGTTCACACTCCACCCACGTCTATTGAACAGGTTAAGAGGCTCATCCCTTGTTCCCTGTTTAGGATGTGGTTTCCGGCTTTCTCTTTTCCAATCTTTTCACTATTACATAGCCCCCTGCACATCAGTGGCGTTACTGCCTTGCTCGGGGTGAGACGATTAAAAAAAAAAAATCAAACAGGTGAAAATAATTTTCATTTGCTTGATTTGGATTTTTTTAAGCTCATGTCTTCAGGCATTCATTTAAACTGACACCTTTATTTTTCCATATATTGTAACCATTTTGTTTAAAGTTCATATTTTCTTGATTTCAAATGAAAATGGGGAAATTTCCTAAAATATTTGAGTGAAATTTTCATTTTACAAAATTATAGTTTATAATTAGTTTATATATATGCAAAAAAAGTGTCAACATTTTAAACTGATGCCAGTAGGCTATAGCAAACCTGTTAACTTAAAAATCTTGGAGATTTGGATCTCTAACTTTAGAAAAAAAAGATTTTACCAAAAAACAGAGAGCAACAGTAGGATTTCAAAAACAATCCCAAAATGTTAACTCTAAAAACATCATTCTTTGAAGTCACAGGTGTGATTTTGGACAAATATTAATCTATTTCAGACCAATGTTTCACATTGCCAGTTTGTGTATCTGTTATCAAAAAAATGTTATTTAACCAACTCATAGCTCAAGATAGTGAAACAGTCTTCAAAATAAATGTGAACCTGAATAGGACATTATTTCCCTTGGTAGTGGCAGAAGGTCAACAATTTTTTTTTTACAGGAAGAATCTTGTAAAAACTGGTATACTCAGCTGAAGATAAATGTTTAATAATTAACTGGGAGAAAAACAGTTATAAAGCACACGAAAGAACTCAAATAAGTCTCCTGCCAGTGTCAAGAGATTTGAGAGGTTAATATGTTGGCTACCTCTTATATCATATAACATTGATTATTCTCAGATAATTTGACTGTCACAAACTTCAACTAATCTGTTTGACTATGGAGTATTTTTCAGTGAGAAATATCTGCCAAAACAATTTGCTAATCAATTTTGGCATATTCAATCATTCATTGCATCATCTTCCTAAACTGTACATATGCTAGATGGAAGCAGTTCTTTCATCCATGTATTAGATAAATAAATTAAATTTGGCAATATTCAAACATGCTGGTGGTATAATGGAAAGAAGCTCAGAATGAGAAATTGAAGAGCTGAGTTTGAATTCCAGTCAAATTTGTTACAATCACTTAAATTGCAAATAACCTTGAGAAATGTGTAAATCCACCTCCTCTACCACAAGCCATGGGTTAAATAGTAGGGCAGACTGAGCTCTCTATCCATGGTTGGCAATCAGTCTAAGAGGACAACTTTGCATTCAAAACAGTATGTGGCCCTGATACTGTGGTAGATACTTTAAGTAAGAACTCTATTAGGCTTCATGAAAAACAACTCATTTGACAAGAAGAATTGTGCAAAGATTTACATAATGGATTATGCAATAAAGAGAGAGGCAGAGATTAAAACTATGAAAATGACTAATGAACACTTATTTTTTGTCATAATACTCAAATTGCATTACATTCCTTAACTATTATTTTCTTGTCTCTAATAAATTTGGGGAGTAAGAGGGATCTAATAACTAAAGGGAGTAGAAATGTTATACTGCCGAGGTGGCAAGACAATACTCAGGAGATGTTTGCTGAGTAAATACAGCACAATACTCATGCTAAGGGATATTAATACAAATAAGACAAATACCAGAAAGACAGAACAACAAATAGTAGGAGAGAGGAGAGGTTAAGTTGTTAGAGTTGCAGAGAGCACAGTCTGAGACTAATCACCAATGACACACTGAAAACCCCAACTGCTATTAGTCTTTATTTTTATAGCTACCTCAGTCCACAGATCATTCTATTCCTGAGAGCGCCAGAGGGGTGTTAGCTGTTCTACAACACCTTCCCACTAAAATGTTTCATCCACTGGACAAGATATTTTTTACTTTTTGGATAGATCGTTCCTGTAGCTCTCCTTTTTTGCTTTGGGAATGTTTTGTTCTGCTGGCAGTAGTGTCCTTGAGACATGAAAAACAACTTTTAGTTTTCTATCATTTTGTTTATGAAGCAATATGACCCCTAATTCAAAGTTGCTAGTGTCACTTGCTACATATATTAAAAAAACTTGGATATATCCAGGCTTAATTCATTCAGTTAGAACTTTTCACACTCCTTATTCAATATACTTGCATATGTAGTATAATCTTCATCGTCTTTTTTGATAAATTTAAGCAACACCATCACATGTTGAATAAAAAACTACATTCTTCAAAAATTTTAGAAAATATCAAGATAGTCTCTTCAAACATAATTTTTCCAGGTTGTTTTGATAGAATATAGTTCCTATATTTTCTTCTGTTCCGAAAAATCACCAAACTTACTTAATAGTAAGTAATATTTTATTGTCCGTCCAGCTCGAGCAGTCTTTAAAAAAATATCTCCTCAAACCTGTGATAATAAGCATCAAATGTAACCTCCTCTTCAGGTTTATATGAAAAATTTCCAATTGATTTAAACACAGCATCCTGAGAAAATGTATCTGATTTATCTGGGCTTGTTTCTCTTTTTGAGAAAATTTCCAACAGTATAACAAGTTGCTTTTCTTGCCATTTTTGAGTTAATTCCTGTTGTTTAAAAGAATTCAAGGAAGCATTTCTGGAAGTCCTCCATTTTTAAATTTAAATTTGCTGTTGTTTCTGATTATTTTGAAATTGTCATCAAACTGTTCATTTTCGTCAGTAAATCTGTACGAATGTTTTTGGGCAAAACTGCTGTCCGAGTTTTCAACACCAAATCTGTTATTATAGATTTGCTTGTTTGAATCTTCATAGCCAAATCTCTTGTACATAGATTTTGTTTGTTGATATTTTTGTCAGTCTATTGTTTCTGGCATAAATTTTTCTTCAATGCACTGGTTTTGCAAGTTGAAAAAAATAAATTTTTGTCTACCACTATTATAATAAATAGCGAATTTTCTTTGTCACTAATCTGTTGTATTGTTGAGGTGGCAGGACGATGCTAAAAAGATGTGTGTCGACTATCTACAGCACAATATCCATGCTAAGGGATATTAATATAAATAAGACAAACACCAGAAAGACAGAACAATGAATAGCAGAAGAGAGAGGAGGTTAAGTTGTTAGAGTTGCAGAGTTCTGTTAGAGTTGAGTTGTTAGAGTTCTGGAGAGCACCAGAAGTGTGTTAGCAGCTTTACAACAATAAATCTCTTGAGAATTCTTAGCAGGAGCAAAATAAGTTAGTTTTAATATATAGCATGAAGCATAAAAAAATCTTAAGTTACAGGTGTCATAATAAGTGTATATAACTTGTAAATAAAAAAAATAGAAAAGTTGAAATTCACCCCAATTTACATCTTATTAGGCACAGTAAACAGTATAAATCAGAAATAGATTTTGCCTCCAACAAGATTTAAACTCAAATCCACATCCTTGTGAGCCCACCTGGCATATACACAATTACTAATTTGGCTATGAATATCCAACAACAGGCAAAGTTAAATCTTATCATACAGCTACAGACTTTATTTCATTCAATTACTGGCTTCATTTTCATTCAAGTTTCATTTATCAGTTTAAAAAGATGTGCTTAAGTTTTGTTCAATTCTTATCATTTATGATCTATGCTGCTTATTTAAGGTGTCTGTGTGTGTATTATACACATTTCTGTGTAAAATTATTCAGCATTTAGAATAGTGAATGGTCAGTGATACAAGGTTTCTAACACTCACTGTGGCAGGTGTATACAATATATGTGACACACATAAGAGAGAGTCTTGCTTTGTCTGTGCCTCCTTGGCCTCACTTTTTCAACTGATCTGAAGTGGAACAAATACATCAAATCTATAGCTGCATCTACTGCCAGGAAGGTTTGGTCTCTCTGTCAGGCCAGAAAGTTTTTCTCATCAGAATCCATCTTGTACATCTATAAATCTACCATTTGTCCATCCATTGAATACTGTTGCCATATCTGGTTGGATGCTCCTACTATTCATCTCAGGGTTTTCAACAAAATCCAAAGAAGAATCTGCAATGTAATTGCTCTGACTTGGCATCTCAACTTCAGCCACTTTCTTACTGCTGTGATATGGCTTCCCTCTGTCTTTTCTATATTTTCATGGTAACTGCTCTGACAAGCTTTTTTCTCTGTTGCCCCAACCATGTGAATTTAAGCATGTTACTAGATTGGCATCTAGGTCCCACCCTTTTACCATTGAAATAGTTAAATGTAAATGTGAATCCTGTTCATCTTTTATCTTTTCTTCAATATCCTCTGCACCCAGTCTTTTCTGTCACTGTAACCCACTGTGCACTAGTGGTGGTCCTGCCTTGCTGGAGGTGACAGTAGCCTCACAATGAAAGGTGATCTCTTTTACAGTCTTAAAGAATAGTCAAGGTATAATGAGGTGATTGTCTACTGAATGAATTGTTCAGAGACTACTTTACAACTATTACCCAAACAGTGATTTTAAGTATACATATAGCTAAAACTTTAGTAGTGTAGTGGCATACTGACTTTTCCAACAAGAAAACCGGAGAGATACAATCAATTCTAGAGCGTTATTATCTATGTGTGTATTTATAAACAAAAATCTATTTACAGAGTGCATGAGATCTCACTGGCCATTTTATCAAATTCTTATTAGCTGTGGGTAAAAGTGATTCATGAGGTAACAAGAAAAAAAAAAAAAAAAAAAAAAAAAACTATCTGTAGAGTAATAAGCATTCCAAATCAATGAAATTCTTTTTTTTATGAAAAAACTGTACCATGATGAAATAACTGTACAAAGTTTTGTCCATAACAGTTTTCCTTTTTTTTATTTTGGCAGAGAGTAGATAACAGCAAAAACTGGCCCAAATTCAGCTTCACTTATTTATTAAGTCAAATGAATCTAGCCTTAGACAAACAGAATAGAGGCATCATTTACAGTGAATATGAAGATAATAATCCAAGATTAATTAACACAAAATAACTAATCAATTGAAAAACTAATAATCAATTATTGTTGGTTAGGGTGAATGATGAGAATTTCTTTTGCCTGTCAGTCAGTCAGTTAAGTGCCATATGCGATACACGCTTGGGTGATCATGTCTCGAAAGAGACATGACTGACTGGGCAGAATATTATCCTGCAGTAGGTTGCCATTGCTTTCTGCGGTAGACTGGTTGCTGACCAAGGCTATAGAACCCAATCTGGCCTGTTATTTAACCCATAACTGGAAGGAATAGACGGATTAATACCTTTCCCAAGGGTATTTGCGCATAAGTGAATGCAATGAATTCAGCTGGAATTCGAACTTGGCTCCCCGATTTCTCATTCCGAGCCGATATCCAAATGAAGTGTTAAACTCCACTTTTTTTTGCAAAGAGTAGAGGATGAAACTGAACTTTATGTTAGAATATAAAGAAGAAATTTCTTAAAAAAACAGTCTCTCATATCATAGCATTTCATTTTAGGATTTAAAACAACACTAAAAATGTTAAAGAGAATACCAATTGAAATGTAGGAATCAAAATAACAAAAATAAGAATATTTGTCTGAATAATTTATAGAATTATTTCTGTTATATTCTTATTACAAAATAAATATATTACTCTGCTATTTACAAAATGGGAAAGGAGTTTTTGTTGCACCATCATAAGATTTCACTATGTCTTCTTTTTAAATACATTTATTCCTTTTTTGCTTTTTAATAAGTTCAAAATAGATTTAACAAACTTTTCCAAATGAATAATAAAGAAAATTGTTGGAATTTTGAAAAAATGCATAAAAAAAAAATAAATAAATACATTTTCAAATTTTCTCTGTAACTACATTTTCATCAAACATAAACATAGACATGTAAAAGCAGATTTAGTGTTGCCTTGTGGCAATGTAGTAGTAAGCATATTACATGACCTCCTTAATCCATAACAGAACAAAAAAGAAATTGAATTTTAGCTTTTGTTTGGTTTTTGATTTTGTTTAGTGGCATATCAACTTATATGCATTATTTAAAGTTGAAAACTAAATATTTTAAACACAGTTGTATACCTCCAACTTTATATAAAATGTATTGCTGGTAATTTTACTATAAATATGTATTGGTGGTACTTTTTTTATATAAAAATGTACTGCTTGTAAATTTGCAATAAAATGTATTTTTAAACTTTCATAGTGTTTTGTTTTTGTTTGCAGGTTCAGTATTTGCTCATAGCTGGGACCCTAACAGGTGAACCTGGGAACATCAGCAATTAAGAGGTGGCTCCCCAAAACCTTCAATCTCCTAATCAGAGGATTTGCTGCTGAATGTAATTTATCATCGTACCCCAGCCTAGGCTTTCGTTTGAAGCCTATCTCCAGTTTATTTAAAAACAGACCAAAAACCACTCAGGGAGCACATACAGCAGATACACCGAGTACATTGACTTAGCTTACACCATGCTGAAGAAAGCCTCCTCATTCTGGCACTCTGAAATAGAGCGATTAACACCAGCAAATACCTCATTTTATAAAAATGTAAATTTCTAAATAAAATGTTTGGAACGTAGCTTTTTGTTTCCATAACCTTTTAGATTGTAGTATTGGTAACCTTAAGTGGGAGAAGTTTAAAATCTATCCAAAAAAAAAAATTTCTTTTTAAAGGTTTTTAAGTGGTCTTAAATTTTTGATCGGGAGTGTACATACACAGATATTAGTTTTACCAAATTTTATTTCTTTGAACTTTTTAAAAACTCTTCTAAAAACTTTTTTTCTCTTTCACTTGTCACAACTGATATTAAATTGTATTTGAGTTGGTTTGGCTATGTTATTTTATTCTTTGTTTTGGGAATGTGAAGGTTTGTTGGCTCTTTCTCCTTCACTTTCCCCTACAGGGTTAACAGTAAGCTACTTTTCTTAACCATAAAAACAAGGCCAACCACAATCATGAGTAGCCTGTGCAATAAGACAAAGCTTTTCTTCAGTCAAGAACAAGTGACCTTACTAGCATGGAACAATTGTCATCTTACCTGAAAACCTGATTCCAATATTCTTTAACAAAGTCAACTGTGTAAAGAGGAATCTTCACTTGTTTGCAAACAAAGTGAGCATCTTCAAGATCTCTGTTGATAGAACAAGTCCCTTTTTCATCAACAATGTCCCAATTCTTCATAAATAACCCAACAACTTGATAACCTGAAAAGGAAATATAATATAGAATATGAGTTTGTTTTTATTTTTAGGTGTGGAAAGAGATGTGAATAAATCAGATGAGTAATTGTTTTCAGGTGAACATAAGACTTTTTAGTGTAAGATTCAAATTTTATGTCTAACCATTTTTTTATATCTGTTGCTCTCTAAGATGTAAAAGGTTTGGTTTGGTTTGGTTTAAGTTTAACGACCCATCAACCATTTTGGTCATTTAAGAGTCAGTCTTTGAATATTGGGATCACATTTTTTTTTTAATATGATTCAATTGTCTTAAAGTAGTTTCATTCAAAAAAGTTTTGTTGGTAATATATTTGTCATTCAAAAAAGTTTTGTTGGTAAATACCTTCATAGCATTTTGATCCTGGTTTGGGGGTTAACTATTTACCCATAGCTGGGACCCTAGGAGGTACTACCACTCCGGGTCAAGGTGGACCTGGGAACAACAGCAATTAAAAGGTGGTTCCATGCTCCTCACAACCTCCTAATCAGAGGCCTTGCTGCCGGATGCAGTTTACGGTCATACCCAGGACCAACATGTAAAAGGTAACACCAAGAAAAGAGAAATAGGCTGAAATTTTAAAGATAGGATATTAAAATGGCTTACAGTAAGCAGTAATTAAAAAAATAAAATACATATCTTATAGCCAAGCAAATACTGTATGAATTCTCTCTCTCGCTATATATATACAGAAGGAAGCCACATCATGGCAGTGAGCAAGTGACTGAAGTCAAATACCAGGTCAGAACTAATAACATTACAAACCCTTCTTTGAATTTTAAATTTAAAATGCATTTATTTATTTTTAATTTTTAAATGCACTTATAGTAAAAAAAATATCAAAAGTGTACAATGTAAAACACAGAGTTTGATTATAACATTATAGTAATATGGTATATGTAGGGCTTAGTTGATAGCTAAAGTAGTTACATATTTCCTTGTAGCACCTGTAAGAGATATTCAACCACAGGTAAAATGATTTTAAATCCAGGTTTTCAAAGCAGGCAAGCTTACTTTGCTTAGAAAATTGCTGCGATACAATTTTTCTTTCATCCCCCACCTCATTTAGTTTTGTGCTTTAGAAATGTGCACGTAGAGAGAACTAAATGTGCACATATAGAGAACTAATTGAAGGCCAGAAGTAATAGCGACACCAACCTCAAACAATATAAGTTAGCCCCTCCACAAATGTTAGAAACCATAGCTTCCACCTATGCTGTGTGGTACCAGATTTATAACTGAAATTAAATGCATCTGCACTTGCAAAGAGCACTATCATGAAATATAAGCACATAGTATACAACTGTCTCAAACCTGATAACAGAATTCTATGTCCCTTGTGTGGATGATGATGTGTTTCAGAATTTGGTATCCAAAGTCCCCAAATGAGTCATCAATGCAGCAACAACCACAATAATAATAATCCATAATAAGTTTTATTGGAGTGAACTACTAAGATAATGAATGTGGGCTTATTCCCATGCTCCAACTCTATTTTGTTCAGAGATCCTAATTTGTCATTAGCTCTGAATAATACTTGCTTGTCTGCAGTCAAGCAAAATGAAATAAATAAGAAAAACATTTAAAACTTTTGATGCAGTGATACTAGCTGAAGGTTAGTTTTAAACTCAATAACCTTCCATTTCAACTCTTGTTGGACTTTCCTCATATGAAAACCTCCTTAATTATAATTCACAAACCTTTGAGAGGTTAAAGATTACAGCAGATATTTCAAGTACTGAGCCAGCATCTTTTTAAATTATATGAGCAGGATTTATGCAGTCATTTTTTTTTCTATACTGGTAGTTTTAATATTTTAAAAGATTTAATTTTATTTTATTTTATCTTTGATAAACATTTCCTATCCAAGGTTTTAATTTTCTATAATTATGGCATCTACCTATGCTATGTAAGTTTGTATTTTTTTAAGTAGCATTGCCTTCTTATTAATTTATAAAGATAACACAGCATAGATTTTACAAGCTGTAGTATTTTAATCTTAACACACTATAAGATATAAAACAAAACAGGAATTTTAATACTCTTATGGTATTGTTTATCTATGTAAATAAAACTGAAGAGGTGTGTCAGTGTATGTGTGTATCCTCACAGATTTCTATTAACATAAACTTCCACTTTTTTCATCTGATTTATTTTAAAACTTACACACCCCGTGTAAAATTTATTATTCTACACAACAAAGAAAAAGAAATTGTGCACGGGTCTTCATTTTAATAACAAAATAACTTTTATATGGAGCATAACTCTTTCAAAAATACAAGAGTTAAGTCCTGTATTTAATGTCTACAGATGTGGGTCATATAAAAATGAGAATTTTTACTCTTCCCTCTTCTTTTTTACATGCAATGCCAGGTACTACTACTAGTGGTTTCATAAATTTTTAACTTACAAGACACATACACATACTGAGAGAGTTTACTAATGCAAAGTATTTTTTAATTAGATTTACCTGAAGCAAGGCAGTAAAGCCACAAGGGGCTACTGGATGCAAAAGAATTAGAAAACAGAAACATTACTAAAGAACGAGAGCAATAAAAGTGTAATCAGGAAGACATTAGATAATGATTGACATTGCATTTAAATTTTTGAAGATCAAATTTAACTGGAAAGCATGGAGCCAGAAGAGAGTTCCACAAGCAAGAAGTGTGAGAAATGAAACTGTCAACAAAGAAGTTAGGGTTACATCTAGCCAATTCAACTGTAAATTGATAAGACCTTGTTGCCAAATAGTATTGCACTTAAATTTATAAAGCTTATGAGCTAAACTGAACAATTTTCATGAAAGTATTTATAGAAAAGGCACAAGGAAGCTGCATTACATTAGAGGGAAAATGACTGAAGCCAAGAAAACATTGCTGATTCTTCTTTGGATTTTATTAAGAATCTCTAAACATATAGCAGGAGCACTGAGCCATATGTGGCAGCAATATTCTAAGTATTTGAAAAAAGTGTGATAAATTTCATCACACTTTTTCAAATAGGTTTGAGAAAAAGATATTCTTTCAGATAGATGAATGTATGAATTTCTACATAGAAATAGAAGAAAGATTTTACAAGTGGAAGCTTCATTCATTTAAAGTATTATTATTCCCTGCTTTGAAGTGATGGGCTGCTGATCTCAAACAATTGCTGAGTACACCATGAATGTGACCATGAACAAAAGTTAGCTTATTTCAACAAATAACAATTCTAATGCATCTTAGCTATGTAGAACTTTATGAACATTGTGTAAATAATACAAAAATTACTTTTTTTCAAATCTAGAAAATCAACAGAAAAACAAATCGTAATTAGTTTGTTTCAAATAAAAAAAAACATGTTTCAAGAACTTTCTTTGTTTATCAAATATAAATTTTGAGGAAATAAGTTTATACAATACTTATTTTTAATTACACTGTTCGAACTGGTATCCCTATCTTTGGCAACAAAGAGGAGGACAGTAGTCTGAACAATGTAAATAGTGTAACATGAATATATGAATAGTGTAAATAATTACAATACTTCATTCCAGAAATATAGACACTTATTCTTATGCTCGCTCATTTGTTCTTATTCCAGTATCACTGTTTACACTTATAAAATTTGTTTAGATTTACTTTAAATTGATTATACATAAATTTAGAATCCTAATTTCACATTCTAAAAAAATATTCAGCTCTGTTCCAGAAAGCCATCTTCCCAGATAGTACCTATTTTATTAAGGCATCCAAATAGGAAAAGTCTAAATGGCCTTGTATCATATGCCATTCAATTAAACATGTAATTAAACATTTCAGCATCATTCTGAAATTGTGGCTTATGGTGATGAGTACCTTGAAACACAGATGTTGAATTGTATGATAAACTCTCGACTTAGAGAGTTGAAAAATGAAATAATCTGATTGACTCTTTGGGAAACAGCAAATAATATCTGGATCCTGTGTCATGTATAAACACAAAATTGTTTCTATCTTGAGTTATAATGAAAGTCCTAAATATAGCTGATTTCATAGTGAACTTACTCGACATGGAAAATTCATATTTTATTTTAAAGTGTTAAGTAAAAATGTAAGGATGTGTGTAGTGGTATAATGGATATCAGCTCAAAATGAGAAATTGGAGAATAGAGTTCAAATTCCATTTTGATTTATTACACTCACCTAGATATGAATATTCTTGAGAAAGGCATGAATCCATACCAACTATAGGTTGAATAGCAGGACAGACTGGGTCCTATAGCCTTGGATGGCAACCATTCTAAGGCAGAAAAAACAACAGCTTACTGCAAGAAAATCTTTTGCCTAGACAGTCATGTATTGAAAGAGATATGATTACCCAAGTGTGTTTCATAAATGGCATTTAACAGAAGTGAAATTCCAAATATTTCTTCAGAAAAAATGTGTGGTTAATACTGAAATTATAGACAATATAAAAATCTACTTGTCAGTTTTTTTCTATTTTTAGGTTAGGATTGGAGTCTCTAAATTTTTTTTGCTGATCACAACCCTTGCTCAAAACAGCTTCCAATCTGGACTACCTCCACTTCAGTTTGCAATAGACTGATTTTATAACACTACTTGAAATTTCTATAACATCTTGTATTTGATTGTATACAAGATTCACTTCCCCTTACTTTAAATATTCAAATTTGTAATAAACATGAAAAATAAACTTGTTTTGAGACTGACCAAATAGGGAACAAGGGTGAAGGCCCAGTAACATTCAATGTACCATCCAACAATTTTTCCTTCATATCCTCTGTTGAAATGGAAGGAGAGGTTTTATATGTTTTCAAATACAATACTTGTTTCTTTGTTATAATGATTAACACAGTAGACATTTGTCAAGGGTATGTGTTAATTGCGCTTGTCATCTTCACTCTGCCGATGGGTCGAGCTTGCTCTGTCTTTTATTTCGTTTGTAGGGGCCCTACGAGGTCATTTAGGAATTCACTCCCAGATGTGATTCTGGCCTTTCTATTTTGTTTTTAGATGTTTCCTAGTTATTTATTGGCCAAAAAACATTCGCATCGAGGTGTGAAATTTCACAAGTTTTTGTGTGTGTTAAGCAAAGGTTTTGTAAATTCAAGTAAATTCGTTTATTTCTAACAAAATCAATGAGCCAATGCTTAGCATTTGAATTTTTAAATGTAGATATTGTTTTGTTCACTACAGTACATCCAAATAAACTAATATTTTTAATATCTAAATACACTGTACAGTAAAGCATTTATGGTTGTTAGCAAAAGGGACAACCCAATGTGTGAGATGTAATGTATATTGAGATATTAAAATCAAGCAGGTACAGAAATTTAATATAGTATTATATAAATATGAAGGCACATAGGAATGGTGAAAGTTTCTCTTCAGAAGCTAAGCAAAGTATTAAAGAAAGATAAAAATGTCATTACAAACAAAGAAAAGAATACTGAATTGCTATATGATATCTAATCTCCTATATGTCAGTGAATGTTGGACAATCTCCTTAGATGAAGAGATTGATTGAAACCAACAGATATTGTTCTTAATGTTCTACCAGTAAATGCTGAGAAAACCATGTGCAGAACTTTTGAGTAATTTGGAAGTTTTAAGGAAATTAGGAACAGCTAAAATTTGTTGGACACATAAATGTGAAGAAAGAAAGCCTAGAGAATTTATTTAACTCACAGTCACAACACAGAACATACTGAAGGCAAAAAAGTAGAGAAAAACAGGGAATAACTTTTGAGTTTGAGTGAATGGATAACAAACACTACAGTGAATGTATAACAGTAACACTAACACAACAGTGTCAACAGGTGTGGTAATGATGGAGCAATAGAACATCAAAAGAAGTTGTGGAGAGCCATGATCTAGTATGCACTAAAAAAAAAAAACGACATAAAAGCAAACGAAAGAAATTTAAAAATTACTTTTTTTTACCGAACACTAGCTTCTTTTTATAGTCTGCTGATGATCTCAAGTCGAAAAAGAAAGAGTTGTTAATACGAAAAGAAGTGAAGTTTAAGAGGTGCCTTGTCTTTTTTGGTAAGAACATTTTTCAAAATTTATGATTAAAGCTATAATACTTCAGAGCGAAAAAAAATATTAGTTTTGGTGATTGATTGGTGAATGAAGAAAAAACTGAAAGCAAATTTTTCAATTCCAGTGTAATATCGAAGATGAAAATATATTCGATTCTAATCATAATGTGAATTTAATTATAACAAAAAAAAAAAGTAATAACAATCTCAGTAGAGAGCTACCAAGACATCCTTAAGAATGCTTACTCGGGATAGGGACTTAAAAATTAATTAAAAAAAAAATCTCTACGTCCTACGTACGACCTTGGTAAACTTTAGTGTTTCATTAAAAAAAATAAAAAAGTAGTTTGTTTTTAATACACAATGAAAAAAATGTTTTCGTGATTTTTTTAGAGCATTAGTTAAATTAAACATCTGCACATCTTTCAAATAACAAAGATTTGTTTAGTTTACTTTAAGGCATTTCATAGTTGAACACTAACAGAAAAAAATTTTGCTGGGAATTAAACACGTGGTTAGGGGTTCCGTTTGTTTATGTGAGGATTCAATAGAAAGTTTCACAGGCAGTTAAGCCTTATATAATTTTATTAGATAAATTGTACAGAAAAATAAACATATTTCCAAATTAAAATAAATGATAATAAATCTGTCAAATGAAACTGTATAGTTAAACTTAAACAGTTAAGAAATTGTTTCGTAAATGTGCGTCGGTTACAATGTTGAACGTCCAGTTTTGTAACAGTAAATTGTTACCTCTTCTCTTGAGCAGAATAGCAGCGACAGCGCTATCTACGCCTCCAGAAATGGCACACACGATCTTTTTCCAGTTACGAGACATATTTAATGGTCAATTAATTAAATACGCTGTTAATGAAGAAACATATCCGCTGACAGACCACACCTGCATGGGTTTTAATTCTAGCGTCTGAACAACTGCCGTAGATTTTTAAAAGGAGTTATTTGATTGGCTGCTACTATTTCTGGGAGTGATGGGGTTTAGGAGGCTACTATAATTTCTCCTTACCTTACGATTCACATTGAATAAGAAGACTAGGGAAGAAAAAGTAATTACACGATATTTAACACTAACAGGATTATTTTCAAGATTATGAAAGATAAACTTAAAGACGTGCATGTTTCTGTAAATAAAGAAAATCGCTTTACTACTTGATTCTTCCTTTTCTTTTGCTGCCAAAAATAATAAAATGTCACAACACAAGTCAAGTGTTTTTTCGCTCTTCTTGTCTAGTGTAAGAAGGATGTTCGTTGTGGTGCAGTGGATATAGGCTCCGAACGACAAATCGGGGAGCCGAGTTCGAATTCCAGTTGAATTCCTCGCATTAATTCGTCTCTTCCTCCAGTTATGGATTAAATAACGGGACAGATCGGGTTCCATAACCTATTGCGGGATAATCTTCTGCCCAGTCAGTCATCTTTAAATGTCATGTCTTTCGAGACATGATCATCCAAAGCGTGTATCACGTGACACTTAACTGACTGACACTTAGTCTTACACTTAGTAAGACAGATCAATGGTTAAAAAAATTCCACCGAGTTCAATCTTCGCTGGTGTCACATACTTGCAAAGTCGGTTTCGAACCTATGATACGAGGCCCCAGCAGACTCTACATCTCAACTCAATTTTCATAAGGTCGTATTTATAAAATTTTTAAGTAAATTAAATATATTTATATTTTAATATAAAAATATGTTATATTTTTATGATAAAAATATAAATTATTTGTAGCCTATGGATGAACAATTCAACTAAATATAAATTAATTCAACTAAAAATTAGAGATATGTCTTCATTAGCATATGAAATGTCGTATACAAGCTGAAGCATTTCTTAACCACGGATCTTTTTTTTTTTTTTTTTTTGTCGTGTTACTGTTAATCAATTTATTGACAGCCGAATGACTGCTGAACGCATTCATAAAAAGTATAATGGAGCAGACGATAAAGAATAAAATGAAGATTTTTTTCCGTAAGGTGTGTGTGTGGTTGGGAACCCTTAAAACACATGACCTTAAAGGTTAGGTTTGAACGACTGTACTTAAAATCTGTACGTGTATACACATACAAAAAAATAAATAGAAATTCTTTTTAAAATTTTCGGAGTCGTCAGATTGTAAAAGTTAAGTTAAAAGCTTTCATTTTTCACTTAGTCTTTAACAATATTTCCAAAGGATTATCTCATTGAAACAGATTTTTTTTAATTAAATTATAAATTATTCAATTTAAAATTGTAACAAAATGAAAATAAATCTTATTCTTGCAAAAATTCATTTTTCATCGAGTTTTTTTCTTCAGACAATATACTGTTTTTTCCATAAAGTTTCTCTAAAAATATAGTCTTTAACTAAATTTAATTGCGTTTTTTTTTTTTTTTCGATTCAGAACAGATTTTCGGTAAGACGGAGTCTGATTCTGCAATAAATAAATAAAAAAATATCCAGTGATTTTTAGATTCTTCAAAGAATTCAGCTTTAGTTAGTCACTAAAAAATTATTACGCTGAATTTCTCAAGTTTTCGTAAAATTAACTCAACTAAAAACATAAAATTTAATGTAAAAACTATTTTTACCAAGATTTTCTAATTATACAGAAATCCAAGAATAATTTCACTCATTTATAAATTAATAAGTCTTGAAAATTTAAAAATTAAAAAATCCGACTATTATTCGATTTTTACAAGAATCACTAATGATTATGTTTGTCACCGCAAAAAAAAAAGAAAAAGAGAGAGGCAAGAAGAACAAGAAAAAAATTGTAATCAAAATTTCGAATGTTCTCTAGACTAAAAGGAGTAAATTTCATTCATTAAAAATGTTAAAAAATACTTTGTTGATCTCTGTCTTTAGCATAAAGATTTTTTGACGAACTAAGTTTTCTTTACGTTTTGGATTTTGGGGCAGGTTTCCATCGCGGTATGTTGACCTTTTTTTAGTGATTTTGTGGAGGTATCTACATGGGAGGTGATCGTGTTAATTTAATTTAAAGACTATAATATATCAGCCGAAACATTGTGTAAAAAATCAATGATGCGTGTGAGTGTGTGTGTGTGTGTGTGTGAAAATACACGGAATAATGAAAATAATCTCAGAATATAAAAAACAAAGTAGGCATGTTTGCAATATGAGATACAAATTAAAAACAAAAAACGAAAGTTATTTAAACGAACTTTGAAGCGGTTTCGATCTGACCAATCAGATTATGTTTGGCTTAAATCGAATGGTTGATTATTAACCAATAGTAAGATGTGTATCTTGGAGATTGCAAGCGTTCTCTGTGAGTGCGTGTTTGATTGTAAATGAGTGTGATTGAAAAAAAGAGAGGGGCGAGCTTAATTCAGTTTGGGTCACACTAGTTTGTATTATGGATTTCTTCGGCCGTACGAACTCGTAAATTTAGTCAGGATGAGTAAGGCGACCAAAAGGGAGATCGTGGAAGAGGATTTGGTGAAATTACTACGGCATTTCATTCACAATTCACACCGGGCCACAGCGAAAGATGACGTGAAGGTAAAATACTCCTTTCCGTGTACATACCACATATCACAATGACTTGTTCAGTTGGGTTAATTTCTTTTTGCAACTTTGCTTTAAAATTTCATAGTCTCGCTTAAAACAAAGAAAATAAGAAAAAACAATGTGAAAAAATGAAACTCCCCTCCAAACACATTATTACTCTTTCTGTTTTACTTTTTTAAAAGCAACATTTGTTGAAAAATTTTAAAAATCAACAATTTTTAAAATTGTTTTTCTTTCTATAATTTTTTTCTTAGATTAAGAATTAATTTTATATTCCATTTTCTTTCTGAAAAAAATAAACAAACTAGTTGTAAATGTAATTGTTCATTTATGTTTACAATTAAAAAAATACATTCTCAATCTCATTTCATGAAAAATGAAGCCCCTCCCCTCAATGTTTACTTTTTTTAGCTGTTAGCGTTTTTACTAGCATTTACTTGCTGGTCATAATTATTGTTAAAAGAACAATACAGATGAAACCTGAATTAGAAAAAAAAAAATCAAATCAGTTCCTACTTTTATTCCAACCAAATGTTTTATTTTCAATCGATTTAAAAAATAAAGAACATTAACAATATGGGCCAACACCCATTCAAACATAGTGATATTTTTACTTCGTACTTTCATTTTCCCCTTGGAGTCAGAATATACGTACATTCTTTTAAAAGTTACCCTTTTAAAACACGATAAATTCGTATTTAATTACCAATTTTAAATGAATGTGAAAACAAGTGTAAAGAAAGATTGTAGCATAAATTGAGTATAAAATCAACCGGTGTTGTTATTGTCACGCTTGTCTACAGTGCGTTTTACGACACGATCTTGCAATAAACAGTTATTAAACACCACACATTAATCGTTATTGTTACCATTTTTACTCTTCTTCGCTGTCTGTAAAAATCGTAGAAACTTCTCTTTCATATGCATTTTTTAATTAGAATTTTTTGTCATGTTCATTTCTCATCCTATTATTATTCAATTAAAAATTAAAAAAAAAAGTATTGCCTCGATTTGTTGAGTTGATGTTTATGTTCGTTTTAAACAAAACACCGCCCACTTAACTTTTCTGGCTAAAATCGGGAAACTTATTTCCATGGGAATAAGAATTTTATTTTTATTTAAAAAAATATATTTACCTATATTATTTCAGTTGAAAATGATAAATTTTATAATTGCATGCAGTGGCGGTGTTAATCTTCTCCTGAGTGAAATTGAGTAATTATTATTGTGACAACTTAAATTGTCAACAAATGTATATGCGTAAAAACGGCTTTTTAACCATAATTGACATTTGATTGACAGTTACTAATTAAAAAGTAAACGAATTTACTAACCATTATTGTGAGTTGCGAGTGTCCATTTATTTCCTAAACTTGATTCAGTCGGATACAGTACCGGATTCCTTACCATGTATGTCCTACCCTAAACAGTTCACAGAATTTGATGTTTGAAATGATTTATTCATTTCTGTTTTTGGATGTTCATTAGGTGACTCTCACAAGAAAAATACTTGTGGAGTAATTAAGCAAAAAAAAAAAAAAAAAAATCTGTATTTTGTTTAATATCACAAGGTGTTCCTGATTTTATAAAGTTGATCCCAAGGTCAACGGTCTTTCCATGGCTGAGTGGTTAGAATGTTTTGTTAGCATTTCCAACCATGAGACCTTGAGTCAAATTTCACCATGATCAGTTTGTAGAGGAAGAGACTTATTGGCTCGTAGCTGATCCCAGTGTTCAGCAAAGTGCCTGAAATTCATGCCATGAGCTGACCTAAGCAATGTAAGTGAATTTAGGTTATAGTGGGTTATCCATTCTTTTCCAGTTTATAGTGGAGAGTCCATTCTAGTGAAGGATAGTTGTGTATTGTTGAAGATTGATGGAATTTGGCCTTGTTGTAGATAGCCCACTATAAGTCATGAAATGATTATAAGTCAAGAAAAGCAAATTGAGTTGAAAAATAACATTTTATATATACACATATCAATTAAGGTTTTTACAATTAAAGTAATACTTAAAGTATAGGTCCAGCGGACGTTAAAATGTTCATGGCAATAAAATGCTGAAAAGAGAATTAATGCTTAGGAATGTGGGAGCGTTGTACGTAAGGAATATCTTTGATGTATTTGCTCCTTAGGTTAGTAAGTAGTTTTGAGACAGCGAAAGATAAGAGGAGAGGGAAGTGAGGCTAGGATAGTAAGCCGCTTGACGTAGGTCAAGGGGATACTGATTACACTTCTCTCTCGAGAGTCAGTCTGTGTGTGTCGGCTTGCGTCGGTCTGTCTGTCTGTCTGTCTGAGTGCTTTCTGTATCGGCTTTTTATTTCGACTTTTTGGATCGCCAGATCATTTGGGAATTCATATCCGTATTTGATTCTGGGCTTCCCATTGGCCGATAAATAAAATTCGTGTAGGCTCGCAAACTGGAAATTTAATTAATTTTTATTTTTCAACCGGAAAATCTGCGCGAACTCAGATGCGCACCGTCGACTTTTGGTCATTTGCTTTTTGGTTGTGAGAGTGCAAACATCTGGTTCCTCACTATGCTCGGTCAGTATCACCACAAGGTAAACAAAACTGTTCAAAAGCTGTTTATAATTGTGCTAGTATGAAGTCAGAAGTTATCATGACAGGGTTTGAGAATACTGACCTTACTTAACTACTCATCATACTGAATTATGCACTCTCTCCCTGAAACTAGAGGTAAGGCCTTCATGATGTAGTTGCAGTAAATCCACAGGTGGATCTTGAAGAAACACAAACATATCTAAGCAGGTGTCTGTAACAGGGATTGTCTAGTTACCCTAATAGATAGGTGTACTTGGAAAATGAACGTCCAGCCATCACATATAAAAGTTAATTTTGTATGAATCAAAGCCTCATATAGCTTAACATTTTATCCTGTGCTTTGTCAATGAAGAATGCTAGAGATTTTATATAAGTAGTAGCAGGTATATAGAAAGTCTTAATTGAGAATTCTGATTTTAATTAACTATTTATTCCCTTATAAGACTAAAGTTGACAGCAGTGGGATACCAGCTTTTTACTGTCTGTAAATAAAAGTAGTTATGGGAGAGTGGTTTATCTCAATGTTCACTCACTTATTCTTCTTAATATCAAACGTTGTTGCAGCTTACAGCTATATAGCATTGAAACATCGGTCTCTGTATGAACACCAAAGTTAAGCAATGTCAAACATGATCAGTACCTAGATGGGTGACCACTTGGAAATACCATGTGCTGTAGGCTTGGATGTGCAGATGGTGTAATGGATAATGGCTGAGAATTAATAATTGAAGAGCTGAGTTTCAATTCCAGTTGAGTTCATTATATTCACTTATATGCAAATGCCTTTGAGAAAGATATGAATTCATATTTTCTCCCTCCCAGCTAAGGGTTAATTAGTAAGGTACATCACTAAAGCATTATTATTTAAAAAAAATATTCTTATAATCTAAAAATGAATCAATCAAACATTGTTGCATGCATGCTAGTGATGCATTTTGTCATAATATGATGGAATTCAAGGATAATTGAATTCATGCTTTTCCAAAGAGTGAAAAGTTGTAAAGTGAACATATTTTAAAGTTCAAAATTTAAATTTGATTCCCTGATATTATTTGTTTTATTCAAGTAAATGTTATGAGGTATGAGTTGATATAATGGTTATTGGCACACAATTGACAAACTGAGTTAATGTTCTTGTCATAATTGCTTGTGCTTACTTCACATTTATGCTCTTGTGAAAGTCATAACAACTTTTCCTCAATGCAGAGATTGGGTTTGCTAGCCTTAGCTAGCAACCAGTCTAAAAGATGAACAACTTTGATCCCAAACCAGGAGTGGAGCTCCTGAGACGAATCAATGGTAAACTTTGCCTCTATTCTAGCCACTCTTGTAGTAAAAAAGGCTGCCAGTTGTGACTCCCATTGTATCATCGGAAAAATGACCTTAAATGCTGAGAGAATGAGATTGTTTCTGTGTAATGATCCCTATACTTAAAACATTCACAAATCATTGTACAAATCTTTTATTCTACACAACTACAGACATCAATGGATCAATCAAGAGAGCCCTGATGCTGTTGTTGGCACCCATTTGCATCAGGATCGTCATTACCTTTCTTTCTCCTGATGGCAGAGATAGCTGTGAATAAAAGAGTTTGACAAAAGTCCTTTTGCATTAATTTTATTTTGGTTACCAACTCTATCCACACATTTGGCTAGAAATGCCTCCCTTGCAGCTCACAGGGAACTGAGATTGGTAAGATCTGGCAAATCTGGTTGTATCAGGTTGTCAGATGCTTGATCTGTCAAGGTCTGCCTTGGTTATGTCAACCTAACTGGCGCTACCCTCTTTTGCCGTGTTTGGTTATTTAGATTGTGTAGATTTTTGCCTATTTTGCTGTTGAGGTCTTGGGGGTTGGTCACATTTAGTATGGCCCTTCTTTTTACCTTTCTGCCATGGGTGGCCCTACAGGAGTTGGAATTTCAGATGTTTTTGCTTTCAAGGTCACTGGGACAAATAAGCCCTCTATCTTGACAAGGAATGACCATATATTTTTTACACTGGATGTTGGAGTGAACAGTTTATTTATCAAATGGACCACTTTGATTTAATATTATTTTAATGACAATAATAGAAACAAATCTATAAATAAGAACATATTTAAGTTACTAATACAGGATTTCATTAAAAAGTTGACTTGAACTTGCAAAACTTTATAATTAAGATAGAAAATAATTAATATAAATAAATCAAAAGACATTTTAAGTATTTAAAAATATGTGGTGTTATATACACACTTGTGCAAATTAATTGAAACAAAATGAATAATGTCTTCCTAGAATCTTTCACACTTTCTCTGATCACATATATATCATTTCTTCACATTGTTTTTCTCTTATGACCATATTTTCCTTTACGTTTTAGATTGATGAATCCAGTTTGTTTTTCACTTTGATGACATTACTGACAGTTGAAATGCTGACACCAACAATGTCTGTGATCTCTCTGTAAAGCTTGCCTGTATCTTTGTATAGCATTACAATTTTCGTACACTTCCTTGGAGTGACGACCATCACAGGCAATGGCTGTAGGACAACTAATTGACAGTCAAAGCAACAGTATCTGAATTGATAAGACTTTGATACAATCATGGATGACACAATAGTTTTCAAGGCTAAACAAATTTCATCATGCACCCCAAAAATAGATTCATATTACTACACACCACTGTAAATGACCTAATCTGCGGAAAAAAATAGAAATTGATTACACCCTGACATTCCAGTGAATCTAAAACTGACTGTATGGTGAAAGAAAGGCAACTACATCTGTTGTTTTAATTAATTTGCACAAGGGTGTAAGTTGAAAACTTATGTCTTTCCTAATGAGCAAGATAGTTTTGTATTTTCCTATGAGAACTAGTGGTCAATGTTTAAGCTTATGTAAAAGGCAGAGTATGGATTTCTAAATAATGTAGGGCCATTCATACTTGAAAAATTAGTTTAACATGTGTTTACTCTTATTTTTCTCCCGTGCCAGACTAAGATTATATTATGAAGAAATGAAAGAACAGGTAGATTAAAATTCACTGTTCATGCATTTACTTTTATAAAGAATGCTCAATACAAAGTAGAGCTTAATACTGTAATTTTGTTATTACAATAGTTTATAAAAGCATTACATCACTACTCAAAATTTTTCATATTTCAGAATAATATTGTTCTTTAGGTGATATACTAAATGGTGAAAATTATTTATTTAAAAAATATAAGATGAATTTATGGTTATTTAGAAAATTAGGGAGTGGTAGTTGGTGAATATGCTTGTAGGTGTGTCAATATTGTTCAATCAAAAATGAGAATTAGGTTGAACTATGAAGTTGAAGATTTGGGTTGTGAAAGGCAACATAGTAGCCTGATGTTATGGCATTACACTTTTTAATTTTGTCTGGGTAAGATACATAGTGGGACCATACATTATTTATATGGGTAGACAATAATTTTTAACAGCAGGTAATTTTTTTAAGTTTTTTTAGATTTGATTTTGTGCTACCTCATGAGTTAAAAGGGGCTGGAATGTTTAGGTTAGAATTAAATAATTATGGTATACTAAAGTATATTTTAGTTATGAAAACCAAATAAGTATTGTGTAAGTCATTTATTTTAGTAAAACAATTTTTAATTTTTAAGTTATATTGGAGCATAAGTCATAAATGAACAATTGTAATTAAATTTTAGAAAAAAATATTTTCAATATTTACATAAAACCCTCAATTCATCTCTATGATTCAGTAGTACTCTATTTTTAGAGAACCTTAAAATCTGCAGCTTTTCATTCAGGCACAGAGGGCAGATATCATAGAACGACTTACACATTCTTGTTTTTTCCAGAATTTTCCATTTTACTTTGGGGTTTTGTTTGTATTTTTTAACTTCCAAAAATACACAGAAAGGGATGTTTGGTTTCAGTATCTGTTGTTTTTTAAGGAAGTTAAATGCAAATACCAATGTCTTCTTAGTAGGGCCAGTGTAAACTATTTTAATAGTTTCATTTTCATTTGATGTTATAGTACATTGGTACACAATAGAATTTGTTAGACACCTATTTTCCACTGGGCAATTGTTAGGATTTAGACAATTACATAAATTTGTATTATTGTTATTTTCATTATTTGGATAATTATTGTTACTTTGGTTTACGTGCTGATTTAAGATTTTATTATGATTTTTAATAATTTTTTCTAGATTATTTGTACAACTATAACCTAATTTAAAGGTATTTTTATTAAAAAATTTACTTAGCGGGTTATTATTAGGGAAATGAGGAACTTCAGCACTAACTTAGTGATAATCATTTGCTTAAAAGGGGTGTATACCAAATGATTTTTCTATTTCTATTTTTCCTGTCATAGTCATATTTTTTATGTATTTGATATAATGGTTTTTATAGCCATTATTCCTTAGTGCATTATTATAATAATTTCTATGTTTATAAAATACTTCTTCACTACAAGAGTTTTTACTAATTCTATATTCTATGGAGGAGGGTACATGTTTGATTATACTTGGTGGGGGTGATTATATTTTCGGTGGTTGTATAATGGATATTCATTGGGTTTTAAGTATCAGTTATTAAGTCCAGTGTTATATCAAGGAAGTTTACTAATTTTAAATTAATGTTGATTATAACTTTTAGGTTTAGATTTTTGAATTCTCTATGGATTAGTTTTCTAATTTTATTGGTTTTAAAATGTGTGGAATTTTGTACTTCCATAAGTCCAACATCTCTATATAACCCTATGTCATGTGTGTTAATGTCATAATGTGCGGTGAGATTATATAGAGCAAATAAATCAATGAGATTGGAAGACTCTGCAGAGTCTAAGGCACCTATTGTAATGTCAAATTGGTTACCAGAATTATTTTTTATCCATTGTTCTTGTTTGTGGACATGAACAGATGGCTTAGCAGCCATTATAATATTATATTCACCCTTAGTTAAGTCTGAATAATGTGTGGTGAATTCCAGTACCAAAGTGAAAAGATCTTTGGAAATTGATGGGTAATAATCAACTATGTCAAATTAGATTAAAGAACAGTTGTTTTTATCCTTTGTATTGCAAAGCCAATTTGACATTAGTTGTATTAGTCCACTGTAGTAATCCAAGGTTCTGTTTGATTTGGTTGTTAATTTGTTCTAGAATAATTTTAGTGATCTAACAGTTTCTGGCTTAGTGGATAGATTTGTCTCAAAATTAGGTTTATGGTCTTTTAAAGTTATGTAATTTACTAACTTTATCACTTATTTTGAGTTTTTCAGTCATAGTTTTGCTTGTATTATTTATTTTATCAACTAAGTTAAGTGAGTTATTATTTGCCTTTTTATAACTTTTTGTTAAATCTTTTTTTATTAAAGTGGTATAATCCTTAGTGGTAATTTTATAGAAGTTAGATGTTTTGTCAGACTTAACAAACATTTTGTCTGATGTTTTTATGTTTGAAACAACATGGTCAAGATGTCTTTGGAAATTATTCTTCCTTTTGTTAAAAGATGTTGATTATTTCAAATAAATAATTTTCAAAACCAGATAATCTTTAAATTACTAGTGCAGTTTTTATGCTTTTGAATCCATAAAGTTCAGGTTCTTTAGAAAGCTTATAATTATGGAGGAAGAAATAAGCTTTTCATCTCCTCCTTCTAATTAAATCCTCAGTTTTATGAACACGTTTCATGAATATTCCCATTTTGGGGGGTTGGAAATGTTTTTGAGAGAGATTCCAAAATTATATTTTTTCCATTGTTAGAGTAAGACATATAAATAAATGTAGGTAGTGGGAGCTAAATATTATAAGGAAGTGAATGAACAGGTAGAATAAAACCCACTGTTCATGCATTTACTTTTATAAAGAGTGCTCAATACAAAGTAGAGCTTAATATTGTAATTTTGTTATTACAATGGTTTATAAAAGCATTATATCACTATACAAAAATTTTCATGTTTCAGAATAATACTGTTAATTCAGGTAATATTTTAACATAATCAGTGAAAATGATTTATTTAGAAAATATAAGATGAATTTATGGAAAATTAAGGAGTGGTAGTTGGAGAATATGCCTATATATATAAAGAGAGAGAGAGACAAAAAAACTTTATCAAGGCAAATAAGGATGAAACACATTGGTAAAGAATAGATTTCATTTTGTGTTTATTTATATTGTTCTTTTAGAGATATTTTTTATTTATATCTAAATTTTTACACACACACACAAATAGGGAGAGGATATTGAAAATGTTCTTTACATAACCAAGAAACCTTTGCAAAAAAGCTTGGTGTTTTAGAAACTGGGTCAGGATGAAAACCTTTCAATACCTTCTTATCTATTGTTCAGTCTTTGCATAAACTTTTCAAAATATTTATTAGTAGTGTACTCTCTTTATACAAAGACAAACTATCTTATTAATTAGGTTTTAGTCAGCCTGGTCTAAAAAATGAGTTAATTGTTCTGTAATAGTTTTAAATATGCTTAAAAAGAATTAATTATACTTTTGCTATTGATTTGTGCTTAGCTTTTATTTTTGCAAGAACAATAATTTTTTTTTTCTTTTTGTTTTGTTTTTTTTTTTACCTCCAGGTGTCATAATGTTGTTTCTATAATTTTCCTTTCACAAAATGTTATACCAATCAGTCATTTGATATTTTTTGTTTTTTCTCAAATTCTGAAAGCTGATAAATTACCAAGTCATTATAGAATTTTGCAATTATAAATTATGATAAAAAAAAATTAGAACATAATGCAGAAGTTGATGTAACTAAGTGTATCCTAATGATATGGATCAAAATATAGTAATTTGATACTAAATATTAGTATCAAATAGAACAATACTTGGTGATGACACATACATACACAATAAGATCTGTCATTGTATCAGGTGAAAATTGCATTTATTTCCAGTTTGTGTGTTCAAAAAAAAAAGAAAAAGGGTATCAGTCTATCAGAAAATAGGGGTTCAGTTGTAAAATCTTTGGTTTAGACTAAAAAGGGTATGAAAATAGTTGTTGGACATATTTTTTCTTATTTCTGTATGTTGTCAAGGAAACTTTAGTCATTTAATGTGTGCCTATACACAGGTTTTTATCCATCAATGTTTGAACTGTGCTTTCCTTTATATTAGTCATAGTCTTGGCTGAGTGGCATGTCTAATTTTATGAAAATAACATCTATTAAAACTGTTTCATTTCACTCACTATTTTCTCATACATTCTCATGAATAAATTAAAAACAGATCACATGCAGTAACATATGTTAATCAGACTGTCATCTGTGATAATCTTATATCAAGACTTCCATTTTCTTCATTATAGAAAAATCTTTTTGCCAAAGAAAAGAAAACAAACTTTTCTCCATTTTTAAGGTAGATACTTATATGTATGTTCTTCTGTAGTGAAAATGGCTAAGGCATCTTTAACAAAAAATACCTTGAATCTTTTTAGTAGTGCAGCCTGCCTTATGAACAGCCATATCTCATGCTGCCCACTGCCCGGAAAAGTTTGCCTATGCTTACTTTATATAATAAATTATAGAAAGTGATGAAAACTTTTATTATGACTTCTAACTTAAAAGAGACATCAAAATAGCAATCTCATTTAAATGTGTTATTGGTCCTGACATCTTCAGTCCCTTTCTCACTGCTGTAACATAATGTCCCTGTGCCCTTTGTGTAAATACTTTCATGGTAATTGTTCTTACGAACTTTCCTCTATAGTACCTAGACTTTATGAATTTAAGTATAGTACTAGATTGGCAGCAAAGTCTCATTATTTTACAGTTAAAGTGGCTAGATGTAACTGTAAGTTCTATGCTAACAGTTTCTTCTATTACACTTCTCACTTGTGGAACTTTCTACTGGCTTCTTGTTTCCCAGTCAACTTTGATCTTTAAAATTTTAATGCAGTGTTTTCTCATCTTATTTAACACTCAGTAACTTCTTGCATTCTAGTGGCTTTAGTTCTTTGTTTGGGGTGAAATGATTAAAAAATCTGTTTCCTTTCATTTTCCTTGTCTTTAATGATCATAATATTTTAATTTCATAGCTTCATCATATCTGTAGTTGTATATTGACCTCTTCAATAAACTAGTAAATATTTATAGTGTCACAAGAAATAGGTTATGTTTAAAATGATAATATTTAAGTACTGTGAAAAGCTGCTTTACAGTATAAAACAAAATATAGCAGCTGATTTATATAAGGATAGCATGCTTTACAGAAAATAATAGTAAAAAATTCACAAAATTAGAGCTGATCAAGCAGAAGAGTATTGTCATGTAAGGAATATAATAGACCAATGAGTCTCAGTTCCCTATTGTTCTATAACTGAAATTACTGAAAGCTTTAGCAGTAAACTCAATACATAAATTTGACACCATGTGTTATGAAGATTATCTTTAATTGTTCAAATTTGCATATTAGTCATGTGCATGTTGTATTGATGTTAGTCTTTCATGAGCTTTGGTAGAAAAGCATAATTAATGTGTCAGAAAGATGAGAAAGATGCAATGATTGTTTGAGGATATTTGGTATGATAGATGAAGGTGGAATCAAATTATGTTTTATGCACAGAGTTAAGGATTAAATCAACAGGGACATTTGTAAATATATTTTCTACATTAAATGATGATAAAATGACTTTGGTTGTGTATTTTTAATGATTTGGCAAAATTCAGGAGTTGATGTGATGCTGTAGTACTACTTTTTTTATTTAATTTTTCTTGCATCCATGCAAGAGTGCTTTTGGTTATTCTGTTTGCATTTATCAAAGATGTTATTTTTATTGTTAATGCTTCCATTATTTTTGGCCATTTTTTTTTTTTTTTTTTTTTTTTTTTTTACATGTAGATGAGGCTGTTATGGTCATTTTCTACAAGTATGTTGTGGATAGAGTTTGTCAGGTTTCCATGTGTGATAGTTTGAGAGGTAACATGAATTTTCTTGATAAGCATGTAGTGGTATGTCCTATATAATTTTTCATGAATTTGATTTGATCAGTAATGCTGTTCCTTAATAAGCATGTAAATTCATAAATAATATAGGTCCTCTGTAATTTAAATCTTGTAAGTCGTTGTGGATGATGAGGTTAGCAGTTTTAAATTTTTAATAATAGATAATTTAATTTCATTGTTCTCTTTGACTGGGGTCAAGTGTGTATTTCTTTATAATGTTTCTAATGGAAAATTCTTCATGTTTATAATTAACATATATTTGTTTTTTGTAGAAAATGTTGATGTTATTGTTTTTATCTGTATGTTTGGTATTGCTTACTTTAGAAGAAGTAATCTAATTTGGTTATCTATGAAGTAGTTCAGAAAACCATTATTAATTAGTATCTGCTTCACATTGTTGAATCCTTTAAAGAATAATGAATAAGAGGATGAATTCTCGTGCTCTTTCTTTGAGAAATTTTTATGACATTTATTTTATATTTAAGTGGATATTCATTCATAAATTTAAGGCAGCAATACAGGGTGAAATGGATTGTCATCTAAATTATGCAAAAAATGAAAATAACACTGACCTCTCATCTTAACAGATATATTTACCAAAATTACATAGCAATATCTTGAAATACTAAAGAGTAAATTTATTCAATAAAATCCCCATTGGCTTCAATCATGGACGCGAAATGACTTCGCAATCTCCTGCATCTTTCTGGACAGTCTTCTTTAAGTTGGTGAATGCTGCCTTAATCCTTACCTTCAGTTCATCTTTGGTGTTACAGGAAGTTTTGTTGGCCTGTCGCTCAACTGCACCTCACACATAATCATCATGGGGCTTGCAGTATAAGGTGTTAGGTACCCAGATGTAAGAGGTGATGTAGTTGCAGAAATTGTCTGACAGCCATAACTGTGTTCTGCTTGTGTGGCATGGTGCAGAGTTCTGTTGCTAGACATAGGGTCTTCCATCAGCAAACTTCTTTACCCAGACATAGGCTTCTGTGTTGAGTCTGAGACCCTGTGGAATTATGAATAGAGGTATAATGTTGCCATCACTAATAATCACTCCAAATGCGTTCATAATCACTATTAGACTCTTTCCAAATTCCCTGCATTGTACTCAGATTGACACCCAAGCACTGAAATATTCGTATTAGAGCTTCCACTGCAAATGCTAAGCAATACAACATGTCATTTCCAAATTTCTGGTGCTTGTCCGCGTCAACTTGCGAATACTTCCGGGTCAGCAATTACTGAACATCTGATAAATAGCAGAAATTGTGTGACTGACTTCAGTGTGGACCAGTTCACTGTGCTGTCTGGTTCACACTCCATGTTTCACTTACAGGCGTTGGAGTCTCTATATATTAAATCTAGGAGCCCGTCTCTCTGTAAGCAGAGAGATTGTTTGCTAGGACTCCACATCATTACCATCTAGTGCCTGCCCTCCCTTCTCCTCTTTTTTTTTGTCCCCTTACATTTTCATCTTCAGTTTTAATATTTTAAAATATTGAAGAATTTAAAAAAATCCCAGTTGACTCTGATGAAAAACGAGGTTGAAACTGGTCGGTCATTTTCGTGTTTTTTATTTTTTATTTTTCCATCTTTAAAATGCCTGTAAGTATGAAATTTACCTTGTTTCGTGCTGTTATATATATAATCAGTATTATTATATTTTGATTTTTCTCTCTCCAATTTTTTTCACCAGCTTATATATATAATGGAACTCCCAATGTTTTTTATATATAGAGGTCTTGCACCTCAGATTTTAGAACTAATTAAGCAAACTACCTACATATGATTTGATTATAGTGGTCAAGACCACTGCAGAAACAATCACACTTTTCAAAAGAATTGGATACCGAGAACTGGTGCACATAGTGTATCACAAGGTTTTCAAACATTTCTCTTCAGGTTTTGAATTCAGAGTTGTCCTTCCCCTAGACTTGTTGACAATCAAGGCTAAAAAAAACCAATCTAATATACTATTTACTATTTGTCCTCATAGAGAGAGAGAGAGATGGATTCATACCTTTCTAAAGGTTATTTATGCATAAGCAAATGTAATGAAGTTGACTGGAATTTTAACTTGCCTCTCTGATTTCTCATTCTAAGCTGCTATCCATTACATCACCTGTACATCGATATATATATATATATATATATATATATAAAAAACAACACAAAAATAAATTACTATGTAATAGTCAAAACATAAGGAAATAATAACAAGACCAGAGACAAAAACACCCTTGAAAATGGCTATAGAAGTGGCCGAAAACACTTGAAACAATAAAAATTATGGACAATTTTTATTTTCCTTAACTTCTACAAAATGGAAAAATGTCAGGATGCTGAATAAACTTAAAAAAATGAATTAAATCTCCCTTGTCAGCTGTATTTAATGAAATATATATGAAAGAAATGTTACTCCCAATATATATATATATATATATATATATATATATATATATATATAAGGAATGAAGAAAATAATTGCAGCATTCAAAACATTAATTTAGAACAGTGCTCAATATAAAAATAGACCAATGAATATTTATTATATATATATATATATATATATATATATACAAGGGAAATCTATGACAAAGTAGAAAACGTTTTTTTATATATGATTTTCAAATAAGTTTTGTTAAATTCAACCAACAAACTGAATAAGTTCTTTGGTATCAAAATTCTGGATTATCTGTTATTTTCTTTTTGTTTTGTGTTCAAGTAATTTCAACCATTCCTTGGCATTATCAAAAACTGGGTGTTGTCAGTGTAGTAGGCAAGATTTTGTTGGTGACTGAGCTAGACTGCACTGGAAAAGCATGTGTTAAATATTTATACATAATCTTATTGTTTTATATGTATATTAAATATTGTATATGTACTTCAAGACATTGTCCCCTGTAGTGAAAGATATTTTGTTGAATTACTACTTATGCATTATCCAATTCAAAAATAAAAAAATGCTAGAATGCATGTCCCAATTTTTTTAAAAATAGAAATTCTATCTTGAAATTATAGTTCAATAAATCATAACCCAATGCTGTAGTCTGTTTGCAGTATGCATGTGATTCTCTTTTGTAGAATCAAACTATATTAAAGAGCTGTGTATGTCTGCTGTCTGTCCATCAAAATTTCATATTGAGGCCAAACAAAGAGAGTTATGGTGATAGGGAAAACAGACATGTGTATGGTAACAAGAAACAAAGACTTTATTAGCAAGAAAAGAGATAACAAGATGAAATTTAAAATAAAATGAAAGTGGCTTAGGGAATGTCTTGTGAAGATCAATCTTTCTTTGTTGAAAGGTATGGGTGAACGGAGGAGGTTGACTGATATTTGCAACTGCGCTTAAGTTCTTTGATGTCTGCGCCCAGTGTAGTATTGGGAGGATGGAGAATGATACCATTAGGAACTCAGTGTGAGAATGTCACAGAAAATTTCACAGTTCTCCTATTTGTATTTTCTGACAAATTTTAATTCTTAAACTCATGGTGATCCAGTTTTTTTAAATAACAAACAGCATTCATATCTATGATGGTATTGTAATATTTTGTTAAAGTCATTAAGCTCAAATATTTAATGATGCGATAGGGGAATTTCTATGAATATTTTATTGTCACAATAAAATATTCATATAAATTCCCCTATCGCATCATTAAATATTTGAGCTTAATGGAGAATGATACCATTAGGAACTCAGTGTGAGAATGTCACAGAAAATTTCACAGTTCTCCTATTTGTATTTTCTGACAAATTTTAATTCTTAAACTCATGGTGATCCAGTTTTTTTAAATAACAAACAGCATTCATATCTATGATGGTATTGTAATATTTTGTTAAAGTCATTAAGCTCAAATATTTAATGATGCGATAGGGGAATTTCTATGAATATTTTATTGTCACAATAAAATATTCATATAAATTCCCCTATCGCATCATTAAATATTTGAGCTTAATGGAGAATGATACCATTAGGAACTCAGTGTGAGAATGTCACAGAAAATTTCACAGTTCTCCTATTTGTATTTTCTGACAAATTTTAATTCTTAAACTCATGGTGATCCAGTTTTTTTAAATAACAAACAGCATTCATATCTATGATGGTATTGTAATATTTTGTTAAAGTCATTAAGCTCAAATATTTAATGATGCGATAGGGGAATTTCTATGAATATTTTATTGTCACAATAAAATATTCATATAAATTCCCCTATCGCATCATTAAATATTTGAGCTTAATGGAGAATGATACCATTAGGAACTCAGTGTGAGAATGTCACAGAAAATTTCACAGTTCTCCTATTTGTATTTTCTGACAAATTTTAATTCTTAAACTCATGGTGATCCAGTTTTTTTAAATAACAAACAGCATATCATGATGGTATTGTAATAGTTAAAGTCATTAAGCTCAAATATTTAATGATGCATAGGGGAATTTCTATGAATATTTTATTAATAAAATATTCATAGAAATTCCTTTATCGATGCGATAGGGGAATTTCTATGAATATTTTATTAATAAAATATTCATAGAAATTCCCCTATCGCATCATTAAATATTTGAGCTTAATGACTTTAACAAAATATTACAATACCATCATAGATATGAATGCTGTTTGTTATTTAAAAAAACTGGATGGAAATGAAAAGATTTGCCCTTGACAACTTTCTTAATTTTACTGAAACAGCTGTTAACCACTTTTATCTTCTTTTTGTTCTTCCTTATTTTCTTTGTTTGTTTCTTTCTTTTATTTTCTCACTTAAATCAAGTAGTGTATTTCCCTATAATCAAAACGTAATAGTCCATTATTTATGAGGTATTGACAGGAGATGTTAAGTATTTTCATGTTCTCTTATTTCTTTCTTTTTAGTCAAATCCCTGTTTTAGGAACATTTCTCTTAATAATAATTAAAAAAATTTCCAGCAGATGATGTTACTTTATTTATTGTAGTTGGATTTTTTATTTTAAAGACTTTTATTTCCCTTCATTATTTTTTCTTTCTTTTATATTCTCACTAAAATCAAGTATTGTCTTTTATCTGTCAAATATTTGAACTTAACAACTTTAATAAAATATTAAAATAACAATCATAAATCACAGGATACAAATGAAAAGATTTTAAATTGGCAACTTTTCCCATTTCACTGAAACAGATGTTAAACACTTTTATCTTCCCTTCTTGTTTTTCTTTCCTTAATCATTTATTCTCTGAAACCAAGTAGCTTCTTCCACACTATCAAAACAGAATAGTCTCTTATTTATTAATTATTTGCAAGGTATAATGTACATACTAAGAAACTAAACTTGCTGAATCAAAATAAGATTAATATAAATGTTATATTTGGTAGCTATCCTATTAATTTTTATTAAACAAGGTCATCAAGATTTAATAAAGATTCTATGCCTTTCAGTAGAGTTCATTGTTGGTAATCAATGTTTAATAGTAAACAAACACATGGTTGATTCAGCCACTTCTCAATGTTTTTTTACACCTGCAACATATCTTTTTTCTGAAGGCTCACCTTAACATGTTTGCACTTAAACTTTTCCTTTTATTCAGTGGGTGGCTTTTGAAGTGAAAACCACTCATAGAATATGAATAAATATGAGAAAAGAGACTTGGATTTTTAGAAGTTTTAAAAAACTTTCTTGGGCATGTTCTTTTTTAAACTTTTATCTACAAACAAACAAGATTATTTCATCAAAGACTTCAGATATATTTGTTTATATTTCTGACACGAGGTATTTATTTACATTGTACGGATTGTTGTCTTCCTCTTTTTTGCTATATTCATGATATTTCAGCTGTTGTACACTCTGACCTTCTTCAGGTGATTGGAATTTAGAACTTAACTCTTTATATCTTTCACCTGGTTAGATTGTACTAGTATACTTAATAATGAATGATGATCAGTTTGTAGTATGAATTCTCTTCCTAATATCATTCTGTGAAATTTCTTTACAGCAAAAATTATAGAAAGTGCTTCCTTTTTCAATTTGACTGTAGCATTTTTCTGTATTTGTCAAACTTTTTGAAGTGTGACTGCTTTCACTGCAATATCTTTGAATTTATGGCTACTATTATATGTAGCTGTTGGTTGTAATGTGTCAATGATAACTCTAAAGTTAGTAGTTTTTTAATTATTTTAGAAGCTTTTTGACATTCTGCTGCCTAAATTAACAGCATTACCTGAGTTTTCTGAAAGTACTTCAACATCAGCTGAATACCAACCACAGACTTCTAGTATTTTTATAGATACTGAAAATGAATTGCAACTTCTTAATAAGTCATTATCAATGATTAGTGAATCACCAATCATATATCAAAATCTTGAAAAACAAATCATTTATGAGAAAAAAAAGCAGGTAGAAAAAAATTAAAGACGCATTATCAAAGAAAATTAAACTGATTTTAAATAAAATTTCTCATCAAGTATCTAAAAGTGCAGAAGAGTACAAAATATGTGATGAAAGTGAAATTATTACACAAAAGAAAAGTTAGCAGGTCCCAAAAAGTATCAATTTTGGCAATACTTCCAAAAAGTTGGAGTATCCAGAGAATTAAAATGGAATTTTGGCACCACAACATACATGGCAAGACAATCCAAAAAACTTGTAAATGAACAAGGAATACGAACTCTACCAAATACATAAAAATGTAGATTCCCAAGAGAAAATTGACAAAGTTGTGCTGTTTTATAAGAGTGAAGAAGTCAGCAGAGTGATTCCTGGAAAATGACTATAAGACATTCTTAAAGAATGGTAGAAGAGTTCAGGAGGAAAAGTATCTTGTACTTTGTAATTTGATAGAGGCATACCAATTATTTAAATAAAAAAAAATCCAAACAGAATTAATTCCAACATTTGCTGAGCTCAAACCCAAAGAATGTATCCTAGCAGGTGGTGCTGGAACACAGTGTGTCTATGTTTGCACAATACATTAAAATATAAATCTGATGATATTGTGATTGCTCATCTTGGTACACTGACTCATGATAAACAATATAATTTAACGTTTTACCATTATTGCATTTACATGCTGTTACATGCAATGAAGTAACATCTAACTTGGGTAACTGCTCAAATTGTAGTAATTTGATGGAGGATTTTGTTATATATATTTATATATATAAGAAATTCTAAATAAAGAATTTAATAGATCATTTTATCTACAAATAGTGGATATCAACTGATAGAACCATATTGCAAACTGTATCATAATCACCAGAAGAATTTATTAAAATTTTTTGTACAGGCCTTCAAAACTTGAAAAAAAAAGCATGATTTCATTACAAAAGAACAGTCAAAATTTCTCTTAAAAAATGTTTTTTGATGGATGGTGAAGTCATAGTAATTGCAGATTTTGCTGAGAATTATTTATTTATTTTGCAGAATACTGCACAAGGCTTCCACTGGAATAATTCTCAAGCCATATTACATCCATTTGTCTGTTATTACAGAAATGGCAAAGAGCTAGAGCAATAGTGTAATTATACCAGATTATCTCAAGCATTTCTTCAAATAACCTTAAATAGAGATACAATCAAGGTTGGTCATCACAAAAATATTGTGTGAAAAAGTGGTTCACTCAATATTTAAACATGTATTCCAACAAGCAGAAAAATAAGATTGCTTGTTAATCTCTTTGTGAATGTTAGAATCTTTTTTTCAAATATTCATTTAAATGTATCACTTTTTTCAGATCTAAACTTGATTTTTTGAATATAAAAAAAATGAAAAATTGTTTTGTACATTTAGTGCACCTAATGTCAACAAAGATTTTTTAACTGTAAGCATTATGTGCTGCATATTTTCATATTATTTTATGTTATGTTAAAATTAATTCATGACACTTTTTTAAATAATTATTTTTTTTATAAAAATTTATTTGCTGTACAATAAAAATGTAAACAAAACCAAAAATTTGCCTGTTTATTTTCCACCAAGTTGGTCAACATTTAACCACATATAGCACAAAATCTGTTGATTTTATGATCATAGTTCTTAATATTAATCAGCATTCAAAGAGCTTTCTAAAAACATACAACTTGACCATATTGGGAGATATGAAAAAGATGATAACATGTAATAGCAAATAACAATTTGGAATTTGGTCTAACTCAATAAAACGCTTGTAACTCAGGCCATAGTAAAAAGTCCATCACCAAATTATATACATATCTTGCCATAAGGCAGACAAGTTGTTAAATTTAGAAAAAATTAAAGATATGATTTTTGATAAATTAAAGGTCAAATTATCTTCTTAAACAAAAAAAAATTGTGTGCAGACAGTTTGCCAACAGTTCTGTAAATTGTCTGTCAGAGAATTGTCTTTCGGCAAATTGTCTGGCTACCAAAAAAATAAATAGATAATCTTTAAGGTCTATGCAAGTACTTTAAAATGGTATGTAATTTAGCTTTGTAGGTGAAAAAACAACTGAGATATTGATATCAAATCTTTGTGACTATTTTCCAAAATTCACCTTTTTGGCAAAGGTCAGAGGGTCATATCTGAGGAACATATACAGATGTAAAATAGGTACCATTCAATTTATATTAAGAAGCTCTACTAGTGTATCAAATTTGAAAATTGACATAGAATGACTCACAAGCATGCTCAAAATCATAATAATTGGCAGGGAAAAAGTCATGTTAGTTTGCAATCTTTGCCACTAATGGAAACTGCAACTAATGATGATCATGTCAGATAAACATCAATTTAATAATTAAATATTTTTAGTACTATATATTTATATCCTAGTACTATGTAATATGTGTATATGTAAACTCCAGAATTTCCAGTGTTGATTTTTCAGGACAGAAAGATCTTATCTACTCAGAAATTGGTTTATGACAATCTTCCAAATATGTGTGAATTAAAAATTATTCTGTTTTTATATTGTGTTTCTGTATTTCCTCTTTATAGCTGTCAGAAATTGTATTTTTATTTTATCTTAAACCTTAGAAAAATAAACAATAAATTTCAGGACTTTTAGTTAAATATTTGTCATTTAAAAATATGGCAAACCATAAATTATATTTTGTTGTTAATCTCCTAGCATCTGGTATATCATTTTACCCCACCCAAACATTCAGCAAGATATACAGCCATTTAATTTTGTGGTGACTGAATTTACATTTGTAAGTTATGGTGAGTTTTAAATTAGTAAAATCTCTTTGATTGCTCACTAGGATATTGATTCATTCCTTCTAATGTACCCCACAAAATTTTCTAAAAAGAGCATGCCATGATAAAAAAAAAGAGACCAAATTTGATAAAAACAAAATTCGTTGTCAAAACATATGTTATTATTAAGAGGAAAGACCAAAGAATTTTTTTATTATTTTATGAAATTTTTAAAATTCTTTCTATCATGCTTGAAATTTGGGTTAAAAATCTTGCTTTTCTTGTGTCACTGGTGGGCCAAAGATTAGTATAGGTAATTTTAGCATCCTTTTTGCAATTAAAAGCACATTGTTTGGAAATTCTTGCAAAAATCAAATAAATGTCAGATTTTAATTAAATTTTTAGGACTTCTTAACAAATGAATGAAATTATTTAAAGATGTTTTGTTTTTTTTCAATCTTGGTAAAATTTTTTTTATTTTTTACATATTGTCCACTCACTTAATTTTATGAAATTTTAAGAAATTAAAATTTCAGCCTATTCACATTTATATTAGTTAAAAGCAAGATTCTTAGAGAATTTAAATCATCAATTTGTTTTTGTCAAACAGAAACACCATTTACTGAAAATCTGTTCTGAATTGTAAAATAAAAAAAATGTAATAAAACCATGACAGTATTTAATTAGAAAAAGCTTTTGATTGCTTTTATAAATAAAATATATTAAGGATACTATTGGGGTAAGAAGAACTTGTATTGAAGAATTGTTTTTATTTTTTTAATTTAAATTTTTAATATTTGTGTATACTTCTGAGATGAGGCAGTGTTTCCATTATTTACATTGTTCAGACTGTTGTCCTCATCTTTATTGCCATATTCATATCACAACGTTTCACTCATTGTATGCTCTGGCCGCCTTCAGGTGATTAAAATTTCAAACTGAACCCTTTATTTTGATCACTTCAGGACACATGACCTAGTAGATAAGTGTTGGTTAAGTCCAGTGTCTTGACCCAAACAGTTGTGAGTTCAATACCTGGCTACAGGAGATGTGAAGAAATAACTTGGAGAGTTGAGTTAAAGGGAGATAACTAAGACATCGGAAGTAGCATGGCTCATAAAATGAGAACAATATATCCCAGTGATCAAAATAAAGGGTTTGGTTCTGTTATGTTTCCAGGGGTGAAAATGTGATTATGTGAACAAAGATAAAACGATGAAATGAGAGTATAAACTATTAACAAAACTTTATTAATTGAATTACAATTTGAATGGTGAGTGAAGCTGCTGGATGTGTATTGATAAGATGTGGGCCTTGGAGATCTGTCTAGCTCACCTTGGTGTCATGGTCAAAACTCACCCTGTACCCCAAATGCCCTCCTTCCAAACAGGGGATGTAACAAAAACCTTATTATTTGTCCCTCTGGTCAAAGAGGGATAACTTTTCTTAAATATTTTTATTAGTGCCAACTGTGCACTAACATCTCTCTGTTTAAGTATTTAGTCATATCGTACATGCTTAGGATCAACTTTGAAGTTATCTCACCCTAGTGTGATTGCACTTTTGCCTGTGTCTGTGGGGTCTCTTATTCTCACTTTAATTTTCCTGAATGGTGGGTGGGGATGAAGGAGATGGCAATTCAAAAGTGTCCATCAGTAAATCAAGCTCACCTTGGTGTCATGGCTGAAACTCCCCTTGTACCCAAAATGCCCTCTTTCCAAACAGGGATGTGACAATAAAAAAAAAAACAACTTATTTTTTATCCCTCCGGTCAAAGGGGATAACTTTCCTTGAATATTTTTGCTAGAACTAACTGTTCCCTAGCAGTTTTGAAATTCTAATCACATGAAGAAGGATAGAGTATACAATGGCCTAAATGTTGTGAATATGAATATGGCAATAAATATTAAGGCAAAAGTCCCAACAATGTAATTTAAATCTTTAAAAATTCTGTATTAATTTCAGCCTTTTAGATGATATTATTTAGTGAAAACTATATTTACTAATCATAAATGGAAAAGCTTAATACAAATTATCAAACACCAATATTTTAAAAAGAATTTCAATTTTTTTTTTTTTGTATGTGTATAAACATGCAGATTGTTGTAAGTAGGGGTGACTGTAATTGGCATTATCAGAAAATAAGAGTGATATCTGAAGAAAAGTTAAATCCAACATTTTTAAAATTAAATAAAATGCGTGATTACAGAGAATATTTTCCTAAATTTGTAAGATTACTGAGTACTTAAAAATTATATATAAAAAAAAAAGGTGCTCATGTCATTTTTTTAAAAATTGTTTTACAGATTAAGTCCCCATAGAACAACATTAGACCTGTCATCAGACTGAACACAGCTACTATCAGATTAAGAAAACAGCTCCTGTTGGGTTAAAAAATGCATTTCTGTGATATTTTAAACTTAAAGTAAATAATATTTGTTTCAAATCAGATTAGTTATACTTTAAATCAGCTAATATTCCTTATTTCAGAAATGTATATTTTTTGGAAGATTTTCAGAGAAGTATTTTGGAGATTTTTTAATAAAAAAAATTACATTGCAATGCAAGACGATTAAAAAAGGCCATTAATCAACTATTTTAGGAAGAAAAAAACCTTTCAGTCAATTTAAATTAATTTCTGAAATACAGCAAAATATTTTGATTATTGGAAATATTAAATTTATTAGCTGGAAATTAAAACTAAAATAAAAGCTTCAAGAAATATTTTTAATTTTTAAAATTTCATTTTAAACCTTAGTTATGGTGTTTTTTATGGAGATCACTATTTTAATGATTAAGCCATTTTTAGTGTTATCACTTGGAACTTTGAACATATTTCTAACATTCATATTGGCCATTGGGGAAACAAAGAAAGATATTTTGTTGCTTACCATAGCCCGATGACTTGTTGTTTTTATATATATATATATGATCATTTATTATAATCACTTGAAATCAAGTTAGTAAATAAAGAAACAAAGTGAACTATTTATATAGTGTCAAAAATTTGGTAGCCTTGATAAGAAAATAAATTATCATTTTTAACTGTTTTTAGATCTCCTTTATTTCTTTTTTTCTTTTTTTTTTCCATTCTTTCTTTTTTTTTTTTTTTTCACTTTTTCCTTTTTCTGTTTTCTTTTTCTTTTGTTTTCTTTATTTTTTTCTGTTTCCTTTCTTTTTTCTTTCTCTTCCCCTTTTCTTTTTTTCCTTATTTTTTCTTTCTTTTTTTAAGGTGGAGTTTCAGCTTTCTATCAGGTCATGTGGGAATTTAAATTTCCATTTTTGAGGCTGTGTGTATACAGAAGATAGTAAACTGGGTTTAATGTGAAGATTTTATTGAATTGGGCATCTAAATGTTTGACTGTGTAATTTTTTTTACTGTACAGGTCTTAAAGGTTTAATGGATAAAAAATGTTGGTTGCTACATTAATTCAATCATTAAATTGACATATAATGATCTTATGTATTTGTTTTCATCAAATGCTGTGATGGAATTGAAGTAGTGGCTGCTAAGTGCTACCACTAATTAATATATGTTATGAATAGACATTGTGTATAATCTTGCTACATAATGTAGTGACAGTGGTATGTGGACTGTAGAACCAATACTGACTGCATGCAGTTGCATTCCCTAGCTGAAATATAACAATATGGTGTTGCTAATAGGATCTTTGTTACATATAGAAGACCCAGACTTTGTTGAAACTTGGATAAGTTGCTTCACGGGCCTTGTTAGAACAAAGAAACTACAGGTCAACAAAATTAATCAGTCAGTTAAGTGCCATACGTGATACACGCTTGGGCGATCATGTCTCAAAAGCCGGTAACAAAATTAATAGTGTGCTGAAAACATTGTCAGATAATGCCCGAGAATTTTGTGACAAAAGTTTGTATTCTTAGTCAAGGAAAATTGGATGTATCCCATATAAAACCCCACCATATCATCTTCTACTAAATGAAATTTTAGAAAGAATGGTTACTGCAGTGTATAAAAATCAATGCAAGCAATACTGGTGGAATAGGTGCATTGTATATATAATCCAAATGATTTGATTATAAAAATGCATTGAATATCAGAAAGGAATGAATTGTCAGTGAATGGAATTAAGGTGAACACTTCTCACACAATATAACTCTTAAATTTATAATAATTTAATCATTACATTTTACACAAAAATTGAAACTCAAAGGAGTTTCTTGAGAAAGAGAAAAATGTAATACAGCTCAAGTTAATGACATGAACAAGAAATTCCTAATTTTTTAATGAGACTCAATCCCAAAATAAAGATATTTATTTGTCAGTGTTTTATACAATTTTAAATTATAAAATATAGCAGTCAGTTAAGTGCCATACATGAAACACACTTGGCAATCATGTCTTGAAAGAGACAGGAGTGACTGGTCAGAACATTTTCCCACAATAGGTAGCCATTACTTTCTATGGTAGACTGGTTATCAACCAAGGCTATAAAACCTAATCTGTCCTGCTATTTAACCGATAGCTGGAGGGAGAAGCAAAGGTATTTGTGTGTAAGCAAATGCAACAAATTTGGCTGAAATCCAAGCTCTGGTCTTTGATCTTTTGTTCTGAGCCAATATCCATTGCACCACAATACACATATCATAAAAGATATGTCATTTTTTTAAAATTGTTTGTAGAAAATTATTATTTGATTAACAGAAAAGAGAATATTTTTTATTCATATATTTTCATAGCTGTTCCCCACTGTTTATGAATATATAGTTTTTAGGGGAACAACATTCATCCTTTGTTCCATAAATTTGCCTTGTAAAATTGATATACAGATGGACGAATATATATGCAAAAATGTTCACAAAAGATCAAGTTTATTTATTTTTATAGGTTGGGATTGAGTTAAGGAAACAGATGTTAAATGTCAGCATTAATTGGTTAGCTTGTAGTTTTTATTAGTGTCTATTGTTGCTTTTCTAAGGTGCTCAGGAATTAACATGTGATCTGTGGCCTATGAATCATCAGAACTGGAAAGGCAATCTGTCTTGAGATTTTTTAATTTAATAACTTTGTATATTTATTTACAAGTATACCTATGCCATAGACAAGATATATAAAACTGATATTTTCTGAAGTCTAATATTGGGTTTTTACATGTCTTTAAATATATATTTATTTATATTATATATTTTCCAGTTGTACTCTGGTGGTATTTCATAGTCCCTCTTCACCTTTATAAATATATTCAATTTGTCATTCTATAACAATGAGATTGCCCACATGTGGTACCTTGAGTACAAAGAAGATAACTTTAATACAGCAAAAAAAAGTTACTAAGAAAATATATATTGAATGTTTATATGATATCATCTTAGCGACTTGAAATTGGTTCTGTCAAACATGAAAATTAAGAATTAACAGTTTCATAAGTATACACAAAACAATCATTGAAAATAAATGTAGCAACATTTGAAAGTACTCTAGAAAAAATAATATAAAACAAAAATATGAACTTTGACAAATTTATTGATAACAGAAAATACCTAATTTGGAAATTTGAAAAATTAAATAAAAATTTGATAAAACTTGTTCATATTATTTAACCAAACATGTTTGAGAGAATTATTACTGTTTAAATACACCTTATATAAAAACAGGGTGCGATGAGTAAATTGTCGCCAGTATATATTTTTAATTCTGTGCATATGCATTGTTTTTTGATTTTGTCAACTGCATATTATAGTAGGGTCTGTTGGGCACTGTCTGAGAAAAAGAGCACCATGACACAATTCACTCTGCCAAGAATTTGAAAATGGCATGATTTACTGCTTAACATTTACTCCAAAAGCTCCAATACAAACATTTCAGAGTCTTTGGGTGTCAATTTGAGGACAGTGCAGAGTATTCAGAAAGAGTCGGATGAGTCTAATGATGATTACAAAGATGAAGTGATCGCAAGTTATGGTAATTTTATGCCTCCATTCATCTTCTCACAGGACATAAGACTCAACCTGGAGGCCTATATCAAGTGCCTTGAGAAGGTAATGCTACCATGGATCAAGAAGGTAGCTGATAGAAGACCCTATGTCTGGTAATATGACTCTGCACCATGCTATACAAGCAGAAGAACCTAGTCATGGCTATCAGACAATTTCTGTGACCCTTTACATCTAGTCACCTACCTAGACTGCAACCTCCTTGATTATTATGTGTGGGACACAGTTGTGTCAGAGACCAACAAAACTCCTTGTAAAGATGAACTGAAGGCAAGGACTATGGTAGCATTCCCTAACTTAAACAAAGAGACTGTCCAGAAAAGCTGCAGAAGATTGCGAAGTCATCTGGAGGCTGTGGTTAAAGCCAATCGTGATTTTATTGAATAAATATATCTGTTAAAATGAGTTGTTAGTATTATTTTTATTTTTGTGCAATTTAGATGACAATTTATCCATTGCACCCTGTATGTGTAATGTGAGTGAGTGTGTCTGTAGTTTTGTAGGCTTTTTAAAATTATTGGCTTTTAGTCTTCCATGTTGCCACAGTTTATGTATTTTTGTATAGGTTACTATTTATTTTCTCCTCTAGATAATCTGACAAGAATGTACAAATATACACTAAAATCAGACGATAGTACAGATCTTGAACAACTGCCACCTAAAAACAGATCATTTAGATTTTACAAAATAGTTGTTAGAATTACAGGACTGCTTGAATTGGCCCTAACCAGAAAGGATCATGAATTAAACTATGTGTACTTTTAAAGTTTACACTATCACATTAAATATGGATCTTTATTCTTTTCACTTGTTCTTTCACATTGTTTTAGAGATAGTGCTACTGGCAGCTGTTTGATATGTATGGCTTTTGAAACTCTAAAATAAATTATGTATATTTTTTTCTTTTAAGCAATGAACTAAACAACATTTGTCTTGCTAGTTTTGAAGATGGATTAAACAAATATAAGGGTGTTTTAAAAAGTGGCCTTTTTTCTCTGTCTATATTCACTTGTTTGTTATATTTATTAAAGAGTTACAGAAAAAACTGTTCAGTTAGTTTTAAAACAAGTGTTTGTCATTAGTGTCGCAAAAATGACCAGAAACACATTTTACCCCATGCATGAGATAAATTAGATCTAATGATGATTCCCTTCTATAGAAACGAAAAACAGACTTCTCTACAAGATCTCTGTGAGCTGGGAGAGAGCTGTTTAATGGGTTAAATATAATCTCAGATAGTGTTTTCTTAAGACTAAGTAAAAATTATTTCAATTTGAAATTGTTTATTGCTGGTAATTTTGATCAAACTTTAAAAATATGACAATTAGGCTCATTATACCCCACTTTACTCTAAGCTTCCAAGAATATCGCAGAATACCTCTACTTCACTCAAGTAGGTATTTTCTCATTTCTGTTACATTCGGTATCCTTTGTAGGGCAATTTAGGACCTGTAACATTCAATTCTTCTGTTGTCAATCTGCCTTGCCACTATATTCTTATATTTGTCACATCCATTGTCCTTTCCAAGAGATTTCAGAATTTGTAACTGTTTCTGTTCATTCAGCTATGTATATTTCTGCACTGTCTGATTCAGATATTGAACCTACAACTTTCAGGGGATCAAATGTCCTTTATCAACACTTCTTTTTCTGAGTTTTATGCAATGATGAGGTTTCTTATTGTATGGTAGTTCCCACTAACCTTTTATTCCTACAGAAACATTTACTGCTGAATCAAAATATATAATTACCTATAACTGCAATAAAAGAATCATTAACATTGCAAATTTTGTTTGTGGTGAGGAAGAAGGTTTTTTTCTCCTTTTCTTAAGAAGAATGGATTGTCCAAAATGTTATACTTTTATATTTTAACTTTTTACATTTTATATTGCATAACAAACTCAAGCTTGGTACAAATGCTGGTAGTCTATGGTTTCTTTCTAAGGAAACATTAAACAATCAAGTACCACAACTTCATATATAAGAGCAAGGAAAGTTTTGGGGATTGACTACAATTTAACAGGCACATATTTGTCTACTTTTGACATGGTACTTGTCAAAATATTGTGATGAGATTGCATTGCTATTTTAACCAATTGTTTATTTAAGTCATTGTCTACCTCTGAAAAGAGGAAGATAACGGCTTGAATAATGCAGTTGACTAAATGGAATTGATAAACACATGTACAGTGTTGATAATTATGGTGACAAAGAATGAATTCAAAGAAAATCTAAGTATGACAACTAATAATTTAAATAAAATAACCTCACCTACTACTATGCTAGATCAACCTTCAATATGCAATTATATTCAACCTAATTACATTTAACTGTAGATAAAGTAGTAAAATTAGCTCAATTATATTGAGCCAATTGTTCAGTGAGGTTCGAGTTGAACTTGTCATAATATTGTGATGAGATTGCCTCCCTATTTTAGTTGATTAGGTTTATTTCATTTAGACAACGGCTTGAATAAAATAGATGACTATCTCTAAAATTGTGTGCCTGGTTAATGGTAGTTAAGCCATTTTTTATCAATATTTTTTGGCAAGAAGTGGGGGTTATATGCCATCAAATACATCATCAATTCTCAAAACCCAGAAGACAAGCACTAAATTAAAAAGCATTATGATACAATGATGTTGGGAAAATCTCTGTGTGTGTGTGTACATTTTTCATTTTGTTTATTTTGTCTTGTCAGAAAAATATTTCACATTCTTTTCTCAATTTCTCTTTTTAGGGCCACATCTATACAGACGACTGTGAAAGACTCTTTGCTGAAGATTATGCTTACTCTGTAAGTTCTTAATTATCTCAGAAATGTATGACTAAGTAATTGCTCAATGGACAGAGAAATGTTTATTATGAAGTTTATGACTAAAGTACCAAATGACAAGAGGAAGGCATAGTAATTGTAAGCTGAAGATGAAAAGAGGGTAAGACTATCTGTTTCACTGATTTGAACTCACTCTAAAAGTAAAGCAAATATTTGAGTGAGTAAAAATAACAAAAAAAATTTCTGTTAAAAAAAAAAAAGTACAAAAACAAACCAACTTTGCCTTCCTTATCCACTCTGCTTATTGCCTTGTTTGTATTCATTATATTCTACTGGGTATATGAAACAAAATTTTCTGGACTCTTTTAAAAAATTTTTTTCTCAACACAGTCATTGACTTTTCTTGAAATTTTCATTTTGAGATGTAATATTTTTATTATTGTTCAAAACTGATTAAAATGAAAACTTAAAAATATAAACAATTTTAAATTTAAATGTGTGGAATAGATCAATTCTCTACTTCTCTTTGCTTCAGATTATAAATTTTTGTTTTAATAATTTTTATTTTTGATTTCCTAATGTTTTAGTTATCTGGGTAAATAAATCAGCTATTTAAAAATGTAAAAAAATATTAGTGTTCATGTTTGAGAATTGAAAAAGCATAATTTAAAAGATTTAAGATTTATCTGAATTTGGAATTTGTACATTATCAAAATAAGATATACAAGAAACTTGAAAAAATGACTTAGGAAAGCCATTATATGCTGTTAAGGAATCCTACTAAAAATGATTTGCCATTGGAGAGATTAGAATAGAGAAAATATATAGTGAAGATGTGATTGTCAAAAAATCTGATATTGCATCATATCTTGTTCTCAGAACCCCAGAAACTACATTTGAAGATGGTGGAAGAGAGGAGCATAAAGTTCCTGAACAAGTTTTTTTTTCTTTTTTCCTTTCTTGTATTTCTGTGTTGTCCTTCATTGTCAGCAGACAATTTACTGAAGTACTTAAGCATCTCACCTAAGATGACCTACTCTCTGATAAACAATATGGCTTCTGCTTCACCAGGTTTACCGCTAATGGCTGTCATTGAATATGTATGTCAGGCTCTTGATAATAATACCAAAGCTCAAGCTGTTGATAGATATCTCAAAAGCATTTGACAGGATTTGGCATGTTGGTCTTCTGTGCAAGCTTCAGGGCTACAGTATTTCTAGATGATTGTTTAATTTAATCCAATCGTTTCTATCAAATCATCAAATTAAAGTCATTTGAATAGCCATTTTTCTATATACTTTCATACAAATGTAGGTGTTCCTCGAGGCTCTGTTGTAGGTTCTATGCTGTTTTGGGTTTTCATCAATGATCTTCCTGTCATTAATTCCTAAGTTGGTATCTATGCAAATGACACTACCCTTTACTCACTTCTCAATAGGCTGACAAAGTAAACTCGGCTGCTGCCCTTGAATTAGTGGTTAACTGGAGCAGGAAATGGCTAGTAAATTTGAATGCCTCCAAAACAAAACTGCTCTTCTTTAACCACCATAAAGAAACTTTCCTGCCAGCCATCAGCATGGATGATGCTAATCTCCTAGAGAGCAACACACTGCCGTGACCTTCGCTATAATAACAATTCTTATAGTGACGGTCACGACACTGCACAACCTTGGCCTCTTTTTCAACTGACCTGAAATGAAACAAATACATTGAATCCATAGCTGCATCTACTGCTAGGAGTTTGGAGCTGTGTGTCGAGCCAGAAAGTTTTTCTTGTCAGAATCCATCTTGCACACTTATAAATCTACCATCTGTTTGTGCATTGAATACTGTTGTCATATCTGGTTGGGTACTCTTGCTATTCATCTTGAGGTTCTTGACAAAATCCAAAGAAGGATCTGCAATGTAATCGGTCTTGACTTGGCATCTGAACTTCAGTTTCTTTCTCACTGACATGATGTGGCTTCCCTTTTTTTTTTCTCCAGATATTTTCATGGCAACTGCTCTGACATTCAGTTTTCCTTGCTCTGATGACATGAATCTAAGTGTGCTACTAGATTGGCATGTATTACCATTGAAATAAAATGTAATGGCTACTTTTACTTGAATAGTTTCTTTTCTCACATTTTCTGCCTATGGAACTCCCTTCTATTTACTTGCTTCCTTGATAGCTACAATCTCCAAAACTTTCAATGCAATGTCAACTGCCATCTTCTATCTTCTTATTAATCTTTTATTCTTTCTTCAATACCCACTGTACCCAGTCTTTTCTCTTACTGTAACCCCCTGTGCAATAGTGGTGGTTTTACCTTGCTTGGAGTGAAATTATTAAAAAAATTGCTCAGATAATTGGTTCATTCATCTGTAAGAAAGTAGTTTTTTTCTTGATTGAATTATTGAAAAATCTTCACGAAAGAGATTTGCAAACTGCTTTGTGTGTGTGTGTGTGTGTGTGTGTACAAAGCATTATGAACACTTGTCTAATAAAGTGTTAATTTTCTTGGGCCCACAAACAGCTTTTATCCTATCAGGTATAGAACCTGGTGCTGTGGTATTAACACCATGTCCTTTAATTGCTGCAAGTTACATGGTGGAGGTTCTACAAAGTCAAATATTAGTTAAATACATTGTTAATACTTAATAGAATTGAGATCTGAAGAGTTTAGTGGCCAGGGTATCACAGTGATATATTCTTCATGTTCCTGAAACTATTATACAACTCATGCAGTGTAGTAGAACATTTAGTTCTGTTGAAAATAGTACTTCTGTTAGAGAAATATTGCTATGAAAGGATGTAGCTGGTCTTCAGTGATGCTAAGGTTGGTGGTATATGACAAAATACTTTCTACATGAATGATAGGTTCAAGTGTTTTGCAGAATAAAAATGTACACATTAATCCTGTTTAATTTATTCAGGAAATCATGAAATTCTTTAAACCGGACAACCTTCCATTGATACAAAGTTTAGTTCTGACACTCATGGGCTCATTGAATGTCATTGCTCATTCCTTCTTTCACTTAGATTAAAGATATATGCAGTTTTTGCCACAGTAACCCTTTCAATGGCTTTTGCTTCTTTTCGCACTGATATATCTTTACTACCCAATACTTAGTTGGCAATTGGTAATTATCCTCTTTCAGAATATTTTTGATATTGTACTCACTACAACTGAATGTGAATACCACATGAGTTGTGGGATATCAGAAATGCTCTTAGTTTTCTGGCCATATCAATTTAGTCTTCATCAAAGTCACTGTTCTTGTTCATAACAGTAACATTTAACATCAACAGGAGGTACTCAAAGCCAGCTTATCTGCCTATATACCTCTGATCCTGATATGCACAAATATTATGAGACCATAGCTTTCATTCTGATATATAATTATCAACAGTTTCTGTGTGAATGGCTTGATATAGCATTACCATATCATTCTAATAATTTGCAAAGTTAGAATTTTTATTTCCATATAATTTGTAATTACTTATCTTTAACCAAGAAAGCTGCTAAGAATGTAGACAAGAGTCCTGTTACTGCACTTTTTAATTAATACTTATATTTTTAGTGGGTGAAATATGCTGGACAGAATAGTCACATAATGGTTTTCAGTTGTAGGTAACAAAAGTTTACTATAATTACAGACTATAAAATCACACAAAATAAAAAAATTAAAAAATTCATAAAATTATGGAGGGTGCTGAAATTGTGACAAATCAGACTTGTAAATGTAAACCAGGATATTGTTCTGTTTGGTACCATGAGACACAAATTTCTAAACCAGGATTGATAAAGGTATTTGCAACAGATGAAGAGTGGTTCATTGGGTCCTTTCATATTTTTAGCACTGTTTATTTCATTCAACAATCAGTGTTTTTCTTTTACTAAAAAGTTGGTACCTTCTGTAGTATGATGCTTAACCAGCTCCCTTTACAGGTCATTCTTTTAGCATAATGAGTTTGATTTAAATGAGGTGTTCCCCACTGAAACCTTGTGACAGACTAGTTTAAGTCCTGAAAATTATAGGAGATGTAAAATGGCCCAAGATCAGAAAATGGAGACAAAAAATGTCAAGTTCTAGATGTAAACTCAAGGTACTCTGGAGAGGAGACAGATGAACCCAAATGTTTGTTATAAGCTATTACGATTTGCAACCAATATGACAAATGAACCACTGAATGAGATTTTACATTTTAATTTAAATCATTTATTTTAATTTTAATTATTTATTTGATGAGAGCACAATTAAAATAGACTTGACTTTCGTGTTAATTACTAATCTCTGAATTTTATGAAGGTTTTTCTTTCTTTTTCAGGTGATCCCAAATCTGAATGGTGAGCTGTGCTGCCATTACCCATATAAAGTCTTTGTGTTAGAGTATGAGAAGAGTGAAACAAAAAACGATCCTCTAGAAGTTCAAAATGGAGATAGGTAAGCACTTCTTATCTGGTGTAGTTTGATTTTAAATTGAACTTGTAAAGTCATCATTAACCTTTTAAGTGAAAATGTAGTTAGGGTTTCAGAAAAGAGATAACAACTGATATTACATAGATTAAAAGATTAAAAAAATTATTGCTATCCTGATAGTGTGTGAAAAATTCCACAATGTATCTGATTTTAGTTTTTTTCTCTTTTTTTTCTGATACTTTAATATATTGATATCATTCAATTTTTTTTTTTTTTTGTGAGTCACTACAAACTCTTTAAGAAACTTGGGCAATAAATAAATATTTTTATTAATTCAATGTTCTGAATATATTTGTTTTTGTCTTTTTCCAGATACGAGAGTTTGTTGGATATAGAGAAACTGAAACAGTTTTTTTGGGCTACTCGTTCAGCAAGATGTCGTGGACGTTTTGTTGTGCCAGTAATTTTGTTTGAGGGGAAAGTAAGTTTTGTCAAAAGAATTCTTCCCTTCCCTATACCTTTTCCACTGAAAGATATTTGGAATTTAAATTTCTATCAAATCACATTAAATAACGAGTCCTATGTCAAATCAACAAAAGTCTGACCATCACCAACAAATTTTTTTCCCCCTAGCTTTCTTTTATCCATTACATTTAGATATATTAAGTTTAAATTATGATATTCTTAATTTAGTTGATCCAATAACTGACACTGGAAGAACTTATAAACTTTTGAAAGTTAAGATGGTAAAAGCTTAAAATATTTTAGGAAAGAGAATTTCTTCAGATAACATTAAAGATACAATCAAGGTTAGTTATCACAAAAATTTGCGTGAAAAAGTAGTTTGTATATCCAAATTTTTATTTTCTATTTAAACATGTATTCCAACGATCTGAAAATTAAGATTGCTTGTTAATTTCTTTATAAATGTTAAAGAATCTTTTTTTTTTTTTAATATTTAAATGTATCGCTTTTTTGGATCTAAACTTGTTGTTTTTTAATATTTAAAAAAAAAACCTGACAATTTGATTGTTTCATACATTTAGTGTCAAATATCAACAAAAATTTGTTAACCATAAACATCATTGTTACATATTTTCATATTATTTTATGTTAACATGTTAACATTAATTCATGACACTTTCTAAAATAATTATTTTCATTGTCATTTTTTCATATACAAATATATTTGTTGTATAATAAAAATGTAAACAAAACCCCAAAAAGTTGCTTATTTTCAACCAAGTTGCACAACATTAATTCTGTTGATTTTTATGATCATAGTTTATATGTGAATATTGATCAGCATTCAAAGAGTTTTCTATGGGAGATATGAAGATGTTAGTATGTAGTGATAAATACCAAAATCTGCCATTTTAATTATGGCCAAACTCAGTAAAATCCTTGTAACTCTAACCACAATCAAAAGTCAACCACAAAATTTTGTACATATCTTGCTATAAGGTAGACAAATTTATCAAATTAAAAAAAAATATAGATACACTTTTTGAGAAATTAAAGGTTAAATATCATGGTCAAATCATCTTATTTGATCTTTTAAACAAAAAATAAATAAATAGATCACCTTTTAGATCCATCCAAGTACTTTACAATGGTATATTAGCTTTGTGGGTGAAAAAAAACAACTGATATATTGATATTTAAACTTTGTGACTATTTTCCAAAATTCAGCCCTTTGGCAAAGGACAAAGGGTCATAACTCAGGAAGCCTTTGACCTAGAGATGTAAAATAAGTACTATTCTATTTCTATCATGAAGCTCTATAAGTATCAAATTTCAAAAAAACATCTGTGTTGGTGAGGGTCAGGTCTTTGTTGATTTGACACAAAATGACTCTAATCTTGCTTCCTTCAATTTTAAAGATATCACAAATTTCTAATGACTTTTCAGCAGTCATAAGGTAAATGTAGAAAAGAAATTATGATATGCAAATGCTTATTTGTTTACCTGCATGTTTCATATTGCCATAAATGTTATATTTACTGGATACATGTTTGACTAGACATCCAATTTTTTAAACATTGGAAATAATGTCTCAAATCCAAGAAATTGAAAGTCTTGTATAAAAAATAAATCTTTTCCATGGTTTCCCCAGATTAAGAATACAAGTTCATTCTCTACTGAGACGCACATTTTCTTTATTAAGACTTTTAATGTCTATGCTGGTAAACATTAACTTTAAAAAAACAAAAACAGGTGTGTCTGCTCAAACATGTGCACCCATGAAAGATAATGCTTATACCAGTAAGAGATAATATGTGATTAAAAAAAATTTTAAGTGCTTAAAAATTACCTAGACATAAAATAATTATTTTTATAAAGACATGATATCCAATAATCAGAAAACCAATAATTTATCAAACATTGATGTATATGCAATTTTTTATATATAATAATGTAATCTGAATAAAATAGTGTGTATCCACATGTGTATATATGTATACATTATATCAGATTATGCAGGTCAATTTTTTATAAAATTGTTATTAACCAACCAATGTTGGTAAAATTTTTACAATATATTTTTGAATAATATATCCTGTGGGATATAATCAGTTCACTTGAGTGAGCATGTCTTGAAAGAGACATGACTGACTAGGCAGATTTTCCCACAGTAAGTTACTGTTAACACGTCACTCAATAAATCCCGAGCCTAACTAATAAAACAATAACTTTTAGGCAAAATTCGACTTTATTCATCAACATAGTCTCCTTCTAGGGTGATACACTGATTCCAACATTTCTCTAACAATTCAATACCTTTTTTGTAGAACGATTTATCTTTGGCCTCAAAATACGCCTCAGCTTCCAATATCACTTCTTCATTGAAGCCAAATCTCTTTCCCTGGAACAAGTGCAATTCATGTAGCTTTGCCATCATTGCAATCGACTAGTGACATGGTGTGTTGTCTTGGTGAAAGATCACTTTTTCTTCTTCATTTGTAGCCATTTTTTTGTGATTTCTTCTTTCAAACACACTAATAATCCTATAAAGCTATTGATGGTTCTTCCTTTTTCAAGGTAATCAATGAACAAAATACCTTGCACATCCCAAAATATGGAGACCAAAATCTTGCCTGCTGATGTTTGCATCTTTGGTTGCTTTGAATGGCTTACATCTGCTGTTGTTCACTCAGCTGACTGCCGATTTGACTCCAGAGTGAAGTGTTGGATTCATATTTCATCCATTGTCACATATTTATGCAAAATCTCCTTCTTGTTGAGTTGAAACTGTTGCAAACAACGCTCTGAATTGCTGATGCGTTGTTGCATTTGAATAACTGTGAGCAAACGCGCCACCCACTTTGAATACAGTTTTCTCATTGACAAATGTTCATGCAAAATGGTGAATACACTGCCTTCTGATATATTCAACTCCTCTGCTATCTCACGCAACTTCAATTTATGATCAGCCAAAACGAGTTTGTGGATTTTTTTGGTGTCTTCCAGGACAACTGCTAATTTTTGGTGACCTGAGTGTTCAGCATCATTTGTGTTTGTATGACTGTGTTTAATGTCAACTTAGAACCTCTTAACCATTGTTTTCAATAGAGCAGAGTCTGAATAACACTTATCAAGCCATTGTTTTGCTTGAACAGTATTTTTCCCCTCAGAAAGCAATGCTTTATCAGAACATGAAATTCAGATTTTTTCCATTATTTTGAAAGTTTGCAACAGTAGATTCACATAAATAACTGTAATTTGTAAACTAATAATTCGATTAGGCCCAAATTTTGTCATGTGCCATTTGAAGGTTAGTACTTCATAAAATTATATGGATTTTTTATTAGTGGCGCCATCTATATGTCAGACCCAGGACTTATTGTGTTACCTTCTGCTGTAGACTGGTTGCCAGCCAAGGCTATAGAACCTAATCTGTCCTGCTATTTAATCCATAGCTGGAGAAGGAAGTGATAGATTAGGGTATTTGTGCCGATGTGAATGCTATAAATTCAACTCAAATTTGAACTTGGCTCTCCAATTTCTTGTTCTGAGCTGATATCCACTGCACCACAATCCTCAGCATATAATTTAATAGCTACCCAAGTAAAATTAATATTGATGCTAATTTGTTTTAGCAGTGTCTGATTTTACTATGCAAACAAAGTGCAGCATACATTTTTATTTATAAATAAATCCAAAAGATATTGGGTCCCCTACAGGAACAAAACTGGCCATAACTTTGATTTTACAAATGACATTTTAATTAAATGAGAACATATTCTTCATGCTGAAAATACTTTGAGGAAGTCCTGATAAAAATTTTACCAACAATAAACAGATGTCAAAAAACTGTTACGTCACAAACCTTTATTGAATCCATTCTTAAAGAATCGAATGTATAGTGTATCTTAACTACCACGACCAGTGTTGACATAAAAATGTCCCTAAATCAACATGTGGACAACCTCCAAACATAAATCATGCCTACTAGACACACACACATTTATACATTATCATTTGAATCACACATAAACAAATTATAGTTATGATACACACAAGTTTTATACATGAACATTGCTTGACTAATCAGATACACATGAAGTCTGCTTAACCAATAAAAATCAAACAGCACAAAAAAATAAAAATAACAAAATTTTTTTCCACATCTCATTCTCTAATGAAGCTTTAATAAAAGAGAAACGTGTTAGATTTATCAATATTTTCTATTTGTTCCATATCCTATCACGACATTTCATATACATGGAAAAAAAATGATTATTTTACATTTCAAAATATATTTTCATTATTTACCTTAGCTTACTGCTCTAGGGCAGCATTCCTCAACAAAAGCCTGCTTGACTTTAATTTGAAATAGGTTATATTTATCAAACATTACCAGCCCCATTACCACAATTTTCTTTTTTTAATTGATCAATATAGAAAGGCTTTCATACTCTTGATTTACTATTTACTGAACAATATCACTATTTATATAAAGAATAAACTCTATAAGCAAGAATTTGCTAGACTAGCTCACCAACCACAGCTCTGTGATTCAGTCAGTTAAGTGCCATATGTAATACATGCTTTGGGCGATCATGTCTCGAAAGAAGATTATTCCACAGTAGGTTGCCATTGCTTTCTGTGGTAGATTGGTTGCCAGCTAAGGCTATAGAACCCAATCTGTCCTGTTATTTAACCCATAACTGGAGGGAAGAGACTGGTTAATACCTTTCCCAAAGGTATTTGTGCATAAGTGAATGCAAGGAATTCAACTGGAACTCAACTCCCTGATTTGTTGTTTTGAGTTGATATCCACTGCACCACAACGCACATCCTGCACTGTGATTAGGGATTCTATTATTCCTTAAAATTTTTCATCCCGCTTTTCTAACTGCTCTTCTTTTGCAGTTGACATATTTTTAAATTTTTTTTTTAATCATTTCATCCCAAGCAAGTACATAAAAGTTAAGTATATAAAATAAAAATTGTATGGTTGTTCATAAAGGAACAAAATATAATATATTTAGCATATTATCGCACAAGGTTAAATGTAGGAAAATAACTTTCAAAAGATTATTGCATCAGTATCTCAAGGAAAATAAGGATTCTGTAATGTTTACTTTGGGTTTGCATGCCAAGTATTGTCACTAGTAAGAAATGTGCAACTATCTCAGCCATGAGGCAAGCCAAGGTGATGGTTACGGTGTTATTCTACAACAATTCTTTTGGACTTTGATCCTCATCTTTATTTTCATTTATATTTTTTTTATCACAGAATTTTCCCAACTAACAAATGTAACAAAAACCCAAGGAAGCATAAAAACTAAAGTGGTGGTTATGAGAAAAACAAAACATTTCCACTGAAGATGCTTATCCAGCAAAAAATCTGGTTGTTTAGTTTAAATAGATAATCAATAAAACTTACAGTCACACACACACATACACATATATATATATATATATATATATATATATATATATATAGTATTGTTTTTCACCCGATGAGAAGCGTGCATAGCAGCTTCGAAACACGAAAATTTTTGTGTAGTGATACTATGAATTTATAAACCATTGTAACAACTATTACAATATACACTATATATATATATTTGTCTATACTTCTGAGATGAATTAGTATTTACACATTGTTCAGATTATTGTTCTCATCTTTATTGCCATTATTATGATGTTTCAGCTGGAGTGTACAATGGCTGAAACATAATAATGGCAATAAAGATAAGAATAATAGTCAGAACAATGTAAATAGTATATATATATATATATATATAAAAACGAGATTATATTTATACTTGTCTCGAAAACCTTCCTCGAAAACTATCGAACAAAGGAAAAAAATGGTTGTAAAAAAAGAAAGAGCTTAGGACATGAAAGACAGTCAAAAGTGTTCAGACTGAAATCAGCATGACGCCTAAAGAAAAAACCTGACACAAGTAATCATCTAACAGAAAGCAGTCAATACAAAAGTAGAGCAAACTAAATAAATCGCACCTAATGAGCCAGATGAACCTACCTAGGTTTCACCTAAACGGATTGTCAGGGAAAGCTTTCCCTGGTGATCTGTTTAGATAGGTAGGTTTGTCTGGCCCATTAGGTACTCTTTGGTATCTTAGCATTTGATTTTTTTTTTTTTTTACCTACATTTATATTTGGTACAAATTAAAATAAGCACAACTATTAAAGGATGAAATTTATTTGCAGATTTTGATGTAGTTCTGGGTTTTTCTTTTTTCTATTTTTTCTTGTCTAACTCCATGAATTTGTTTTGTTCATAAGTCTTGAAAAAACTATATAATATTCATTATTTTTATCCATAATGTTGAATGTGTTAAAACTTCTCAACTTTTTAATAAGAAAAATTTCAAGTTGACATTAAAAATTGCTGCAAAACATTGTTGATCTAAGATGGAATGATGTATTATGACATGTCTCTAATTTTTATTTAGATAATACTGTATTTATTTAAAATTTTTTAATTGAGTTGTTTGTTTATATTGCATATGATCCATTATTTTACAAAGTTAGGTTACAATAAAATTTGCTTTTTATATGAATGCTACCTTATGAAAATTGAGATGTAGTAAGTTGGGGTGGAGGGTATATCATAGATCTGTAGGGAGAGGCATATCATAGATTTTGAGTGGGGCATAAGTCCCTTGCTCTGTGTGTGGATATATATATATATATATATATATATATATATATATATATATAATTTTTATTTTATTTTTTATTTTATTTATTTATTTATTTTTTTCAGGGTTTTATTTCAATATTTTAAATTTCTTTCTGTTTCTTTCTCAGCAAATTTGTCGTTCTGGCACTCTGGCCACAGGAGTGGAAATGTTTGGACGCATTGGCATTGACTTCTTTCTCAGTAAGATTTTTATGTTATTAATAAACCATTAGTATTTGATGAGACAGTTTGCTTGCCTAGGGACTGGGTTTCCCTTCATCAAGACAGCACCTCCCCATTGTACTAAGAGGTAGTTGGATAAAAGAAAAGTTAAGCATGTTTTTGACACTTAGCTGTATCAAAGAAGGCCTTCAGTAAAAATCTTTCAACTGTGTCTAGAAAGCAATAAATATTTTGTTTCTTAGACATGCAACATAACACTTTTCTGAAGCAATCTATTAACATTTAATTTGCTTTACATATTTTTTTCCTATATTTTTTTGAAAGTTACCTCCTATCATTAACTTGAGAAAGCCTATCACATACTGTATTATGAATTTTAACTGTAGAAACATGTGGAAGTATGTATATATGTATATGCATGCATACACCCACACACACATATATTGGAGCAAAATAATAAAGTAATCAATAATGACATAACAGGAAGTAAACATTTATTATAAAAAACAATGACTTGTTAAAATTAACAAAAAGCTAATCTTAAAATATAACTCTGAAGTGTTATTTGAAATTTTTTAAAAAGCCACTTAACTATTGTGTAAATGTTTTTGTTCTGTGCAATATTATTGATTGCTCTGTTACTTCTTTCTAAACTTCTAAAGTAGGGAGCTCAACCATGCTTATTAAATTGGCTTTGTGTCAAACATAACAAAATTCTCACAATTTAAAGTTATCAGAAGGTTGGAAAGATAAAACTGTTTTGTTTGTATAAATAAATGAAAATTTATTTATCAAACAGCCTAACATCAAATTGTATGTATAAAATTATTGTGAAAATGTTCTAAGAGAGATAGTAGTAAAGAGTTTAAAGAATTAAGTCCATGTTTTCACTGAGTGTATCAACAAAGCAGTAGTAATGTCTTGTTCCTCTCTTTCTGTTGTGGACAATGAGTAGGTGAAGAGGAAGAAGGAGAGAATGAAGAAAACAGTATGTGAGAAGGTGAGGGAGTGCAAATGTGGGTTGCCAGGGGAGAGGATGACTATTTCTTGTTACATTGTATCTTCTCTGTTCTCTGCTCCCTCGTCTCTCTGACTGACCGACAGGAAATCCATGAAATATGCATTTAGCTCATTTTTGGGCAGAAAGAAACATGACACAGGTCATTGAAAGTTCAATGTTATTTTTTTGTAAATCACTCTCTTTTCATTGGTTTGTAGCCATAGGGAGATGGTTAATGTTTATTTAATTCGGCCTTGTGTCATACATGATCTCCTTACAGCTTACAAGTTTTATCAGAAGGTTGGTTGTAGATTGGAATGTTGGATGTGTGGAATAGTAGAAGAATAAAAATATACATTTTGTATGTTAAAATAGAAATTTATTAAAAGGGAAGAACAACATAAGTTGTAGGAGTTATTGTGCAATTAGAAACCTTATCAAGAAGTTGAGGGTAGAGTTTGTGTTCAATGAGGTTATCAAGAAATGAAGAAATGTTCTTAGTAGTAATTTGTTGAAAGAGTATAAGCATGTATGTATGATATATATTTGTTCCGAGGAGTGTCTTTGAAGGGAGACGAAGAAATATAAGGAATCAGCACATGAGAAGGAAAGAGAAAGAAGACAAATGTGGCATGTCCGGTTACTGTCTGAGTGGTGCTGACCCAAGCCATTTATATAGTCCTTGAGAATTTTGAACCAAGTCTTCTGGGTCTTGCAAACCAGCTTCCATTGTTCAGAAAATCAATTTAACATCTACTTGCGAAATAAATTCAGTTTGGCCTTTTTCTTTAAGCAAATGGTCAATCCTTTTCTATTTGGGAAAAACCAGGATTTCATTGTGATTTTTTGTAAAAGTGAAGAAGGTTGATTTTAATTTTTAATTTCTTATCCCACAGATTAAAGAAAATTTCACATTTGCTTGTGAAATTTTCCTTGGTTTTTTTCCTCACCATGGAATTAATTTTTTTCTATTGTTCAAAAATAGATTTTCACACTGACTCACAAATTTGCAAACAGTGAAGAAAAGAGTTATTTTTAATATGTATTCACCACACTTCTATATTATGTATAGAAAAGTTTCTACCACTTTCATTTTGGAAATCTAGATTGAATTTACAATAGCATTTTTTTTAAAATAAAATTTGAAACTTTTGCATATCGTAAAAAAATGAAAAAATATGTATATATTGAAAAGTTCCGGGCTTAACCAAAAATAATATCTTAGAAGCATGAAACATCCATGCTATTTTATGTATATACATTTACTTCAAAGTTTCTTTAACTTTTCTCAAAAATATTCTGATAAAACTGATTTTGAGAAATGGGTGTGTTTGAGATTTTTTCAGCAAACTTTAGTGTGTGTGTGTGTGTGCATGCATGTGTGTGTGTATTAAATTCTGGTGTCTAGATCATTCTGATAAACAGGTCTGTCACATTAGCCTGTTGGCTTATATTCTTGATATGAAGCACAGGAAAAACTTAAGTAAAATGTGTGGAGAAAATGAGGATGAAGTTTAATGTATCTGCAAAAAAAAACAATTTGTCAAAAGGACAGTTTTACTATTACTCTATACTTTTTTTGGCAATTTTGTTTTTTAAAAGCTATTTTTTAAATTTCAATGAAACTGGATTTACACATTTTTTTTCTCAGCTCCCAACCTATTTTAATGAATTTACATGGTGAGACCAAATGAAAGAAATCCCTGGAAAATACATTTTTTTTTCAAAATCTATAATTACTCAATATTATGTGTTTAATTAAATTTTCTTGTTCTCATATTTAAACATTTTTATAAATTTATTTTCTTTATCATCTGGTAAGTAATAAATATTGCATTGAAGTTGGTTCACATATTTTTATATAAAAATAAATAAAATCTTGTAAATAAAGGATCTAATAAATACATACTGTTTAATCTTTTTGTGGTCAATTATCTAGAAAAAAGAAAATGTATAAATCCAGTTTCATATTTTTGAGTTTCATAAAAATTCTAAAAATAGCTTTATCAAGAGTAAAACTGTCTTTTTGACAATTTTTTAGTTACTCAAGTTCAAAGCTAAAGATCATAAAGACAAGGTTAAGAAATTCACTTATCTTAGGAGAATTTGTAATCATACATGTTGCTATCCATTGAAAAGGACTTGTTAGATGAATTGGATGTAGAAGCAATTACTGGCAGATCTGAACAATCAACAAACAATTGCTCTTAATATAGTGAACTACATACAATGATTTATTGTGCTTTTGAATTATCTGCTAATGTGTAAATTATACAGTAAGCTAATTAAAATTATCAGTTAATTACTTAAATGAAAAGAAAATAAATAAAAAATTCAATTATAACATTCTGTATTTACATTTGATATCTAATGCTAGTAATATGTACATGTACACTAACTTCTAAGAATTTTTTTTTTCTATAAAACTTTAATTGTACCCTTTTTTGTCATATTTAATTTTGAAAATTTTATTCATTATGAAAATTAAATAATAACATTGTATTTGTGAGTGGACCCTCCCTGCCTCTGTTTCTTGGCAACCAATATTTTTTAGACCCAGTCTGCCACTGCTCAAATTTATTTAAAATCACACTAGAACAAGAAAATTCACCAAACAACTGAACTCCTATCAGCACACACTGGCAACAAGATGTTTTAAGACTAAATTGAAGTGGAACATTACTTTATGACTGGATTTTGATAGATCCTAATTTAGCGATCACAAATAATGGAGGCCACAGCATGTTTCAAAAATGTAAAACCTCTTATTTTCTGTAATTTCAAAGTTAACATATTTCAGAATTAAAGTGTAAGCAGTTTCATTAAGAGCAAGCAGAATCTTTGATTATTTTTCAACCAAGTGTCAGCTTGTTTTCAAAGTCTCACAAACTGCAAATTTCACTTACATATTGACAGCATCTCCTGGCTGGGCTGAACTCTTTGATCCTGCCCTTTACTTTCCATTCCTCACTTTTATACTTAATTAAACCCCTGAAATTGGGTTAATCTGAGTACTGTGTGAGGGGAAAGGGCACACTATTCTTTATTTATTATTACTGGATGCTTGATCAAGGAATGCCAAATATTTACTCATTAGGAATTAGTTAATATCACCATTAGTGCTCTTTTTTGTTTATTGTTTTTTTTTTGTTTTATTTTCTGTCCCTAAGAATTTAGTGTTCAGAGCTACCACTTCTGTGACTCCTTCTAAAATGTAACTGGTTTTGTGTAAATCTATAACAATATTTTGGAACGGTGATAGTTAATTTTATTAATTAATTAATAACCAAAATCTTCTAATTGCTATTATAGATCATAAGAGAACATACTAATAGAAATTTTGTTTATGCTCCGAATATGAGCAAAGGAAAATGGAGGTGATTAATTTTATTAACTAATTATTAACTGTAGCTGGAAAATCTTTATCTTTAAAAAGAAAGCAGAGACGAAAAATAACATCTGGTATTTCTCTATTATTGTAAACCCGGAAAGAAGAAAAAGAAAAGAGAAATGGATCGTTTTCAATTTCCACCCACCCATACAGACAGGTGTCATAGTTGAACCTAAAAGATAGATTCAATTGTTATTTTTTTTTTTTTTTTTTGGCCGGCAAAAGAATAGAAAAGAAGACCAGAGAAAGAAGAAAAAGAAAGAAAAGACTAAATTTGTTTCAAGCCAGAAACAATAGATATCGGTTTCAGTCACCCCAAAGAAAGCTGATGGTCATTCTAAACATAAAGGAAAGATAAATTTATTTGTTATTGTTTCTTGGTAAAGGAAAGGGAAATTTCATTTTGGGTCCTAATGTCTGGCTGGTGAGGTGACTCTCGTGAAAGAACTAAAGATAACAAATGTTTTGATTGAGTCAAGTAATTTTGAGAAAAGGTATTTTCACTGACATCAGGGTAAAACTGATAAGGCAATATCAAATATAGGTGACTCAGAGAATGGATATTAAAAAACACTGGTGCGTAGAAATTATTATTTGGGTAACAATGTCAATGGAACCTTGCCAACTGGTTTTGGGCGAAGACTGTTCAAAAAGGTTAATACCTACTGTTTTAAGGAAAAAAAAAAATCTCCGAAATTGTTTCATGAGAACGAAAAATTTTTGAGAAAAGAAATTCGGTTAAGTCCAGCCCAGAAAAAGGGGTATGGGGAGATGACATCATAAGATCGAGAGAGATTCCATTGATCCGGTGACCAAGCCCCGAAAGGGGGAGATGACTAACAATTGACGTCATGGAAAGAAGACTAATCCCATTGGTGAAACCACAGGCAACAACGAGTAGCAGCTAACCTCAGGATTTTATTGGTTGCCGAGACGGGGATTAGACACCCAGCGACCCCACGCCATGGCATGTGCATAAATACAGAGTCCCGAGGGACCAAAATCGGTTGGCGTGGAGTTGGCCTTGAGTTGGTGTCAAGTTGGATCTGAGGAGAGTCCGAAGTTGGACTGGATTTGCGGCGGTCCGAGGCAGTTCAAGTTCAGTTCCAGTTACCGGCCTAAAAATGTAACGACGAAGATAGGCGCCATGTTGTTGGCCATCAACTGCAGAGCCTGCCAGCCAACCAGAGATAAAGACAGACAAGAGATTTTGCAGTTAAAGTTTTAAATTGCAGAGAGCAACAGAGAAGTTGCAGAGATCGACAGAAGAGGCCTGATGCCAGTTAACCAGAGTTAAAGACAGAAGAGAATTTACAGACAAAATGAGTAGTTGCAGCTCGAGTGGCAGAGAGTTCGATTTCCTGGTCCAGAAACGTAATGACCAAAGACAGTTCCCAACCGAAGAAGTAAAGAGACAGAGAGATGATTGCCATGTCGTTGGATGCTGACCGTAGAGAAGCCTGTCGCCAATCAGCCAACCAGAGTTAAAAGACAGACAAGAAGAGAATTTTCAGATAAGTCTGAAATTGCTAACTTCGGCAATTTCCGTAACATTCCGTAAAACAGGCAACAAGTTGACTAGACTTATAATATGAACTTAGACTTCTGTTCGAAGCAGTGAGCTGCGGCCAGCCAGATTCCTTATTGCTTAGGAGAATAATTCGACAGAGTCAATCTACGACCAGCTGGCTGGATCGAAACCAACAGCGAGGGGTCGGGTAGTAGCATAAATCTATGGTGCTAGTTGTTAGTTTAAGACAGGATTATGAAATTTAAAAAAAATAGAATTTTGTTTTAAATTCTTTTCTATTTCTGAAATTTCTATTTGCTAACTGAAAAAAATTACTTTTCAATCATTTCACCAAACCCAATATTTACTGTGAAAAATCTTTTTCTTTTGTCCTTTTTTTCTTATTTGAATGCTTATATTTTGACAATTTCTTCCTGTAAGAAAGCTATATAAGTCTTAGTAACTAAATACCCATTATAGCAAATAAATTTTAAATTTATAAAAGGCTTCGCTTTTCCCATTTCTATATTTTCTGGGTGCATAAAATGCTATTTGTATTGTAGTTAAATAAGTATACACATTAAAATATAAACGTGTTTTTTCTGTTTAGGCCCAGATTCTGGTTCCACAGCTTCCAATTTCAATTTGGAACCTGGCAAAGACAATCCAAGGTAATTTTTTTTTTTCACTTTTAATATCATAATTTTACTTTTAGACACAGCAGATAAGAATCCACACTTTTTTTTTTTTTTATCAACATTATCCTGAACCTCCATCCCAAAAGGACTATTTTTTTAAAATTTTATATACATACAAAAAATATGATGAACTAAAACATGTGAGCAATGGAGTTTTAGAGAAAATGGAAACAAAAAGGACACTGATACTTAACATCATAAGGAGACAGTTGAAATTTATAGGGTATATAATGAGGAAAATGAGCATAGAAAATTTGAAACAGGACATAGTGAAGGCAAGAGAGACGGAGGAAAACTGCGCATAACCTACCTAACAAGCTTGTGCAAATGGATTGCTGAACAGGGAGAGCAAAAAGACAAAATTTATTAAGAGCTACAAAGGACAGGAAATTGTGGAGAGCCATGACCAACAACGTCCTAAAGAGACATTGCACATATAAGAAGATTGCTTTCTAATTCAAGCATGTGTACATATTTGTGGCTACATAAATATCTGCTACTGAATAGTGAAATTTATTTTACATAATAAATGTTTACTTACGAATATAATCTCCTCCCTTGTCAATGCACTTAATTTAGTACGAAATATTAATCATGTAGATCAAACATTATACAGTGAAAATATCAGATGAAAATATATGCAAACTTATTCGTCTATCCTTGTGGTGGTGGTGGTGGTGGTGGTGGTGGAGGCATGGATCTAGCAGCTCCATCCTGTGAAAAACTTGCCACAGAAAGCACAGAAACAACACCTAGCATGGGAGATTGTAACCCTATACTATACAGGTTGACATACACTATATATATGTGTGTGTGTGTGTGTGTGTGTGTATATATATATATATATATATGTGTGTGCGTGTGTGTGCAGCAAGAATTGATTTGATTCAGATTCAAATTATAGCAGAGACAAAATATTCTATTAATTACTCAACTTCAGATACAATACAAGCTTTTTCTATTGAAGATTTATTAATAAAATATGATATCCCTACTGAATGGATACCAACTTAAAATAAAATGTTATTAATCTATAATATATCAGAAAAGACAAAATTTACATATTTAAAACATATATCCAATCTGCAAAGTGTTAGCTTTTAGGCATTTCTAGTTAAGTTATTAGAAATTGTATACTCTTCAATTAATACCCTTTCAAATAGTTTAACATATTTCTGTTAAATATTTTCACAAACCCATGTGTCTACTATACAGTTTATGCTTTTAGTATAAGAAATCAACTAGTCAGTCTGATTTAAGACTTGAGTCATAAAAAAAAGTTTCTATTCTCTAGTCTATTTCTGGTTACATCAAAAATTTGTCTTCAAAAGAAGAAACTTGACTTAAAACCATTTGTAAAAGACCTAACAAAAGTTCTGTAATATAAACTTTTGTATTTGCACTTTATCTACCTGTTTTTTTTTTCTTTGTGAATGTGTTGAATATTTTGACAGTCAAATCTTCAGCTCCACAGCATTCCATAAATTCAAAGTTTTGTTGAAATTAATAAACAATTTTATTTATTTTTTTATTACATTTTTTTCCAGTTTGCATCTCTGCTGTTGCAAATCTTAATCAAATTTATGGAGAAATTATTCAATGTGCATAATATTTTTATTTGAGTGCTTTCAATCATCTTTAGACATTTTCAGGAACACTGGTGTTGGATGAAGCTAATAACTTTTTTATATTGTAACTGATAACATTAATATTCCTGATATGTGAATCTTATACATACATAAGTCCATAGCCTAATGATGAAAAAGAGCATTTATTTTAAAAAGAAAATATTTTTCAGCATAACCAGATTTTTTGTCAATGTGCATTGTGGTGCAGTGAATATTGACTCGGAACAACAAATCGGGAAGCCAAGTTCGAATTCCAGTTGAATTCTTTGTATTCATCCATCTCTTCCCTCCAGTTATGGGCTAAATAAGGATAGACTAGGTTCTATAGCCTTGGCTGGCAACTAGTCTACCGCAGAAAGCAATGGCAACCTACTGCAGAATAATCTTCTGCCCAGTCAGTCATGTCTTTCAAGATGTGATCACCCAAAACATGTATCACATATGGCACTTAACAGACTGACTTAATTCAATGGTGAATATTAATCACATACAGTGAATACTATACAGTTAAAATTTCAGATAAAAATTCAGCTTATAATTATGTGTTAGGTAAAAGACTTATCAATGGAATCATATATATATATATATATATATAAACAATGATGGCAATAACCACCATTGTTAACTACCTGATGAGACATTGTTTTTTCAAAGTTGAAACAAAATGTACAATTTTGTAGTTTTTGTAGTTGGCACATGTTCTAATGTAATAAGTAATAATGTTCATTGCTCTATTTTTATATTGACCACTGTTTTAAATTAATGTTTTGAATGTTGCTATTATTTTCTTTGTTCTTATTCATTTGGAGTGATCTTTTTATTAATAAGTTTATTTTTATTTATAGTGAATGGCCTAGTCATGACAAAATTCGAGGCTATGATATCAAACTGCTCAAGTATCTAAACATTGATTATATCTGTGATCTCATGGTAGAAAAAAAGAAAGTAAAGTATTATATGAGGTTAGTACTTAGCTTTATTTTTCTCTTTCTCTCTTTCTCTTCTCTCCTTATATTTTTTTCCCCTGCAGAGGTTGATTAGAATGCATCTCAATTTATGCATTGTTTTTTCTATTGTTGATCACTCAATGCATTCCCTTTGACTCATTGATCAGACATGAAATTAGTTATCATTTGAGCTGACACAACAGATTTTCAATAAAAAGTAGTGGAGAGACATTAATGATTGGTGTTGAGCAAAAATGAAAAGAGAAAGTAAGCAAGTCAATTTGTAATTTCTTATTACTATAAAAAAACAGTTTGCAAACTTGCAAACTGTGAAAATCTATTTTGACCAATGAAAAAACGATTACCTCTGTGCTGAGAAAAGATCAAGAAAAATTTTGCAAGCAAGTGTGAATTAATTTTCTAGCCAATGAAAAGAGAGTGATTTACAAAAAATAACAAATTAAACTTTCAATGAACTTTGTCATGTTTCTTCCTGCCCAAAAAGGAGTTTGTGTTTGAGCTATCATACAACTGGACTGACCTATTTATTAACATGCCCATGGTCAGTCACAATTAGGGTGGAGAAAAACTGGAGAGAGAGAAAAGCAGAGACCACACATCTAAATAACACTGGTGTCAAATTACAAGCTGATACATTATCAGCCTCTAATGACAACTCAGAATTTCCAGGATTCTATTCAACTTTAAGTACCTAAAAATACATCTTTTATATTGAATTCAACTGTAATATTTTTTTTCTAAAAAATCAATTTGTTTTAATCATTTTGGAAACCTTTGTTTATATTGAATTCAATTGTAATACTTTTGGTGAAAAACAAATTTTAGAGATTTACTTAGTGTCTGATAATTTAATATGAATATGTTTTCTTTTGGCTGTTCATTGAATCAACAAACTTTTAATGTGTAATTATTTGTCTTGAAACATGCTACTGACAATTACAACTGTGTAAATTTGTAAATAAATTCCTTATCTTGTATCTTAAATATACACATGTATTTCCTCCTATACCCTACCTCACCTTTCTTCATAAGTACTGACACCAAAAATTAGATTCATAGCTTTCACCAATTTTTAGCACCTAGCTTTAAAGATAGTCTGAAAAAATGTACAGAAATACCTAATTTCTGCAGGTTTTTGCTTACAAACTGACTTTAAAACTTTACTATTTCAAGAATAAATCCAAATAAAGTTGATATCTTTTGTATTAGATAAATTGAGTGGAAAATATATATTCAAACTAGAATTCTAATTATAAATCATCACAAGAAAAATATGCATTTTTTTTTACTTCATTTGATAAGTAAAAACAATAAAAAATAGTAAAAGATTACAAGAAAAGGCTACTCAATGAATAAGATTTGTTAGATCATAATTAATAAAAACAAAAAATAGATAAAAGTGTATATAACCCCATAATACTCTTAGATACAAATTACAAGACAAAAATGTTTTAAATTTGTATTGTTTATTGAATATCACAGTAAAAATACAGCATTGTATAACATATTACATTATAATATAGTTAAATTGTTCAGTATAATTTCCCTTTGAAGTAAATGAAGGTCTTATTTGATGGCACAATGAATTAGCAATAATGTTCTTTATATCATGTATATTGTCCATATAAAATTTTTAAAGTTTCAATAAATTATAAGTTTTGTAAGGCTAAGCAATAAATTTTCCAATGCTGTGATTTTGAACCTAAATGTAATCTTTAAACTTGTTTCCTCAAAAAATATTAATGGCGTGGAAAAATATTTTGCGTCATTATTTATCATGTGAAACCCCAACTTTCAAATTCAGTGCAATATCACAGTTCCAAAATTTACTTACCCTACTCAAACATGTGTACCCACTAAAAATTATGCTTATAGAAATAAATATTGAATTAAAAAGTCCATTTAAAAATTACTTTAATTAGCTATGCTGGCCTTTGAATGATGTACTGAAATCTTAAAAAAACATCTAACTTCAGTATGCATTGTTTATGTTATGGAAATTTGTCATTCTTACAGTTGAGCACAATGGAAGAAAATGGTCATTATTTTGCAACTGATGTGCTATGAAGTCATATTCATGACTAAAGCATCACAAAAGGAAGATATCGAATCAAGCTGAAGACAAAATAAATGTGATACTATGATATATTGTTATAACTTGACCTTTTTAATTACAAATGTACATAAAACAAATGTCAAAAAACACAATAGTGTTTAATTTCATCCAGAAAAGAGCCAAAGATTCAAATAGAACTCAAATTTGCATCTCCTTGAGAACTCTGAGATTTAATCTAGATTTAATCTAGCAGTCTTTGCTTGATTAAAATAAAATGATTGGTAATGAATATGGTAAACATTGATTGGTTGTTGAACAGCCAATAGGTGTCAGCTCTAACATATACACTTAACACATTTACTGTCACATGATACACATCTGCATCTTGTAGCATGTTGCTTCTGATTTGTGTACATCAATTCTACCATTTTTTAAAAATATATTTAGATCATTTCACATTAATGTGGGGGCTTTCTTAGGGCTCTATCCCTGGACTTATGTTGTTACATCTTTCATCATGTCATCTGTTCCTAACTATGTGTTTATACTGATGACACAACTATTTACTTCTGTCTTTGTTAAACTTGCTATTAAGTAAAATTGGCAGCTTTTCACAAAAATTACCTGGTTAATTGAAGCAAGGAATGACTTGTAAATTTTAACACGTCCAAAACAAAACTGCTTTCTGTTAATCATTATTGAGACCATTCTCTGTTTTCTATCAGTATGATTGATGCTAATTTCTAAGAGAACATCTTCTGCCTTCTCGGACTTATATTTTCCACTGGCATTGAGTGGAGTAACTATACTGGATCCATTGCTGGGTTTACTGCTAGGAAAATTGGTTTACTGTGTCGTATCAGACAATTTTTCTTGTCAGAATACATCTTGTACATTTATAAATCTACTATTCATTTGTGCATTGAATATTGGTCTGTTGTTTTTACTATATATCTCAAGATTCTTGACAAAATTCAAAGAAGGGTTGGTAATGTAATTGATCCTGACCTGGCATCTTGATTTCAGTCACTTTCCCACTATCATGATGTGATTTTCCTCTGTCTTTTCTACAATTTTTTTATGACAATTGTTCTGATAAGCTTTCCTTTTTTGTGCCTCAACTGTATGAGTTTAAGTGTACTACTAGATTGGCAACTACATCTCACCATTTTACTGTTAAACTAGCTAGATGCAACTGTATATTCGATTTTAATAGATTCTTTTCTTGCTTGTGGAACTCTCTTCTGGTTTCTTGCTTTCTACAATATTCAGATTTAAATGCAATGCTAATTACCAACTTCTGTCTTTCTGAAGCCTGTTTCTTTATTGTCCTTTATTCTCATTAAATTTTTCTCATCCTTTTTCACTGCAAATAACCCTTTCTGTCTTAGTGGTATTATCACCTTACTTGAAATGAGATGATTTTTAAAAAATAGCAATAAAAACTGTTGTTATATTTATTTATATGCTTTTATTTTTATGGGTATATATTTTTTTTTTTTTTAGAAAACAAATAAAGACAGCATTGGTTGGAAACACTCATTAACATCAGCCTTTATAGTTTAATGAATTTAGGTTACCAAAACAATGCATAAGTGGTCTTATTTAGCAATTTTTAATGGTAATTATAACAAAAGCATTGATAACATTATATAAAGGTTCAAATATCCAAGGTAGCAGTAAATATGTTAAGACCCAGATGAGTCATTGGGAAAATTTGTATATCTGAGGCTTGTAAGATTGTCATTGTTGTTGTGAAGGTAAATAGGTTTTAATGACAATTAAAAACAAAGATCTGCTCAGTTTTATGTTCTTGTCTTGTGTGCAAATCTAAATTTGTGATTCTGAAATTAAAACATTTCAAGATAAAAGAAAAAAGTTGTTGAAAGGATAAATAAGATGTTTAAAAACTTTGAATCAAAAACATTTTCCCAACCTGATAGAAATATATTTGTGGCATCCTGATTTTTTTTTCAGAGTGGCTTCTTCTGAAAAAAGTTGATAAAGAAAATCGTTATTCTGATTTCTGCCTTTTGTCCCTTCCTTACCCAGGTAAGTAAAAATATTATAAACATAATTTCACAACTAATGTTAGCCATTCATAGGCTCTTGATCATTATCTCAATATTTAATTTGTTAAAATAGAATTAATCTCTGATTGTCTAAGTGCAGAATGTTTTGTCTGTAGATAATTTGCATCTTGACCAGTGTTTGGAATTCAATAAAAGTTTGCAATAATGATCTCTGATAAACTGAATAATTGCTTCATTTTTGCTTGATCAAGAATGTACATTTGTTTTTACTTAAAAAAAAAATAAAGAGTAAAGAATAAAAGAAAAGAATGTTAATGTGCTGACACCTTCTTGATATGCATGAGCTAATTCCATATACAAGAACAATTAGAACATTTTGAGAGGACATAAATGTTTGATATCTAAAATTGAATTCACTGTAGGAATGTGTGACATTTTGTTATTTTATTATTTAATACACAAATACCATTCAACAATTTGAAGAATGAAAAGAATCACTATGTAAGCATTTTTTCATGCATTAGTTTCTATCAAAATTTTCATTTGATATTACTATGCTCTAAATAAATAAACTAAGACATCTGACTAGTCTTTCTACATCATCTCCTCTTTCTTTTGTTTATCTTGAGCATCTAAAGTAAAAAAAGAAAATGGAAATTGTCAATTTGAAAGGTGTTTTATTACTTTAGGTGTAATGGGGGTGCTAGGAAAGAGAGTATGTTTTCAGTTTGCATTTCTCCATTATAGGCATTAGTATCTCCATGATGTACTAACAACATAATACAATGGACAGAACACAATAGCTGAAAGAAACAAATGACAGACATGTATTGTTCTCAATGAGATTTTTTTCTACTGCTATGTCGTACAAGAAATTATATAGAATAGACATATATTTATAAAACTAGACACGCAGAGAAATTCTAGTGTAATAAAATAAGCAGTGTGAAAGGTGCAAAAAATTGAGAGGGTCATACTTTCAATATTTTTTAAGGGAATACAGACAGATCAATGTTATCTTCTAAGTCTTTTGTGATACCATGTGGGATCCTCAGTTCTACCTGCCACTGTGATCCTTAAATGTCTAAACGATCAACATCATCAACTGGAGTTCATGGGATGATGAACCAACATCACTCACTGGCTGTCACTTGACTCTTGTGAATTTATTTCCCAGAGGGGAATAATTGCCTTTTGCATCTCTACAAGTGGATCCTGGAGTATCATTCCTCTGGCCATACAGAACTTGGTACATAATGCATGTATTTTTAACCAGTCAATTTTTGCTGTTTCAACATCTCTAGTATTTTCTCTGCCATTATAAAAGAATTTGTGAAATCAAGATCAGTTTTGTGAAAAATATACAAAAAGAACGCCTTCATTTCATTAATCTATGATATATGTTGTCTTGACTTCCTATCTAAGTTTTCTGCATTGTTTGTATAAAGTCTGACTTTGCATTTTTTTTTTTTTTTTTTTTTGCTACTCAATAGCAGCGATAAAATTATTCTTATATTAAATTGTTGCATCATTTATAAAAAGCATCACTATAGAAACTGCAACAGATACAGAGATAACACCACTGGATAGAAAAAGTTTGCAGTTGCAAAAAAATATTTTTCATCATTGATAATGCATTTTCACCAACAATGAACCTGCATATCATACTCCTAAAAATATGTACCAATGGAAGTGACACACGCTTCATTGTCACCACTGCTAAAATGTATTATCTACCATCTATATGTGTTCATGTCTATCTATAAACATCCAGTAATCGTCAATGGGTGCATTTTTTTCTGCATGGATGAATTCAGTGATATACTACAGCTTTGTATGCATTTTCATGTCAGACACCATTTTGCCAGAGAGCTGCTCAGTTGTTATCTGCAACAGTTTTTTTTAATCATTTCATCCTAAATAAGGCAATAACACCACTAAGATACAAGGAGTTACTAAGTGTGTGAGAATATGAGAAAAGAAAAAATCACTATTAAGGAGAGTGAACAATAAAAGAATAAGAATTAAGAAAACAGAATATAATACTTGACATTTCATTTAAATTTTTGAGGATCAGAGTTGACTGGGAAGCAAGAGAGTTCAACAAGCAAAGTAGAAAAAAAATTATAGATTGTTGGCAAAATAAGTTCACCCATTGCTGCCACATCACCTTTGTCATTGTGGATTAACATAATACATAAAAATACAGTGGAAATTAATTTCAGAGCCGCTCTCAATGTTAGAATTTACAAAATCTTTTCAAATTCTGGTTGCAAACACTGCTAGCTAATTTTCTACAAATATTTTATTTAGAAAAGCCAAAATTTCATACTTGGTCTCTTAGGATGTCTTATCACTAATATAGCACATTGAAATACTGAGTGCAATACTCTTATGCTGAAATCTATTTTTACATTCAAGTGTTAACTTTAAAAAGAGGCTTGAGCTTATAAACAAATCACAGCTGCATATTTGCCACTGAAGTAAATTTTGGCAGATTTTTATAGGCCATTGCAAATAGGTCTATGGTGTGAATATATAGAAGCTAAATTTTGAGATTTTTATTTTTTATTTACTTTTGCTTGAGTAAAAAGACAAATGAAATATAAATTGTTTATGAATATAGTAAAGATACAAATGAAATAAATGGTACTGGTTATATGCAATGAAGAACTGCAGTATGTAGTGTTTATATCTAATTAATATTTTGTATTTCAGGCTGTGAATTTTTCAAAGAATGGAAGGACAGAGCCTACTGTGGGCAAGAAGTTATGTATGACTGGAATCTTGTAAGTAAATATTGCAATTTTTTCTAGTTTTGTTCTCTGTAAACAAGAGTATTATATAATGAAATATTCCAGAATTGCTTCAAGACTTGGCTGTGTTTTTTTTATAATCCTTCAGATAAGATTTCACATTAAATCAAGTACTAAAGTTGCCTCATCTTTGATTTTTTAAACAACTGTTAGCTGTTCATCACCAACCAAACTTAGTTGTTTATTTAGTTTAGCCTGATACAAGGCCAAAAGTATGAGACACACAATGAGGATTGAACTATTTGGCTGTAATGGTCAAACAAACTAAGTTGTTAATCAATACCTCTGTCCTAAGGCACCCATGGTTGTCATTGATACAAGCAAGTAGTAGACAAAACAAAGAAGTTAAAATATTTATAAAACTAGATAGTATAAGCATTGTACAATCTTGGTTGCATTTTAAATAGTGCTTGTTTTAAGCAATAGTCACCTAATGAAGACTGGAGAGCTGACCAGCTAAGGATGTTGTTTTAAAAGTAATAAAAATGAGGACAATTTATACTGAATCTTTTTTATGAGGAATTATCATTATATACTTTGCTATTTTGAGCAGCATACTCTGGTTTGTTATACTTACAGTGTTTTGGCCATTGTACACTCTATCCTTCTTAGGTGTCTATCAGATTGAATAGAGAGCTTCGTTCAAAATTCTAAGATGGTTACTAAGTACAATGACAGACGATTGAAGAATGTTGAAGAGTATAACAGCCAAGACATTGTGAATATAACAGCCAATATGAGCATGCTGGTCTGAATAGCAAGGTATGTAAAAATGATGATATTCATGATAAAGCCTCATCTCAAAACTAGACAATTATTACTAATTCCTACTTTATGAATCTTCATTTTGGCACTATTGGATTCATTTCTTTAGCATTTCTATTGCCTGCTTTCATTTTTTTTCTTCTCATCCTTGAAGCCTTCAATAGATGCTGCCCTGGATATACCTAATGAGTTATATTCACTTGTAGATATTGATTGGGATTCTTATAAGGTAAGAAAGTTGTTTTATATTTTAATTTAACTTGGAGAATTGAATATTTCTTTATTTTTATTTCATTTTAAAATAAGCCAATTTATAGATTTGTTCAATTCTTTGAGATGATACACAGACTCAAATATTTAATGTTGCACCTCTACTTAATATTGCTCATAAGTTTGGACAGCATAAATCTATTAAACACTTGTTTTTTGTTGTTGCTACTGTAAAATGCTTGTACTAACAAGTCCTACAGAAAAGAGAGAGAACTTCTTGCTATATGTTCATACCTAGGACTACTATTTGTATAGTATCAAAACAATATCACTGCTTCAGGTTGCCCTTCTGAGTAGAGGATAATTCCCACAAGCTAATGTGTATACTTATCCATATACATATATCATTGTAATAAACCTGTAGTTGAGTTTGACAATGGTGTTCATGATTCCTTTGGAGTTTCCTCTAGCTTCTGTAATTTTCATCTGACCCCTGAATCTTGGAGAAAATAGTTACCAGAGACCTACAGTAAAATTCAGTTTTGCTGAGAGATACATAACATTTTGAATGAAAGTTCTACCACTGGTCAGCAGCATCAGGAACATTTTAAAACCATAGCAAAACCTATGCTGGTATACAAGCATATGGTGGTGATCTCCAACACTTCATGATAAGATTCTTTGAACTGTTATAGAGGAAATTGGGTTGCCACAGATCTACAGATGGATGAATTGGTATAAATGTTACCAAGGTTCATGGACACAAAAAGTATAACTAGTCAATTGTAGACATTAAGAATACAGTGAATAACTGAGACCCCATTATGGGATGGTATAGAACTTACCCTCTGCACAACTACTCAGATTTAAAGAAGATAAGACATTAGCAGAGAAGAAAGTTTAAAATTAAGGCAAATTACTGGTACTAAATTTGGATCTTACAACCCCAGAAGACTCATTTAAAAAAATATTCTACCAAGAACTGTTGCTGCATTTGACTGGGAATATATTATGGACTATTCTAAAAGGAAGAGCTTTTTCAGTGTGTTCATTGGAAGCTTAGCTGCAATGGTGTGGAATTTACTGCAATTAACAATAGGTTGACTCTTCAAAACATTTTAGCTCACTGATCTCTAGTTGGAAACAGTCATCTACCTCATGACTCAGCCATGACCAGACTGAAATATTGGCCATCACTCTAGCTATGAAATTACATAATTTTTGCAGAATGGAATTAATTCAGATAAAATATTTCAAAACAATCCCAGCTGGGTAAATTTATGTTACGAATTCCTCTCTTTATAGATGTATAAACCTGGGAACCTTTAAGTTTTACTGCTTTTTGGTTAAGTTGTTCCAGTTTTCACTCTTTTCAGGGTCCTCATTCATCTTATAGATTTAAGCCCATATTTTTACCTCTTTCTTGTTTTCAATATACCAAAGGCCATTCACTCATCTTCCACATGTCATTCATTCTCAACTACATCCTATCTCAAATCACCATTCAGTTGTCACTTGCACTAATAAATACCAATCCAGTGAATTTGCCCTGTTATACAATGCCAAATACTTATCTGGGATTTTTGTGTCTCATAAAGGGAAGCATAACATAGCACTAAGTTTGTATTGAAAAATCAAATTTGAGGTTGCTCAAGATGCTGAAAAGTCAATCTTCTTTTGATTCTCACAAAGATACCAGTGTATCCAGTTTAGTTCATATCTTTCTCTGATTTTCTCGGATATGGGGAGTTGGGGATATGATCAAATCATGCTGAAAACATGGTCCTGTTTGATCACAGTCAGTACTTAGATAGGGGCGAGGACTTGGGAACACTGGGTATTGTAAGCTACAATCTGAACTATATTTTGATTTTGAATGACACACAAGGGTTTGGTAGCTGTAAAATGCAAAATAAATCAATCAATTTTCTATACAAACTTAAAGGTTATAAACATATGGTGTGATAGGCCAATGAATTTTTATGTTCACACTTTCAGTTTCTGTGCACATAAAATGTTTGTTCAAATTTCTTTTCAGTTACTTAATCAAAGGTAATCAATGAAAGATCAAAATTTGCTGCTAGTTCTAAAGTTGTCTATCTTTCTCTTTTATTTTTCTGTGTATTTTGCTCTTTAGTCCATTGTTAAATGGATAATTTAATTATATATAATACACACTTTTTTCTGACTTTTAAACCTAAAAATTATACATGAGAACTAAATATTGAATTTTTTTCTGGTCACATAAATCACCATGTTTGGAACAGTATAGCCAAAAGTAAGTTATATCTATGGCCCAAAATGACTTGTTTAATTGTTTAAATCACTAACTAAATACTGGATTCATTTTTGTTTATAAAAAATTATTTTAAACTAAAGTAATGTTTATGTTTACCAGCAATTTAAGGTGCTTGAGCATATATCATTTGCTTTTTTGTGATAAAGCAGATACTATGTTGGACTCTTGCTTAATTTTGCTACATTTTGATTTGAGAGAAAACAGCTGTGTTTGTTTTTCATACAGAACCAATCAAAAGGTTTCCCTCAAAGTTCTGAGAAGTGAATTTGAAGTAGTTACCTCTACAAAAATCTTTTTAAAAAAAATCAGCATACCGTGATGAAAACATACTCCAAATGTAAGGAGAACATAGTTTTATTGTCAAAAACTTTGTTATTATTAAGAGGAAGGCTCAAAGTATTTTTAAAATATTTAATGAAATGTTTTACTCCTTTTTAAAATATTTGAAATTTTGATTAAAAAACTTGTTTTTCTTGCATCAGCGGTTGTACTAACTTTTAGCATAGTATGACACTAGAAATTACATTTTCAATTTTTATAAAACAAAATAAATTCTTTAATATAAATCAGATGTTACTATTTTTGGATATTAATTTTTTTGTTTTTATAACTTATATATTTTCTTGTGTGAAGAATTTGCTATTGTCTCTTGGATTACTTAATAGTTTACATATTTTAATATATGTTATTTTCTCTTTTGTTATCTAGGAATGGGACCTTCTCACACTCACAAAGAACTACTTTAAACTGCTGATTACGCTCATCAGAGATGGTGAGGTTCTTTGCTCTTTAGATCTCTTTTTCTTTCAATCTCACTATTTCTCTCAGTCTATACATACTACTCCTTAGCTAGCATATATTTCACATTTGTGTCATAAATGAAAGAAAGTCAAATGCAGATAGGCTGCCTTCATTTAGAAGATTAGTACAATAATTTTATTCCCTTACTAATATTTAGCTCTTTATCAGACTAATTTCACCATAGTAAATACATGCCTTTGAAGATGTTTTCATAGTTACTTTTATCATTTAAATTCTAAATTTTCTGTTGAATAAGGCATCTGCTGGACAATACACATAAACTTTTATCAATTGGCTTTTGTGTGGTATGGTGAGTTCTGATTGGTCAGTGAAAAAATTTGAAAATGATTTGATTTTAATCTCATACTGTAATTTTTATTCTACTTCATCCATATTTTTAGAACAGGTTCAAAACTTTTTTAGGTTATTTTCTGTTATGTTTGTCAAAAAATATACGTTTAGGCAAACATTTCTTTCTTTATATATAGTATATCCTAATACAAAGGCTAGGCCAGGATGGTCAGTGATTGGTCAGAATATCTTGTGGGCATGATATTCTGACTGTGATGGATTGCTTTTGTCTAAGTTTTGGATATATGGTGCAAAGTTAACAGAGGGATAAAGAAATTTTGAGTTGTTGATACGCTTCCCACACCCAGGCTCAGATCACATGCAGAAAGACGCTAAACTAACAGGTAGCATGTGTTCCTTTGAACTTCCTCCTTCTGCTACCCGCTAGAATTGATGCTGTCACTTCAGTCCCTCTACTCTAATAAAATGGGTAACAAAAAGTAAAACAAAATGAACTTTTTTATACCACCTATGCAGTATTGTTGATGACATTGAAGGCAACATTACTTATGATATTCAACTCAAGAAGCAAAAGGAACAGCCCATCATGCAAATTACAAATTGGAGATACCAAAGTCAGCAAGTAAAACAAATTAAATATCTGGGAAATGTTTTAACAGAGGACAGAATATGCAACACTGCTATCTAAAGGTTCATTGGGATATAAAAAGATGCCTTCCAAAAACTAAGTAAAGTATTAAGAAACACAAAACATGTTAGAAACATAGAAAAGAGTATTGAACTGTTACATACTATCAGTCCTCTGATATGGCAATCAATGTTGGACACTCATCTCATGTATGAAGAAGAGACTTGAAGCAACAGAAGTATGGTTTTACAGAAAGATGCTGAGAATATCATAGGCTAAATGTGTGAACAACAAAAATGTTTTAGAGAAAATGGAAACAAAAAAGATACTTGTATTTAATATCAGGAAGAGACTGTTGAAATTTCTTTGGCACATAATGAGGAAAGAGAGCTTGGAAAATCTGTCACTCACAGGACAGATTGAAGGCAGCAGGAACAGAGGAAACCCCTCATAACTTACCTAGTAAACTTAAGTAAACGGACGGTGGAACAAGGTTTAGGAGAGATAACACAAAGACAAACTTTATTAAGAGCTACAAAAGTCAGGAAATTGTGGAGAGCCATGGTTGCCAACATCCTGAAGGGGTATGGCACAAAGAAGAAGTAGCAATAGTAGAAATAATTTTCTAAAAAGTTCAATGTGTCCAATACTTTTCTGTCTCATTGTATATGTATGTTGTTAAACACACACACATTTACTAGTATTCATATTATACCTTAATATCTTCTAAAGAACTATGATTATAACGTAGCATTTTTTAAATTTATTTTTTGTTTGCAAAAAAAGAATCGCTATATAAATATCCAATTTATTTAATATAATTTAACATTTGGTAGTATCAGATATAAAATATCTTGTTTCGTTTTAAATTTTGCCGATTATATAATTCAAATAACTACAATAATTTATGGCATTTTCTTTGACTTGGCTCCCTCCCCATTTTTTTACTTTAAAAATTATTTTTGAGGTGAACCTAAAAATATCTTGATTTTCAATGTTTCTTTTTTTTTTTTTTTTTTTTTTTAAGGTTCTTCTGGATTGTTAGTGCACTGCATTTCAGGATGGGATCGCACCCCACTCTACATCTCCTTGATGCGACTCTCTCTGTGGGCTGATGGCGCTATTCACCAATCTCTCAAACCAGAGGAAATTCTTTACCTTACCATTGCTTATGATTGGTATCTTTTTGGGTGAGTCTCTGATTACTGTTTTTTGTTTTTAAATAGATTTTAGAATTTCAACCAAACAGCTATGAATTTACTAACCACCTGATGTCAATATACTTGGAGAAGTTCAAAAAAGAATATATTAAATAAAAAAAAATGCTTAAATAACAAAAATGATTACAATAATAGTCTTAAAAATTTATGAAATCCACATGTGATATATATATATATATATATATATATATATATATATATAGTGTGTTTTGTGATAATGTTTAGTGACAAGGTTTTGTTTTTTTAGTGGTTTTACTGATAAAAATGTATTTTGGTAAGCAAGTCCTTTATTATAAAGTATATGAAATCAGGGTGGAGATAGAACATTGATAAGTACAAAGAGATTGTCTCTTTAACTGAGCAGATTCTGCTGACTTCAAAGTTTTGTGAGGACACTATTATAAAGTTCTCACTCATCAGGGCTATTTGCAGTTTTTTATTGTTTACATAGAGCATGGTGTGATTTTTGTGGGAGTGGTCTTGCTTGTGATTGATTGATTTTTCTTTTGTTTATGATTGGTTTATTTTTCCTTTTAATTTTTATTGTATAGTTTAATTTATTTTTATTTTATTGCTTTTTTATTTTAGTGTACACATAAATGGGTGTTTGTTTAGATTTTTAATTTTGTGTTGGGCTGTTTTGTTGTAAAATCACACCATGCTCTATATAAACAAGAAAAAAACCAGGACCTAACGAAAAATATCCCCGACAAGTGAGAACATCAAAATGGTGTTCTCAAAAAAACTTCAAAGTCGACATTAATCTGCTCAGTTAAAGAGACAAATTCTTTGTACTTATATATAAAAAATATAGTCATTCATTTAATAGTTTTGTGAGTGTAATACAAATAAAGTTGAGCATTAAGTGCAACCAATTGGGTTGAACAATAAAAAAATATGTTAGAAATACATTTTGCATTGATTACCATCAATTAACCCTTTAGTATTCAACCTGAACCATAAATAACGGCTCTCAATGTTTAACCCACTGTAACCTGCCCCATGTATACTCTGCCATAATATATGACATCATTGCAAATAATGCAGGAAGTCACACAAAACAGTGAAATTTTGAGAGCTTATGTTTATGGGAGAAAGTTTGATTGTATTGAATGCTAAAGGGTTAATATAATCTAATATCATGGATATAGTAGTTGGTTATACATGTGTTAGTATCATCTAGTGGTCATGAGTTCGATCCTTGGACTAGGTAGTGAGAGTACCAAATTCCAACTTGAAAGAACAATAATTGATTTCACAGGATATTTTGCAATAATCAACGAGATAATCCACATCAGCCAATCTATGGACACCTGATGATGACCAGAGAGTACTTGGTCAAAATGTTGTGTTTATTATAACACCTATATCAACCAAGATGAGAACAAAGTTCGAAATAATTCTAAAGATTATTGAAAATTACTCATCTCAGAGATAAATACAAATAGATGATGGTGTTGCAAATTGTGGCAAAAAAATTTCAAAACTTATCACAGCTATGTAAGTAGAAAATTTATATGATTACAGACTGCTTCTCCATGTTATAATTTTTTTCTCCTCATATCATTGAAAACTCCCCTTATTAGCATGAACATCTCTGACTAGACTCAGTTGCTCTCATTCTTCCCTTTTCCCTGTTCCGTTCTCTTTTGTCATAATATTCTTTCATTTATATAAAAGAACACATCAAACCACTTTTGACAGTAACTGCATTCTCTGTTAAGACTTATAGAACTAACAATTTTTGCTTTTTCATTTTTACAATGGCCAAACTTAAATTCCTTACTAATAATTTATTTCATATTCCCTCATGACATTTTATTTTGACAGGTTAACACTTCATGCTTCTTTGTTTTTTAAAATTAGTTTACACGCATCACATTAAGAATGATGTTTTAATTCTCTTCTATTGTTCTCATTAGTATTCCTTGAATTATCATTATTTTTTTTTATTTTTCTTAAATAAGAATATCCCTCTTTTTTTTCCCCAGTCAATAAGCTTTTCTTAGTAAGTGTATATTGAATTTGGTATTTCTTGAGTGTCACTAGTACTTATTGTTTCAGTAAGTGATTCTGTGCGAGAAAGAGTGAGTGAGTTTTTTTTTAATCTTGATAGTTTTTACTGATGAAGAGAATTCCTTGAGGACATTAGTGCAAATAATTTGTGGAATAACACCTCAGGCAGCACAGGATATATTGTAAGCCACAAATCGAAATATAATTAAAAATAAAAAAAAAGATGTAGATGCTATTCAAATAATCAAATAAATACTTCATTGCAAAACTTTAGATAACATTCATGAATCATTTAATTATTCAGACCAATGCCCTATTTTTTGCTGTGATTTTATCATAATGTTTCAACCAGTGTGTGTTTTTTTTAATTTTACCAGATGCATGCAGCATTGGTAAACTGCATATTTCCAGATATCTATAAAGCTTTTGTTTACAATTTTAACAAGATCTCTTTTATATAAAATATAGAAAATTAAAAAATTTCAAATAAAATAATTTCTTAATAAAATCTCATTCATTAAAAAGATCTTTGTGGATATACAAATCTGGTCATTGTTACAAAATATAATTTTGAATGAACTTTTCAAGATGGTGAATATATTGGAAATAGACATTCACATGAGTAAATATGCTTGTATCATAAGAAAATTCTAATGAAAATAAATTCAATCAGATACAAAATAAAAATCTTAACTACATAATAACTTTTTAGATAATGTGTATTTATTTCTAAATTGACTTTGGATTTTTTAGAAAATAAAATAAAATGAAAATTACTGTTGAATTTTATTAGTGCTAACTCCATTTTAACTTGCTAAGTATAGGTACATAAATATATAAGAAGATTGTTACCATTTGTAGTGAAAAAGTGCCTCTTTTTGGAATTTTTAAAATTCGGCCAATTCAGACACATCATACCTAACAGCTCTACTTACCTACAATATATAGATGACATTCTCTTATTTTACCCCTTTGGCATTAACCTATTAAACATAATGAAACTCAATAAAGTTGAATCTATCATTGAATTACCACTTGAATTCACACTTGAATTTGAAACAAACAATTCTCTACTTTTCCTCAACATTTTATTAATACACAACAATGGTAAATTACATTTTAAAGTTTACCAAAAACCCACAAACAAAAACGACCTAATCAGTTTCAATTCCCACCACAACCAGAGAATAAAATCTGAACTAATCATAAGATTTTTCCATAGAGCTCTTCAAACATGTAGCCCTGAATATCTAAATGAAAAAGAGAAATATATTGAGAAAACAAACTTCTCCACTACCCATACCATTTGATCCTCAATGCTAAAAAATGAGCTTACAAAATAGTCAGTCAGTCAGTTAAGTGCCATATGTGATACACGCTTGGGCGATCATGTCTTGAAAGAGACATGACTGACTGGGCAGATGATTATCCTGCAGTAGGTTGCCATTACTTTTAGCGGTAGGCTGGGTGCCAGCCAAAGTTATAGCACCCAATCTGTCCTGTTATTTAACCTATAACTGAAGGGAAGAGATGGATTAATACTTTTCCCAAGGGTATTTGTGCGTAAATGAATGCAATGAATTCAACTGGAATTCCACCGAAGCTAAAATAACTGATATTTTCAACAAGAATTGCACATATTTCATAATCCTGCCTTCCAACAACATTTCAACTAAACTCGCAAACAAATTAGCCATCCCTAACACTAGGGTCATTATCACCACCTCCAAGATTATTTTTGATATAACCAGGAAGAAAAATGTCATATTCATATATAAATATATGGAATTATATATATATATATATATATATATATATATTAATATATATATATCTTGTCTTATGTTGATGACACAACTCTAAGTTTCATGCGTTATGCAATTATCAGGTGCATATTACAAACTGACCATTTAATAGATTTGAATTTAAGTTCACTGAATGTTCATGAGAGTTAAATCTTATAAAGTTAGGTTACTGCTTTTTAATAACAAGAGTAAAATTTAAATAGATAAAGACTACATGCAGAGAAAAAATAAAAATTTTAAAAGTAAAATTCAAAAATTCAAATTTTAAAATCAAAATATATTAAAATGCAGGGAGATGAAATCAAATTAGCATAATTCATAATTATTAATAGTAATATTTGTGGGGGAATGAAAGAAAGGGAGAAAGTAAAGGCGTGAAAAAGAAAGGGGCAAATGTATATAGGAATTTGCATCACTCAGGATTTAAGAATTTAGGTAAGTATTTTTTCTATGATAACTTTTTTTTGTTAAGTAGATTAGGGTTATTTATATGGTTTAAGTTGACAAGTTTTTCTAAAAGGCATAAGTTACATCTGTTTCCTTTTCCATTGTAAGTTTTGGATTTTGCAATGATGTTCCAGATAATAATTTGGTTCTTGTTATTGTTTTTTAATTTCCAATAATATATGGATAAAGCAGTGCTTTTGCTGTATTTACTGTTCTTTAAAGACAACATGTGGTTGTTAAATTTCCACATGTTAGCGGTCGATCCAAAGTAAAACTTAACATCATCCAAATGAATGCAAGTGCTGTAAACAATACCTTTGAACCTACAGTGGCCATTCAATGTTGCAGATCATTTTTTTTGGCAGTGATTCTGATTATTAGTAGTAGGGTAACTGATTTTATTCAGGTTT